>JAUOZQ010000011.1:1200000-1667203 GCA_030710315.1 Anomotaenia brevis
CTTGTGGCTGGTGCTATTATTCAGTTAGAAAGGTCTGAAGTGTATGATTTGATTTTGTGATAGGAAATGTAATTCAACCGGTTTTCAGTGCCGCATCACGCCAGGAACAAGAACTTGAGATAACTGTAGGCGATTTAGCTGTTTATTCTCGATAAAAAAGAGAGAAATGTAAAATCACTCTTAGAATTAATACCCCAAGCTTCTGAAATAAACACTTCACCCATTGCAGACCAACCAAGGACGAAATATGGCAAAAATGCTAAGTGTAAAAGGCCTCAAATGACTGCGGCTTAGAGCAGTACTTTTGTGGAATCAATACAATTCGAGTTTTACTGCTTTAATTGCTAGATGAATCATAAGCTAACCTCCACTTTCTGAGGATTACAAATTTATACAATCAATCAACTCGTGAATAAAAGGACTTTTTGTTTGCTCTTTTAGTTCGTGCCCCGATTACCTCAACGACTAACGGCAATCTTGCACCTCTGCAGCGAAGTTACACCGTCGCCAACCCCACCCCCACTCCCTCCGCTCCGATAAATCGAATTATTGATCCTCTTGCTTCTCCGCGAATCGGGCAGCCTAATCGACTACCTGCTGGGCTCTCTCCGCGTATCGATTGCCGGAGAGTGGATATTCGTAAACTCCAGCGTGACCTACAAAACCCCTCGGCGGCAAGAGGTGCTGTCCTTCGAAAGAGCCAATCAGGAGATAGGAAACCTGAAGAAGAGGTGGAAGCGGGCTTGCTTTCGAAAAGGAGGTCGCAACTAATTGCCATGCTTGTGAGTCACATTTTCGAACTGTTTAATGTAAAAAATGTAAGATATTAAAAGGAAATTGAACTCTGATTCGTGTGTTAAATCGATACAACTTGCCGCTTACGTCAAAGGTGATTTCTAACAAAAGATTGCGGATATTGACCTTATTTCGATCTTTATTACTGTTGTCTGCCATAATGTTGTTTAAATAGAAATATTTTTATTCAATTCAATTATTGCCGACAATGACGTTGTATAACTTCAATTGAAACTCCAAACAGTGTTTCACGATTGAAAACTCAAACCATTTCACCGTGACTGATTATTTGTATTTCAGTTAATCTATCGCCTGTTTATTCCAAACCGGTTTTTAGAATGATCCGGCATCAGCAAAGCGCCGCAGTCTCCTTATCGACTGGGAGAGGGCATTCCAGGCCGCAGGTCTTCCTCCACCCCCTGAACCCCCAAAAGCCCTTCTTCCACCACGCAGCAACAGTCAGGCGAACAACGCCGTCAATTTCATGGAGGTTGGTATCGCTCTTCCACTTTCAATTACCTCATTATCGGCCTAAGCACCACAATTGGCGTAACTTGGTGTTTTTTTTTGTTAGAAATCCAAAGACTTTTGTGTCGTCTGCAAGAAGGCTCTATATGCGGCAGAAAGCCGGGCCTACGATGGATTTCGACTTCATCCACGCTGTTTCCGCTGTGTCGAATGCCAGCGTCCTCTGCGGCCCGATATTGTCCAGTGCACCTACCATCCCACTGACCGTAAGCTTCGATGTAACCCCCTACTTATATACATTTCAGTGAAGTGCATTTACGAAATTATTTTTTGACTTTCAAGTAGTGATTCATTTACCTTCTTTCTAACCATTTTGGATTCTAATTCAACCTGGTTTGTGTTTGATATCAGTGGTTCAAGCATTTAATACCCGATTCTTCAGGTTAAGGTCGGCATTGTAATTTGACCCATATCCTTCGTTGAATTTCATCTTTTCAAGTTTAAATTATTGCATTTGTTGATTGCTGAAGAGGCCTGAGCAACGCCCCTCATTCCACTCACCAGAAGTCACTAATTGAAGTCAAGTTGCCTCCATTTTTCACCGCAGTCATCACAACTGGTGCTGATGTGTCGATTTGCTCCCACCCCAATCGGGAAAAGTGGGTTGAAGGCGGATTTCTCAACTCGTGAGAGAATAATGGCAGCACGCATTGATTTATTTTTGTTTCAGATCTCGGGAGCAAATTTTGCAATCTAGTCCTGACTTGCAAATTTTCATGCATCTATTTGGAAACAGCTTGGAGAAAATGTGGACTTAGGCATAAAATTAATCATCTATAGCCCAATTTAATGCTAAAACTAAAAATTGTTGACTAATTGCCCATCTTAATCATAATTTAATTCGATGTTTCAAGGTATTTAAAATTTCAAAAATTAAGTTTTTTATTCATCACCTTCGTTGCCTTACTTCAACGACTAGCTTAGTCAATTCAGCAACTGCTATATTTGCTCTAAATGAAGAAATAGTGAAGAATTCTGCTTGGTTTGAGCAATTTTAAGTAATTTTCACTTCAAATCAAGCGATTAAAAATGGTAAAATCTTCCCAACCAAGAACCAATAGAGTACCCGCATTCGGGGAGGCTGCTTTGATAGGCTACTACGTGAGGTTGTTTTTCCACTTGCCTTCTCGGACATATTAATAGATTACTAGTAATCAGTGACATATTCTGCACCAAAACAAGAAAAATGATACTAATTTCTGACACAACCGTTCGTAACCAACACTTGATTAAACTCATGTGCGGAGCTGCCACCTCAACTCATTTCTGATTGGTGCGTACCCAACCAGCCTGTAAATCGTTTGCACGCCTACGTATTAACGGTTTATTCGTCGTTGCGTGAAACAGTGGGACCGCACGGAATCGAGTCGGCTGTCGAGTAATTATCTCTGTGGTTTATTTGGATTTAGCCAAATTCTACTGCACCAACCACTTCGACCCTCAGGCCACGCCAACCACTCCCGTCAAATCCAACGCCGGAAAAGCCAAAATGCCCACTCACAGTTCAGGTAAGTTACGTCCTAAAACACCCAACTTTTACTATCGATTTTCGATAATCAACACCTTTGGCTCGTGAAACGCAGTGCTAAATGCAGCGTTTTTTTCCGACTAATTTAACAAATTCCGAAACAAAGAAAAGTAGATCGGTTTTGTTTATACAAGGTGCCACACTAGGTAAATTTGTAGAACAAGGAAAGTGTCTGTTTATATAATGGTTTCAAAGATCCACGGCCAAACACAACAAGATAAAGAGATTTTTAGTGGGACTGCGCAATTCTAAGCTAAATAGTCAGGTTATGAGTGTTTTACTACTACTAAGATATTTGTAAGAAATGAAGGAAAGAAGTGTCCTCAGGATAATTAAATTGAGGATCAAAATATTTCTAAGGGTCATTCGGCAGTTCTCTTCTCATCTTTGTTGACGGAATTGTAGAAGTTAGCGAATTTGACTTCTTTGTCGCATTCTCTCGTATTTGATCTCGTGATCGGCAGAGTTTGCACTCTGCATTAAATCCCTCTCATCTATCAATTTTATGGATTTTAATTTAAATCGCACTGACAATTTATTTCTCATCTTGTGTGCCATTTTAAAGTCAAATTTGATGGTTAGTTCATTTGTTTGAAGATGAAAGGACTCAGGACAAAGTGGTAGTTTGTTGAGGTTACTTCGAATGACTCATTTATGGTTTTCGATTAATATTATTAAAACAAAACTAATATGGTACCAAAATCATTTAAATTTGGAATTTCGCATTGAAAACTCGTTGAAAAATTATTTGCTACGCAAAATTGGCTCGATTTCATACCTCTTTTGACCTCAATGCAATGTCGCAGTTTTGAAACGCGGCTAAACTCAACCTAAAGTCTCCTCTAAATGCGTTTGTGATTGGTTACTTCTTGCGATGACTCACCAAACTCAAACCCCCTCCCCTGACGCCTTATCGATCGCCACCAGGTGAGTCACCGGCTTCTAAAATGAGGCGATGTCGGTCGTAATTGCTTAGAGGTGGGGTGTTTCAATTTTTTCGAATGTTTAGTCAGTTTCGAAGACAAAAATCAGCCAAATTTCGTCCTTGGGAGTCAGTGGGAGTATTCTGATATTTTTTGTCCGTTTTTATGGCTGAGGGATCAATTAAATTGCAGTAAATTTAACTAGTTCCGCTAAAAATAACCTCATTCCTACGTTAAAAAATGGATTTTTGCTTTTTGTTTTTCGATTATTTTGTGGGTGTTTATGACCTTTTCAACAAGAATTTCCACTTTTAATTCTCGAGGTAGTCATAGGATCACTCAAACCTGACCGCTTCGTCTTTATAGAGGTCTTTGCTTATAAAAAGTATTCGCTCAAATTCATCCGTCTACACTTACCTTTCAAACACATTGCAGGAACAACTTTCCTATTTTTCCTAACGTGGGAAAAATTGCGGTTTCAGGAGTTGTTTTTCATTGTTTATCTCTCTCTCAAATGCTGCATCCTTTGTCAGTTCGGGAGGATTTATTAAATCACAAAACTAGGACTGGGGAGAGGGAGATTACAAGCTGCTCGAATCGTTTTGACAAAAGTGTACACAAGTTAAAACAGCCTCGAGACATCAGTTATGCCTCAGTGAAGGTCAGGCATAGTTGTAGCTGATTCGCTAATGAGTAGTGTGGGCAGCTTTGAGTGAATTTTTGCACTTCCTCCGGGACAAAGCCCACCGATGAGTCACACTGGGAGAAGCCTTTCCACCACCTAAGCACGCTTTGCATAAGCAACACACAATCATTTTTTTCTGCCCAAAATGCACCACAAATTGTGTGTGAAATGGGTCTGAAGTTTCTTAGAAGGGCTTTTCTTGAAGGGACATGAGTTATCGGGGTTTTAGAAGGCTTAATTTATAAAAAAACATGGTCTTCTAGAGTACTTTTGCTGGTGATTGACGGTGAGCTGTGGAGAGAAGAGAACTTGTTGTCTCATTGCGTAGGATGCTGGCGCTGCCATTGTCAAGACTTGCTAATTTCGTGATTTGAGTGGGATCCGGAGCCTACTTACCTAAAATAGGAGTCGGAGTTATAAAAAGCACGCAGATGATTTACCCGCCCTGTTCTCAGGTCGATATACTAATTCATCCAGCCATCGGAGAGGAACAGCTTTACTGTGAGGAAAAAGTGTTCGAGTCGCAGTCAAACACTTGTGACTTCTAGCCAACAAGATCTCGAGTAACGTTAAAGGAGTCGTGATTACTTAAGCGACCCTAGTGTGATTGAGGAAGAAACGGCGGAAGTGGATAGGTACACTGGAGTTAGGTCCATGCCCTAAACAAAAGGTGTTTCGTTCAAGCCGATAGTATCCACAGCTAGATGAATATCTATCTGATTTGGTATGTAAAATATGCAAATGCAGGTAAAAACATTAGTGGAGGATCGAATGGTCATTGAACCACAAAAGCTTGGCCTCAAAAACGAAATTGTTCGTTTTAATATTTTACTACCTCTAGTTGCCTCGAAACCCAGGACGCACAATGCACCCAGTCTGTTCTGCAACCTCGCCAATCCCGTTTCGCCCTCAAGGTCACAGTATTCAAACAGCGGCAGCACGGTGATCTCTGACTACTCGAACCGCAGCATTCAGCGCCACCACAACCACAGACACCAGCAGCTGGCCTCATCCAGCGGTAGTGCAATGAGTCCGCAGCACATACCTCGACGCCGGTGGTCGGCCATTCGAGGAATCAGGGACGAGCCGGCTCCCCCGGTGCTGCTCACATCGGCTGCGGGAAGTCTGGGACTGCCTGAATGCGTGAGAAGGGCTGCGTTCGATGAAAGACTCTATCGACTCAATGGCTGTATCCCGCCTGACGATTTCCTAAGGTAGGGCCAAACACAATACCTACTTATTCCATATAAGTAAACATTATTTTTCAATCTAATGTGCACTTCCATCTTCATGTAGCGCCTATTTCGGATAAAGGTGAATTCACATTTCAGTAGTTTATGTGGATCCACGTTTCGCGCACACTGAAAAGACAGCACACAGAATTAATAGGCACACACACAGATCGATGAAAAAATTGATTCTGGTTCAAATATAAGCACACAGTTGATTTGATTATCGCTCGAGTAGATTGCATGCGGTATTGTGGATCACTTTCTCGCATTGTTTAGATTACTCAAGCAAGTAAAATGAAGCAATAAAGTGAGTTGTTCGCCTTGTAATTATGACTTTAGCATTTGAAGATAATTATTGATTCTCAAAGTGAATTTTCATATTAGAATCTGGGTTTTTTGGGTTTGAACAAGTGGTCATCGTCGTATTGAAATGAGATAGTGCCGGTTGGACACTTTGTGGTGTTCTGTGTCCCTACATTGGGCCACAGAAAATACCGACCATGCCAAATAAACAAGACGAATGGCTATTCAGAGCTATCTTCTTCAAGTATAATGTCTACGATCAGCAGCGACTGAATTATATGGAATATTGATGTTGTGCCGTTAATCCGAGTTATTTTGGGTGTACTGTTGAAAAACACGAACCTGCACATTGACTAAGACACAATTTAACCTTTAATGCGCGAGGATTTACTCCGAAAAATTGAATCGCGTCTTTTTATCATTTTAGTGAGACCACATCCCGAATTCTTGACGACGAAACTGACAACTGTTTCGCGTAAGTTGCTGTTTCAAAATTTTTCAGTTTTCGATTTTTTAATAAATCGACTATTTAGGGCTTGAAATAACTGCTTGCTGAGGGCTATTACAGATTTTCCCCAAGAAAGACTGAACTTAGAAAATCCGAGTAAGGAAACAACATCTGCCTTCATTTTTTGACTCAGCGTCAGCTCGTTTTAATCTCAGTATTGGGTGGTTTTAATTGATTCTACTGACGGCCAAGGGTTGGTACATTAAGTACAGATTTAATACTAGTGCTATTGGTTGAATGCTTCGCGTCTCCTATAGGTCAAGCGAGAGTGACCAGTCATCCTACGAGGTTATCGCACCAATTAGAGCAATGAGTAACACCACCTCAGCCCGCACCTCCCCACCAATCAGCATCGAGGAAGCCACTCAACTGTGTCGAATCAAGCGCGAAGAGTCGTTGTATCGTCGCCATCACCCTCCCCGCTCCTCCTCCTCCTCCTCTGCCTCCTCCTCATCCCCCTCCTCCACCGTCTCCACTTCCTCTCGAGGAGCCTCATCGATTTCCGATACCGCCTGTGTGAGACGAGAACTCGACAGTGACGAGGAGGACGAGGATGAGAGCAAAGACATCACTGAGGGGACTTTCGACACGCCTCAACCCTTCTCGGAGTATGAGAACGCCCGATGGACACTGGTTCGACCCCCACCAACTCCTGAACCCTCCACCTCGAATGCTCAGCCGGGGATAACACCGCTCGCTCAGAAGTACGGTCTCTCGGGATCTCTGCTCCTCGCAAAGCAGCGATTCTGTCTCGCAGAGCCCCAACCAATCCGCATCGACTCGAAGGCTTTCAGAGCCTCAAGGAACAAGGAGAGGACCACGGAAACAACCCTGTCGGACTGTACCGAGTCAGTGGGTCTATTTCCGGACACTCATGAGGTGTTTGCGCCTTGTACAGTGGTTGGATCACCGCTATCTGAGTCCCAAGGAGTCCAAATCATCCATCCCTCGCAGATGACTCGAGTCACACCGCGGATTTGCGAGCCTTCTAGTCAACTGGGAGCCGTTGAGCAAACAGTCCCTATAGAACCATGGACCCACACCCCCTATTTGCCACTCAACCGAACGGAATCGATCGCCTCAACCGTTGTCAGTGAGGATTACACGGCATACGGGCGACCGAGAAGTCCCGTTAGGATCCTTCCTCAGAATCGGGTTAGGCGGTCTTCGACAGTTCTAAGCGATCGTGGTTGCGACTCCACTGTAGTCAGCGAGTGTGTAAGGATTCTGGTTGGAAATCCGACCAGTCAAATGATTCTCACGAGCAGTTCGGAAGAGGAGGATGAGGAGGAGGAGGAAGAGGAGGGGATGGAGTTTCTCCACCGTGCCTTGGTTGTTCCACCCGAGGGACTGGCTGCTAAAGTCAAGGAGGGTTTGAATCAGACCGCGAGAAGAAAGAGCGTGCCCCTCTACATCCTCACCTCAAAACTTGACTCGGATGACGACGAGGAATTCGGCAGTGGGAAGTTGGTAGATCCTCAGGACGTGCTTGAAGACGAGGAGGACTCATCAGAGACATCAACTCAAACCTCCGAAGATGAGGCGGGTGGTGCGCTCCCACCGATTTCTGAAGCCCATGCCAAGGAGATTACCGCCCTGAAGGCCCGCTTGGCGGATCTGGACGAGAAAATGCGAGAGCTGGAACTCCAGTGCTCGCAGAAGAAGCAGGCGCTTCGAGCCCTTGAAGCGAGTGACCAGCAGGTTTTGGAAGAGGAGGGTGACCTAGCACCCCAAGCTGGTGCAATATCAGAGCCCGATCTCTCCGTGAATCTGCCAAGTAAACGGGAGCCACGGTGGAAGTGGTCCAAGAGTCGGCGTCCACACAGCCAATCAACCAGTTCCCGCCCATCCCTTCCTTCTCAGGTGCCCCTGAAGGCGAAAAAGGAGGCGCAGCCACCTCGGGAGATGACCGAGCGGTCAGAAAAGGCGCGTCTCTTCGCCGACCTGCTGTCGGTGATCTCCCAGAGAAACCGTCTGGTGACCCAGGAGGCAGTGATAATGGCGGAGTTGAAGAAGATTGAGCTGGAAGCCTACGAGGAGAGTCTTCAACAGGCCTACGATTCCTTGCAGGGTGTGGAGAGAGGAGGGGAAGCAGGTGGCAAATCCAAACTCGGCGCGTTTTTGCGTCACAAGGGGGATCGAGTGAAGCGGGAACGCATCTACCCTGTCAGTCGGGCGCAGGAAGTGCGGGGGAAGAAGCTATTGGATGAGATCTGGAAGGTCTCGAAGGAGAAGACAGCGTTGACGGCCGTTCAGGGCGAGACCATGGAACGGTGAGTTGAGAACCCGGGGAAGAGTTGATAGAATTTTGGAGCCAACATTCATTCTCTAACATTTGTTTGAACCTGCAGAGCGTCTACTAGCGGTGATTCTTGGTCGTAGAGAGAGGTAAAACTAAGTTTTATTGGAAAAACTGCGTGTCGTTTGAGGTGTTTGGTTTGGAGAGGTTTTGGGGCATCGTGTTTGGTTGTGTATGCTTATCTGTGTCGTGCGCGCTTCTCCTGCATCCTCGCTTTGCACGCCTCCTTGCTTGAAAGAACACCTATTAACATTGTCTTTTTGTTAATCCTTTCTTTATTTAAAGGTGCGAGTCTGCGTTTGTTTTCCAGTCTTTTCAAGCAGTTGCTTGAAGCTGAAAAACTAAAATATATTTTACCTCAATAATTTTGAAAAAAATCAGAATGTGATTGTTATATTTTTTGATTATCTTAAATAGTGTATTTTAAGGAGTGCTATGTGCTGAATATCAGCTGACTTCATACAAATTGTAGTTATCTGCCAAGTCAGTAGTGATTGGCTATTGGAGTTTTGTACGAGCCAATCAACGGTTGAGAGGAATGTGTTTCGAGGGTAGGTATCCACCAATAATAAAGAAATCCAGCTATGATTGGCTGATTTGACTTGTTAAATTTCTATTGGTAGTCGTTTTCAGGTTTTGACTAAGTAGTTTGTAAATATTCAAAAAAGGCCCAAAACTCGGCAAAGTTGCAATAGCGTGTTACTACTGTTGCACCAACGTATGCTTTGCTGTAATTGCCGTGCCTTTGTCCGTTTTCGCAAACGTATTTCGTGGTGAATTTGCATATGTATGTTGAGTGCATGGATAGCTTTATACACTCATATTAAAGCGAGATTTGAAATATCACTTATCTAAAGTAAAATAACATGCATTTGAGAGACTTGAAGGTTGTAATAGAAGAAAAATGGCTAAGATATGTCCGGGGAATAATGAAAACACCCTTAGGAACAACTGATCATCCCAAGGAAGACAATGCGACTGATTACTGGAGACTAAATTCAAAAGTACGCATTTAAGTTCAAGGGAAATGTTTTCTTTTGAAGTTGGATTGCCTACAATGTGGGATGTCAACCATATCGATGCATGAAGTTTATTTAGGTCTAAAAGTGTGTTGGTTTGGTATTCGAGCTGCCACTTTTTCGTTACAGTTTGAATGTGCAGGAGTTCAGCGTTTCAGAGGTCCTACGAAGGGGGGACGCGGCCCTGCGTCAGATAATCGCCCCCTCCTCCTCATTCTCTTCCGGCTCAAAAATCAATGAGAATAACGGTCGCAAGGTCTCGTCCAATGGCATCCACTGCCACTAGGATCTGAGTTTCACTCCCACTCCGCCCCCTTCCCCAAAAATCGATATCAATACCCATTCACGTGCATACATTTGGTCATGACCACCAACCGCGAATTTACGATCGGCGGGTGTACTGGACTGAATTCTCGACGCCACCTCCCCACCAATGTACCCAATCGTTATTGATCTGTGACTGACTTGTGGTCTTTCGCTGAAACACGTCCTCTCATTGTGCCCGACAGCCATGTAAAGAAATCACCTTTTGTAAAGTGATATGGCGATGCTGATGATAATGCAACATTGATGGCGAGAAGACTTTGGGGTTTGCTTTGTATGGTTCTGGAATGCGGATAGTTTATGTGATGGGAGTCCGTGAAGGTCACATTGGGCACTGATGTGGAGTCAGCCAGGCAAGGCCTAGGTATCTCTGATTTTAAAATATACACAGGTTTGGACAAAATAATGGAAACATGGTATTTTGGAATCATTATCCTTGGACTTGCTATGAACAATTGAAATTAGGTAAATTCTAATGATTTTATTAAATTTGATATTTTGTATGTTTATTTTAAATAACTCTTTACAGATACTAAGAATTGCTTATAACCTAAAATGGCAGATCTCTCGAACTTTCCAAGAGGCCAAATTCTTCTAACTCATAGGGTAGACGCTAGTGTAACAGAAACTGCTCCTTGAATGCTTGGTGTTTTAAGAGGTACCGTCTCTGAAAGAGAAGGTCTGACCGAAAGTCGAAGTTGCTGGCTGAGGGACCGTGGGACTCACTCAAACCGAATTGTTAGAGAAGATCGCAAGACCACGGCTCCTAAAATCAGTGCAGAGCTTCTCAACGAACAACTGCAGAACAGTTTCCACAAAACTGTACCTGATGGGGGGCTACGAAAATCTGGACTCCACCTCGGAAGACGTGTGATGAGAAAACCCCTGCTCTCAAAGACGACAAAGGCTTCAAAGTGTTTAGAGTAATGAAGTAAAAACCCCCAGAAGTGGTTTTGTGGTTTTTTTCGACGAATCATCGTTTACTGCCTTATTTCAGACCTCGGACAGAGTGGATGCGTGTTTGGGAACAGCCGAAAGAGGCATCCAAACTGCTGCCTCCTTCCCAACCGTAAAATATGGCGGCGGGGGCACTGTTGGAATCTGCACGACGGAAGGGAAAGCCATCTTCCAAGATGATACAGCTATGATTGTTAAAGAAAGGCTGCACGAGGAACATCATTCTAATAAAGTTGGGCATCTCCTCTACCTCATTATTGAAGGTCATTTGTGGGCGATTTTAGAGATTCAAGTAAGCAGTTGATTTCCGCTGCCTAGAAGGACTGAATGAGGGTATTTCAGATGAGAAACGAACTGAAATTCCTTTGGAACCAACAATCCACAATATGTATGAATCCAAACCTTGGAGAATTGGGGCTGTAACTGAAACCGCAAAAGGTGGTGGATCTGCATCATTTTTGTCCAAGCCTCGTGTATATTTTGATCCACTAGGCTGAAGGTATACTCAGCTATGCAGACGCCGCAAACTAGAAACAGGACAGCTTCATAGGCTCGCGCAAAGCCTGACCCATAAGTTCTGTCAAAATTTTAAGTACTTTTAAATTTATAGAAATTTAAAGAGTATTTTTGAACAGTTAATGGAGTTAAATAACATTTTTATATCATTACGTGTTAAAAGTGACCAGATTTTATGATTTTTAAACAATGATCCAAAATTTGCTTGATTAAAATCCTGCTAACATGATGTACTCAAGAACCATTTGAGGCAATGAACTAGGTTTTCCGAGTTCGAGAAAGGAAACTCAGCAGAGGCCGAAGAAGCTGCCAGAAACATTCACCCAGTTTATGCAGATGAATGTGTGCGAAGAAAATGGTTTGCGAAATTCGGAAGTGAAGATTTCATCCTCCATGAATATCTAATCGGACGACGTTCAGGTGAGTCTAATGAAGAGTTCCTTCTTGAAGCTTCGCTCGAACAGAATTCTACTTCGTCATTTGAGGAATTGGCGGTCAAGCTTAGTTCAAATCATACAATTGTTCATCGTCATCTTTAAAAGCTTGGAAACGTTCCTCAACTTGAAAAAATGTGTGCCAATGTGTGTATGTGTTAACGCCTCTTTCCCCCTCTCTCACCAACGTTTCACACTTTTGGTGAATAGACTTGTGACTGGTGACTGGCGAAAAATGACTTTTTTGTCAAAATGTTCAGCATCTTAGACAGGTTGTTACCACCTAATGCAGAGGCAAGTAATGCTCAAATCTACAGTCGGTTGCGAGAGCGTTTAAATCAAGCTTTGAGGGAAGAATCGAAAAGGGGTATCCTGTTTTATCAGCACAACGCACGAATCAAGACACAATTGCATTTGGAAGAAGGGAGGACCCTTCAAAGCAGCAAAAAAGGATATCGAAACTGACTTTTAAGTGTTCTTTGAACAAAGAAAAAAAGATCGATATTGAAGGTATTAATAAGCTTGTTAATGGGTGGAAGGGTGTCACAGATAACGAGGAAAAGTACATTGATGATTGGACCTTTAAATAAATGCAACTTTTGGTCACTTAAGTAATTTATTCAAAATTCAGACAGCACTGAACAGGATGACCCAATAAATCTAGTGTCACAACGGTTGAGCACTGAATCCTGTCAACTTTAATCTTGCCCACACTAACATTTGTACACATGCTTAATATGTCCTATTAATGCTTTGAAAATTAGTATAATTAGTAAGCATTTAGAATCTGTTTCCAAAAACTGGAGGAACAAGTTAATGAATATGATGATATGAATAATTATGCAGTTAGAAATGTCATTAAATTCTATCTTAAATACTTTAGAGAGAATTTATAGGGTTAAGCAAGCGACTGCGTGTGGGTCTTTTAGAAGTTGTCTAAAGGATAACTGAGAATGCATTCTAGCTAAAAAATGTGCAATTGGTTCCTTGAACAAGACTTGAATTATAAAAATGTTGCAATCGTCGAAAGATGGGAATGAACATTTAGATTCCAATAGACTTTCATAATCTATTGCTTTGGTTTATGCTGGATTTTTTTTCAAAATCTGTTGAATGAATAGCATATGGACAATTTTACCAACGCGATGTAATAATATCCCACTGTACTTAGTTACCGAAAAATATGATTAATTTTACATAAAAATCTATTGAACTCTAGCTGGCCTTGAGATTCAGTAAATTCTACCAAAACACCTTCATCGCACGGGAGCCCCAAAAATGCCCAAGTCACCGAAAAATTAAGTTATTCCCAATTTGCAGAGAAACAGCAAATCTATGCCTTCTATAGTTCACAATTTAATGTATCAGGTCATTGTAAAAGAAATTTAAGGAGTATTTTGGAATGCTTGATGAAGTTGATTATTATTATTCTTTGGATGCAAGTAAAATTATATTTTACGCCACAATAAAAGTGAATTTGCTTGATAAAACCCTGGTTACATGGAAATACATAAGAATCACTTGAGGCACATTATGATTTAATGAGTTCAGGAAAGGAAACTCAGCTGCGGCCGAAGAACCGGCTAGAAATATTCACCACTTATTTCATGAGGAGGAATGTGCGAATGAGAGAACTTGTGGAAGTGGAGATCGAACCGGACGACGTCCAGTAGCTTCTTGAAGAAGCATTCCATGAAGAAGCATTGGAATTGGTCATTAAGCTTAGTTCGAACTCTGTAATTGTTCATCTTCATCTCCACAAACTTGAGAAATTGGTGCCCAATGAATTTTCTTGGGACAATCAATTAAAAATCTCGAGCTTACATCTACTCTTCTTTCCATTCTGGCCAAGTTGTTGAGTCTTTTTTGGAGAGAACAGCTACTGGTGACGAAAAATGAAAGCCTCATCTAAAGGGGGGAGACTTCAGCCACCGCAACTAAGGGAACTTCATTGGAAAAAAGGTTCTTCTTCGATTAATCTGGTGGGATCACCAAGGAACAACTCACTTTGAGCTGGTACCTCCTAATGCAGCAGAAAAAACAGCATCCATTGTGTAGAGCTTCCTGAAACCATTCATATTCAATCAAAGCTTTGTAGTCAAGCGGCAAATTACACTGTCTCTGGAGCCTTCTTTATTTACCAGCTAAGTAATTACCAAGGTGATGAAAGTCCTGCAACAACCGACTTAAAATACCTTATGTATTTTCCCAATGGAGTTTTTTTAGAAGCATTAGAAGCCTCCAGATAAAACCCTAACGGTTCACGGGGTTCTAATTGTAGTGGGTGGATAGAAGGCCTTCTCGCAAACCACCTTTCGAGTAACTAATAGGAGAAGACGAAAGAATCCTACTTTTACAAGCCAACTGACCTTGAGGAATGAATTCATGTGTTCTCGAAAGTATTAAATCAGGTATGATGCAACTTTTCGTACTAAAACCATCCCATACTATTATTCTATTTTATCAATAGTGTTTGAAATGACTATTTTTATTATTTCTTAACTGTTTGCAAGTATAATTAAAATTAGACGTGATGACTTGCGAATTGTTTAAATACGTCGTTAATGCACAGCCTCTGTGTTTTAAAATCCTTCACTTTTAAAAATTCATTTTAACGAAGAAATTGTTTGTCTGCTCACAATTACTCCACAATGGTTTCTTTTTTGCTTCAGGTCCAAATCTAAACTATTTTTCCAGAAATCATCTGACGCGAGCTTTCGTGCGTTACCAGTCAGAAGGCATCCACAAAGCTTACCTATCTGTTTATCCGATAAGTTTCGCAGAATTTTATCTTCTTTAAAAAGAGTGATTTATGATGTCTAATGGAGCTGAAAACTGCTATATTTTAACGCATTAAAAATGTAAAATTTTGTTTGAGATAGCAATAAAAATAAACTTTGCTTGATTGAAGTACCAACCAAGTATTGGAAGTACCAACCAAGAATGATTTGAGGTTCGCGAAATTATTCAGAAATGGAGATTTTACTCTCCACGAAAATGAAAAGCGAACCGGACCACGCCCAGATGAGTTTGATGATAAGCTGCCTCTTGAATCCGCCCACGAGGCAGCTTGTCCTGCTTTATCAGCTGAGTTGGAAATGGCAATAAGGCTTAATTCGTCATCTTCAAAAACCTGGGAAAGTTGTCCAAATTGTAAATTGGCTGCCTCATGAATTGCGCAAACAATCTCCAACCTCGAGTTAAAGTCGACTTACTTGACTTTCCGATATACCTATAACTGGCGACGAAAAATGAATCTTTAATTGAGGTGTTAAGCGTCGTAGACAGTGTCTGGGAGGGAAGAAAGACCCCAGCCACAGTTGAAAAGGAGACTTCTTCTGTCAGTCTGATGGGAACGCCAAGGAATAATGAACTTTGAAATGTTACCAAATCAACTCTCAAAAATTAGGCTATTTGAGGTGGAAACAAAACCTGCTCTGGTAAATCGAGAAGGGATGAGGTTTCATCACAGCTCCTTGCTCCTTCAGACCGACGCCATTTGGTTCGTCGCTCACAATATCGGAAGAAACAGCTTTTCCAGCACAGCTGGAGTAGGTAGAAACTGATTTATGAGTTCTTCGAATCAAGAGTAGAAGAATTCTACAAAAATTACATATTTATAAGGTTGTAAATAGAGGGAAAGTTAATTGCTGATTAGAACTTTAATTAAATGTAACATTTGTTCACTTTAATGGAAGACCTGTTAGAATTGGTCAGCTGGATGACCCCTTGTCTAGACCTCGTTCATAGAACCACATGGTGGTTGTCGGCTTGAGATATGGCATCAATCACCTCTTTACCGAGTGACTAGAGTTATTGGACATTTTCCTGTGTTCACAAGCAAGCTGCACACACGCAGTAAGAAAGCTGAAGCCGAGTCTTGACAAGCCGGGTGACTCATCCCCTCTGCCGCTGAATCAGCTTTCGGATGAGATTCCTTTTCCCCTTACTTTTCCTAACACTGCTGCTTCTATTGTTGGGTCTAACCGTGGCTAAGAGATGAGAACCCACCAAAGGCGCTGCCTTGTGACTTAGCCGAGTTTATGCGGACGAAAGCTCCTTCATTCATCGTTGTTTACACACCTACTTTTGAAAACGCTTGTCCTATAAGTAGAATAATTCAGATATACAAGGACTGCTTTGATCTTTCAGTAAAATAAATCCATACTTTCCACCTTGCTGATGAAATAAATTCCCCCAAATTCGTCGACCACTATTCGTTCTGGGTTAAGAATAACGCTAAGGTGTGGCTTTAAACCAAGAATTTACTCTAGTCTTCTGGCTGAAAAAAAACAGTTGGTACATCTCTGTAAGTCCTCGTTACGAAATAGCGGAATGGTTTTGAATACACGAAGGCCATGAATCTGATCCGGATTCGCCATGGTGTGGATTCGGTTCTCACTTGTTCGTCTCTTTGTCTTTCGCTTCCACGCCATTATCCTTGTCCGACGGGAAGAATAGGATTGGCAACATGCCAATAATGCACCCCAGCGTTATCCCGACCATGCGACCCTGAAAAAAGTCGATAGAAGAACTCATCCAGTGCTTCAACGGTTAGTTGATCGGTTTTGAAGGAGACCATTAGTATAGCTATCAGCTATTAGGTCACCGCATAATTTCTGTCTCAACTTTACCATTTCATAGCTGAACATTACTTTGTGTTTAGATGCCATTAAACTGATCAAATTTTGTTTCAGAGAACAATAAAATTAAAATTTGCTCGATTAAAACCTCGATAACATAGAAGAACCCAAGGAAGGCAATTCAGCAGCGACCGAAGCGGCTAGGAACGTTCAATCTGGTGAAATCGCCAAGGAGTAATCTGCCTTGAATTGCCACCATCTAATGTAGTAATAATTAACGCTCAAATTAGGGAGAGTGAACAAGCTCTGAGGAGGAAAAAAGACCTGCTCCAGTGAATCGAAAAGGGGGATGATTTATCAGGACAATGCAGCACTAACCCAAAGAGCAAGGATTGCGTCATAAAATATCGAGGAAGATTACCTACCCACCACCGTATTCTCCCAACTACCTTGTTTCTTTAGACTACGGTCATTTGTCTCGTAGCTAACAAAATCGTTTGGAACAAGAAACAGTTTTTGCAAAGTAGAAGGAAGAGTTTAAAACTGACGTTTGCAATCAGTTTGTAATGAGATTGTTAGTTAATTGAAGAAAGCCATAGATAATGAGGAAAAGTACATTGATGACTGAACCTCTAATTAGATGTAACATTTGGTCACGTGTTTTGTACTTTTTTTAAAAAAAGTCGAACAGAATCTATGGGATGACCCGATACAACTTGGTGATCCAGACGTGACTTCTATCCCAAGATGGAAGCCCATGAAGCTTCATGGGCTCACGAGGATTCTCACAACAGCCTTCCCGTTGCCAAATCACACTAGCGTTTTTAAAGTTAATTCCACATGTCCTGCTATGTCCCTCAACCCAACGATATCGAAGATTCCACATGTTCAATTCTTTCGATTCGCTATATGACTCTTTATTCTCTTCAAACAACTGCACTCCAAGCTGAGTTGCTGCGTTTCCCAACGTTGACACGAACGAAACCTACCTCGACTGCCTCCCAACCCCCAAACGCCAAACTTCAAATCCAACTCAACCGGATCTTCGGCCACTTCCAACTCATACTGGGAGGACACCATTTCACTGTTTTTAACCACAACGAACCAGTTATTTACGCCTTCCATGCATTCTCAGACCACCACTGGACTACGTCTTGTAGTTTGCCAGTGACAACTGCTTCATTGAGGTCGCTAAGTTATCTAAATACAAGACTTGATTAGCTTCCACTTACATCTCGACTTATCGTTAAATTAAATCAGTTATATGGTAATTTAGCAACTAAAGCAGGGCCTAGTAAGAAAATAGCCTTGAGAGCAAACAAGAACCATAATCGAATCACCAAATACCATATCACGCTGAGAAACGGCTGTGCACACAAAAAGCTATCGTTGTATTGAACGAAGGCATGGCCTTCTGAAGTGCATTTCCCCGGTTACAGTGAATTACAATGTCAATCAAAATAGGCGGCATGAATCAGCAATTGGGCTTGCAAATGCAGTGACCTACAATGCCATGACGCAAATGTTCCCACAATTTAGCTATATTAGCGCACTTCACCTTTTAAGCTCCCATAGCGTGGTCTCACGGCATTGACGACTAATGCTTCGGATTGGCATAAAACAAAATTTTCTGTGATAACTGAAACAAGGTAATTACATGCCGTTTGCACTCACAATAGCTCATAACAGCTCGTTTAATCAAACAAATTAATACCTTTTTCTAGAAATAGCAGCGCGCTGTTTATACGGTTAAAGGTGTAAAATTTCGGCACAAAATTTGAATTAGGGAACATCGAGTAGATAAAAAGAACTTGAAATTAGTAAAAAGACTACTCACGAAATTAGAAGAGCGTCTAACTGACGCGAGACTCATTTGTGCAGGAGTAAGAGAGGGAGACGTGATTCCAAAAAGGGTGCCGAAACGCTCGACATAGCCCACGATGCTGAAATTAGAAGCAAAAACAACGCACCACGTCAAATATACAACGCTTAATACCTCTCAAGATAGGTATTTAAGTACTTGACTGGGAAGCCACATTACAAATATGAATATTACAGGCAATTAAATCGGGAAGTATTGGTTTGTATACCTACCCCAAGCCAAAGAGGTCCGATATTAGGTTACCGAGACCAGCGGCTATAGAAAATTGGCAAGTCTGTTAGAGTGACAGTCAAATTACCTGCCATGGTAGAGAATCCAAACACTTTGGCGAGAGTGAGATCAATATATTCACCCTATAGATCATGAAAAATATCTAAATGACTTACAGCAACGAGCATGATGAAGTTATCGAGAAATCCGAAACCGATAAACGGGGTTGCGCTAGCAATGAAAACTAAAGAATCACAGCTTTTTCATTTAGAGCATACCTAATTTAAGTTGATCAATTGGTACAGGATTCTTATTTTCTGTGGAAGATTTCGCTGACCGCAGATCATCTAAAGCTTCTTGCAACTGTAGACGTTCTCTTTCAGAATAGCTACTGATTAGATCAGAAGCCCATGAAGGAGGGCGTTCCTTGTCAGTTCGAGCGGTACTTTCCCAACGCCTTGCAAGAGCTAGTGGCGTATACTTTGTTGTGCTTAAGTTTCGTAGTGCATTGTACGTGAAGCTGCGGCGACAAATCAAGCCAGGAACACGAGTACACATTCAGAACGGTCACTTGCCTTGACAAATTCTTTGTAGCAAAGAAAAACAAAATAACAGTTGAATTAATGGCCTAGATTATTTCAGTTACGGCAACAAATTTAAAGTAAAGTGAAAAATTTAGACAAATATTTTTGTTTTGTAACAAAAATACAATAACATTGGTAATATATGACTAAAACATTAAGCTGGAGAGACAAATTTAAAACCACAACACTTTGAACAAGCTGAATTCATTATTCTAATGCATCAAATATATGTAATGAGCGGTATCATCTAAATCATATACTCTGAATGACATTTAAATGACAAGCAGCACCTCAAGGGAATTTAAAGGATTCAAAGCGAGTACTTAGATCTCATGAAAGTAAGTCACCATTACTGACTGTTGGAACTCCTTAAATCTGGGTGACATTTTTTGAATTTCAGACGCATGCTCATCGGAATGAGAATTAGGCAGCTCTTACTTTTCCGGAGATTAATAAGTATATTTTCGTGCCTCGCACGGGACGAATACCACCTTGCTGCAGCTACCACACATCAATGAGTCCGGATATTTAAGGTCACTGTATAAACCTTATTTCTCTTTCATCAAAAGCGATACGTACATGAACCGCCCGAATAGACTTTACTTCTTTAAATAAACCTCAATAAAGTACAAAACGAATTTATACCAAATCGTTATAATCTCAAATACAAACCATGATATGTGCAAATCACTTGGAAGGTAGAAAGCAAGGTGGAAAGGGGCAAGTGTCAGCAATTCCGTGTACTCCCGTCCGAGGTTAGGGGATTTTTTCTGGCTGAAGAGGCGGTTTCGAACCGCGCCCGCTCAACGACGGCACCCACGCGCTCCCAGAGGCGTTTGCAAGCCTCAGCGCGCTGCAGTTGCATTGCCGCGAATACCCGCATCGTCGCCGCCAGATCCGCACTCTGCTGCTGCTCGAGGAAGGCGAATTCTTCCGCTATGGCCCTTTTGAACTCCAAGCCCATATCCTGAAGAAAAGAAATATATAAGCATTTATCTACTTAATCGCAAAGCTGACATTACAAACTTCAAGTAAAGATGAGATTATAGACATTAATAAATGGGACTAAATATACGTGTCTTGCAAGTGCTTTTATCGGAGTGTCATTCCGTATAATGCAATTCAGCTAGTAGTGTTCTCACAAGAAAATTGGCGTTCTAACCTTACAATTACATCAAGTACTTCTACTATAAGCTAGATTACGGATAGGGCCGAAAGGAATTAAAGAGCTGGCTACAAATTAGTCATTCACAGTGACGAAGTAAAAGTCAGATAAAGCCTTACAAATCATGTTTAACTTATTAAGAAGTTAAACAATCTAAAATAGCTTAGGGCTTATTATTTTCACTAGTACTTGGTCAACCCACCGGATCAAGATAAAGCATATCGCAGATAGGTCTAAGAACGCGTTCCTTTTCAAAGGGCCACAATTTACTGCATGGAAACTGCTACTGAATTCGCATAACCAGCAGCAAATTGATTTTCGCTAGTTTTCGGTATAAAGAGCATATCGGAAATTACTTAACTAGGAGTCTACCTCTCAATACCAAACAAGTAATTCAACTGCCATCAACTAATGAGTGGCCTGAGATGACTAGTGAAAGCAGTCTTGGGATACGTTTAAGCAGTTATAGTAATAATTCCAAAATAACTCGTTTCAGACTCACTACTTAGCGGTAAAGACGCTACATGAACCCAAGTAGGCATAGCTCAATATTAGTACACTTTTATGCCACAACGACAGACGGATTAAACGGCAGTAAATATGTCATTCCTTGCTTACAAGTTCCCTACCTTTTGGCTTTTATCAAATTTGTCAGCTTTAAAGAGTCTGTAGTAAAGCTCTAATTCGGCATATTTACTATTGACTAACAAATAATACTAAATAACTACCATCAACGGAATTTGAGAAGTTGTCCAGACGAAAACGTGGTCCACATTTACTCAGCAACATCCAAGTAGTTTCAGCGACGCTCAGCATAATAAAATGTATCAAATATTAACTAATGTTTATAATTTCACATCAGCTGATACCTGGTAATTTACCAGTTAGCTTGAGTTGTGCTCAGAAGGAGGTATTCGCCAATGATACCATACGCCATCTTAAAAAAACCTTTCATCTTTATTGCCAACTACGCAGGACGTAATACTCGATTGATTTTAATTACATTTAGTGCAATTTATACGGAAAGGTGCTAACTCCAAGTGACCTACTGTGACGCAAGCTAAGTAAACCCATTGGCCAATAGAAATAAACACTTCGCTTGTCCATAAAACACAGACGAGTCAGAAGGCTGTTAGGTACTAGTACTTACTTCCAAATCTGACAGACGGGTAGAGGAGTGACGGATCTTGTTACTGAGCTGGTCCATCGCCCTGGAGACCTCGGGGTTCTCCAGCTCCGATGCGGCGGTTTCCGGGTACTCCGGGCCGTAGATGAATGATTTCAGACCGTTGATCAGGGTGTTGGTTTTGCTATTAACCGTGCCAACGACACTCGGGATTTGATCGGGTCTGGTGCCATTCTAAAAGAGAAAGAAGACCACTATTTAGACATCATGTTTCATATTATTCATTTAGTGAAGGAATTCAGTGAACCAACCCTTCGATAACCACTTCGAAACCAATAAGAAAGCTATATCAAAGAATCGTTTCTCATAAGATGAAAACGACGCACTTCAAACTACCAAAGGAAACTTCATTTCGCTGAGGTTTCCTACTTGCTCTGATCGCACAGTGGCAAAAAACCGGTGTATTTTCGAGCGAATCGGAGAAAAACTGATGATCCAGTAGCGCTAACTCGCAACATCGAAGGAATCGTAGGGTGTGAATGTAGCACGATGGATCAATGG
This sequence comes from Anomotaenia brevis, assembly GCA_030710315.1. Taxonomy (NCBI): domain Eukaryota; kingdom Metazoa; phylum Platyhelminthes; class Cestoda; order Cyclophyllidea; family Dilepididae; genus Anomotaenia; species Anomotaenia brevis. The sequence goes on from JAUOZQ010000011.1 coordinate 1,222,163, forward strand.
AAATAGACTCCCAAATCTTGCCACATATTCCTACACATCAACATGCGTTCCTCATAAGCGCTCCGGTAAAGACGCATCCTCTTCTACATCTGGTATTTTTCCAGGGATAGCTGGCTTATTTAGGAGGGAACTAACCACTCCACATAGACACGTAGGACTTGCCAGCACAGGTAATGAGCCCTACGGTTATCCCAAAGGAACAAAAGGAGAGCAGAGTACATCGTGGTTTTTGTTTGACTTCACATGAATGATGACTCACCAACTAAAACTGGCTATTTACAGTCAAGGCGAGCTAGCTTGACGTATTTATCGATGAGTAAGGTTGCGGAATCATTTCTTTGACAGGTTTTTACCTAGTAATAGTGGCTGACGTAGTCATCCGTCTTCCATGAATTAATTACCTTCTCCTCTTATCTTCCCTGCTCGTTATGATTGTCAATAAGTTGGCAGCTGGACACTTGTTGCTAGAACAACAGTCCCGGGTTGCTAGGGCGGATAAGAATCGAGAATGCGCCGGGAAAAACCGATAAATTGACTGGGCGTTCCTGACGGGGCGACTCGTCACGGCTGCAAGATCTTGTAGCAGCATCAGCAGCAGCCCTGAATCGACCACCCTTAAGCGATTCCTCAGCTCACTTGGGATTGTCGTGAATGAAGTCTGGATGCTCACAGGGACCAACTGAGGCTAGGGCAATTGAGGACTCCGATCAACAGATTCTTTCACTCCTCCACTTCCAGATTTCGACAACAAATTCCGATTCTGGCGGCAGTTCTTCGGAAATCAGAAAGAACACACTACGTTCCTCATCAACTCGTTCGATACCAGTGATTCCTACCTAATGTCGACCAACCATCAACCATATCGTTAAAATTGGCGGGGCACAGTTCTCCGTTTCAAGACTCAAGGATGTTTACACCTAATCAATGGCCTGACTTCGGCGGAGTGCCCTACACGCTGCCTGTGCTCTGTCCCGATTCGCTTTACGTGTTCAGTAGGTAATCTTCTGGTACCGAGTGAATTGACAAAAATTTAGGAAGATCTCCTAAAATATCAACCCCAATTAACACTTCTTTACGTCAACTAATAGTAATACTTAGTGCATTATTTAAGGCGTGTGGTGGTTCTATTAATTCCCACGGGGTGAATGAATTTTTGTCATTATTAATTCACCTTAGCCTACCAGGAATACTGCACTATACTTTTTTCCTGATGTGCTGTGCATTCATCAATATGTTTGCACTCTTCGGTTGCCAAAAGAAGGAATTGTTCTCTTTGAGCAACCAAAGAGTGCGAGAACCCTTAAGCAAGAATCAAAACACGTGCTTTCAGAGATCAGAGTTGCGAAGAAACCTTAACACATCTCCCCATCTAATGGTAGAAAGCTAGACACTAAACAGCAGTGCTCAATGTAGCCCTCCAAAGTAGATAGCAACAAACCATTATTTGGTAGGTGATGGCAACTAAATATTTTTAATTGAAAACGGTGCCTTTAAACCGCTAAAACTGCGTTTAGCACTAGTTTCGAACCCTCATCTGCTCGCCTATTAGGTTTCAAGGTGGTTTTTCAAAAAACTGTATTAATCATATCTTCATGGCTATAAAAAGTTTTAGAAAAAAACCGTTTAAGAACTGTTACAATTCGAATGTGATCCTAACAAACGCATTAGGCACCTCTAATAGGGTCTAAGAGATCTCCTCTCTAGAAAACTGAATCAATTATTATTCTCCTGATTATGTAATAACAATTTTAAGATGTTTTTGTTGACAAAAGGGCTAATCGAATGCAAACATCAGTATGCGCCAGCCTGGGGAATAGGCGTGTTCTCTTTTAGGGGTGTAACGTTAAACAAAGATTGGTGAATACACTGTGACAAGCATTGGAAAGCTGAGGCAGCCATATTTATAGCGTCGAAAATCCAAGTGAACTGGTGCGCCCATCCATCAGTCAACCAGCCTACGCTCTACAGAGAAATTGGAGTTCAGTGATCTGTCAGGGCCTTGCGGAAGGCCTAAGTGTCAACACTCACCCCTTCAACTCGTCAGTTTATCGAATGTCCCAATCAGTCAATGCCCTTAGCTAGTATAGCATATAAGCACTGAACGCATCCTTCCCAAACTACACCAAGGAACCCTGGTGGACACACGCCACTCCCACACAGACTATAACTGTCTAGTTCCGTAAATCTGAGCTCCCTTCTTTAGTTGTATCAGGCCATTCCATAAGTCCTGTCCGAATTTCGAATATAAAAACAAGTAATCGAATTTCCCGTTTAGTTAAAGATTCAATCATCAATGCACCCTCCCTTATTATCCATGACTTCCTTCCATTTATTAACGAGCTTGTTAATATCCTTCCAATTGTAAATATCTTTTGGTTTTGATTAGAGGAATCGACAAATATCGGTTCCAACCTCTTCCTTCGGTGTTGCAAAATAAGTTTCTTCATCTGAATAATTTTGAAAGCTACGAAACAGATGATAGTTCAAAGTAGTAAGGTGGTCGAGAGAATACGACGGACGATGAGGAATTTTCTCCCAAACAAGTTCTTCTTAGGACCTATGTGACGTGATTCTTACAGTGTGAAGTTGTGCCCCATTGTCATGACGATGGAAAATCACACTCTCGACCCACTGGAGCGGGACTTTTCTCCTCTTCAAAGTTTTCTACATACACCCTAATTTTTGACAGTAAATTTGGGCATTAATTGTTGCTGCATTAGGTGGTAGAAATTCAAAGTGGGTTATTGCTTGGCAATCCTATCAGATTGAACGAAGAAGAATCCTTTTCCATCAACTTTCCCTTCTCGGCTGTGACTGTGAGCTTCCTCCTTTACGAAATTCTTATAAAAGATTCACATTTCATCACCTCTTCTGAATCTCACAAGGCATCTTCTACAGCCACCTTCTTACATTCACACATTCCGCCTCATAGACTGAATGAATGCTTCCAACTGATTCTTCGGCTGCTGCTGAGTTTCCTATTTTCAACTAGTAAAACGTTATGCGCCTCAAATGACTGTTGGATGCCTCCATGTGAGCAGGGTGTTAATCAAGCAAATTTTCATCTTAACACAAAACAATATTCATCTTCATTAGACCCCATAAAATGCCGTTTAATTTTCGTTTGATTCAAAAAAGTCAAAACTGGACAGAACTTATGGGATGACCTGATATCATCAGAAAACCTTCACTAGTTCGTTATATTCTCCGATAGACGCTGGATATACAAGCTACAACTGTGTCTTGTTGAATACTTCTGTGCTCTCTCGCATATCTTGGTGTGCAGAAGATGTAAATAGGAGAGAGAGACTGTGGACTCACCACGAGAGCCATAGCGTCGGATTGGAGCCTACGTTGGTGGGCGCGCTCCTCAGCGATGTCTTCGCGAAGGGCGGCCTCGCGCGAGCAGAGGCGGGCGAAGGCGGCGCCGTAGCGAACCTGGCCCTCCACTGCGCGCTCCACCACCCCTCCGCAGCCGCCGCCTCCGACGTCGCTGCCGTCCAGCGCCGCACTCGACGCGAGCGGACCTCCGCCACCGCCGCAACCGCCCATCACGAGGTCGCGGTACCGGTCCAGAGTGTGCACTAGGATCTGGAATCAAAGGAACGCTTTCGACGGCATATTAAACGATGATAGATGAGCTGCTTAAGAGTGCATTAGCTGTGGGTTATATCTACAATAAATTACATGTATGGTATTCTGATCATGGCGAATGAAACTTTATTTCCCTTCACGTACATAACTGCGTATTTTTACTCCGTTGAATACACGTTCGTAGTTACTACGCGTTCCGTCTTGACGTCTATTTATCCTACGTGATACCACGTAACACTGTGGCAATCAACCAGATGTCAGATCGAAACGTCACTAGCAGGGCTACTATCACCTAGATGGGTAAAATCTGCGAAATAACGCAGGTTTCTGGAGTCCGATGTCTTAAACAACGACACGCAATTCGCGTCATCGTAGGGGCGTACTAGGGTGACTCGAAAAATTCGAGGAGGACTTTAATAGTAGTACAGTCATAAATTAAAGACAGGTAAGAACGCTTCGCTGATTGCCTTCACTGACCTCGGAAGTTTAAGGAACTTGTGTTCTAAAGAAGACTGCAGTCCACCAGCAAACCCAAAAACGTCGGCGCTGCTCAAATGTAATTTGCCCTAGAAATTGCATCACATGGGTCAGGATGTTCCATTCCCCTTCATGATAGGAATTTAGGACTGAGAAAACCTTCAACACGATGGGTTCAGAAAAGCGTTGAGGTGACCTGGTGATTTAATAGTAGGAAGCTGAGTCCAAAAGCGGTCAAAGCAGTGGCTCGATCGTGGATTCTCCGGATCCAGATTCAAGTGAATACACCAAAAGTCAGCTCAAAAAGTGGTGACCCGGTTATTGCAAAATGCATTAGTTTCTGGCCTAAAACAAACAGTATACCGGTATCACACCCAGTCCCACGAAAAAGCCTTTTCGTCTCCGAGTTCGTTCGTTGAAGTATCCTGTCTTACAGCTAAGCTTTCCGTTCTCAAAGGATCTACCTTCACTCCGACTGTCGAATGCTTTGCCAAAAAAAAATAAAACTCGGCCTCTCATGGAGTTTTTCACCTCCAGAGTGTTGGAAAAAGGCAAATTTTGGGTTTGTAGCAAAATGTGGTAAAGTTGGGGAGAGTAGAACTGATGGAGCCTCAGTTGATATGAAGGATGACTGATATTATAAATCATTTGAGTCTGATAAAACTATGGATTAAAGAAACTTAAAATCGCCGTGGCTTCCACAAAATTGGTCTATTTATTAATTTGAAGGCGTCTCACATGACCAACTGAGCTTGCAACCCAAATTATGAATCTACAATAGCACGCAGATTTACCATGGCTTGCATCGAACTTACGAAATCACACAATTTTCAACAGCATACGACTCAGTTTGCCTAGTGGCACTGATTCCAACTTTTTGAGCACCAATTGTACATTTGAAACTGAGCATGATCAGTGGCTCTCTTACCGGTTAACTGTAGCCACCGCTACCACCTCGAAATGAGTTTATTGTCTCGACTTTTGAACAGAGGACAGGTAGATGAAGAACCTGGAGGCTTTTCTAGACCCGTGGCAGAACCAATACACTGCCAAAAACAAGAATCGAATCATGAATGAGTGAAAAGACACCCCTAGGGAATCAATTTATTACGACAGCGCTAAACGAGGGGATTCCAACTCCATCGGAAAGCAAGTAAACCAAATTAAACCAGAAGGTTATCTGGCAATAAATTAGTTCATTTTTCGCATAAATTAGTCACAAACGATCACTTCTGAAATAAGGGTAGTGGGAATATGCAAATGCAGACCGCCAAGTTCCAATCTACTACTTGGCGTCTGTAACGATTTTGGTTACATTCACGGATTTGTTTTTACACTTGAGTAGAATCGTATGATTTTGTTTGGAATCATTTAAGCTCAGCACCAGATACACTCGATTGTAAGACAAAAAATGTAAGAAATGATCTAACTAACCTGAATTGAGTCAGCCACAAGGACACTGCTTTTCTCATGAGGACACCACTGGTTGAGAGCATTTGCCATGTCGTTGTAGATGCTATTGAGCGTGCTTCTTCTCCTGTTGATTTGCTTCTGCAGATCCACAAATCGCTCCAGTGATTCAGTCAGATCCTGAGACTTTTGTTGCATACCTTCCACCGATTGTTCGGATAAATCGATTAAGTTTATAGGAATGTTTTTGCGGTCGCCGAATTCGGAGACGAGATCCTACAAATGAACGAATTACACACACTGTTGCGAAAAATACGGGTTATGTGGATTGAGGAAGGACATACGGGATTATGTGAGAGTTCCCGCCAATCATCGGACTCGAGCAAGAAGGCGAAAAGTGACACTGATTGGCTGATTCTTGGATGGGAAAGACATCGGTTGAGGAAAGCCTCAAGTGCCTGGCGACGGGAATCGATTAATTCGGCATCGAAACGCCTGCCGACAAGAGCACCAGGGATGGAATCGATCGATGCTTGACCAACACCGCGAGCTCCGATAGCACTAGCAAACTTGTACCAACTTTTGTTAGCACCCTCTTGTTTACTTGGCAATGGGGGTATTAAGCAGGTTGGCAGTTCACGTTGAAGTGTTTCGTACAGATAATCGAACTCGGAGAATCGACGATTGATGCAGTAGGATTTAACTTTTGAAAATTTTAGCGCCCTTTCCGATAGTGCCTGCAATAACATGTGTAGATGCACATCAAATGAAGTACAAATATCTTTAGTTTCCAGTACAACTTAATTAAATACCGACAGGTTTAGATAACGTAAAAAATTAACACAATTTGACAATTAAATAAGCCAAAATTCACCTTAACTTGTATTATGTAAGTGACATATTCTTGGCCAACTATTTCATGATCAGGTATACGCGTGGAAAAGTCCAGTGAGATACTCATCAATAGAAATGAATTAATCACAGCACCAATCAACCCGCGTAAAGCCAGTTTAACCTTGACAAATCAGGTAGTTTGTTTGATCCTTAATTGATTCCATTTATTTGCACTAGTAGAAAAAGCAATTTTTGTAAAAAGAAATAAAATTAATTTAAGTGTTGAATTTGTGGACTAAAAAATGCATATTTTGGGAAAGTGTAAGCTCAGAGGTACAATATAATTTTATTCATAATAATCTTATTATGATGACATGAACTTTGAACTGAAGCCATTCTCCTACTTTCTGTTAAAGATGGAGTTCCTAGCTGTTATAAAGCTAATTAAATTAAAACTAACACTAAAATTGCATCATTTCATTGACTTTCGGGTGTTTTCAGCAATACATTTTGAAACAATTAAAAAAGTGTTACACAACTTATTTGAGTTCTCCATTCATTTCATAGGTAAATAGAATAGAGGAGCTAGGGTTGATAACATGGTTTCAATGAAGGCCTCAGTTCGCCGAAACGAACTAGCTGTATCCGTGATCCTTTGTGTTATTCCCATTTATATAACTTCAACGAAGTACATTTTCGGCCCTCTTCTGAGTAAGCAATGGGACTGAATTTCATTCAGTCAACCACAATTTCTTTTCAGCAATGAATATCCCCTAGTTTTAGAAGCGCCATGTCGTACACGCTGTCACTGCACTAGCCCCTTCCTAGGAAGGCATCGTCTGTATTGACAAACGTGTTGTTTTATCGACCGATTCGTCGTCGTGGTCAATGGAGATACGTGAGATACACGAGAACCCAGACCTACTCCTACGCCTATTTACGCAGCATTTGTGTGTCGTACCTGAAAAGCTTTGCCCTATCCCTGTGCAACGCCTTGTGGGTTTCCAATGGCTCTACATGTAGTTGAGACAAGAAGAAGAAGCAGAAACACTATACAAAAGAGGGCGGACGCCGAAGGATCAGGCTCTGAAAAGGTAGCAAGAGCCATAACAGCTCATCAATTAACGGAGACCGGGTTTTGTGCACTTTGCCAAGAAATCAAAAAAGAATTCATCCTAAAACCCTTCTTTCTTGAAAGCCCTGTATCGAGGATTCCCCTCACAGGAAAGTGATATTCCCATGGCAATGATAAGCTGTGACTTCAGAACTTTTCCTCTATACATTTATTTTGAACTAAAATGCCCTCTAAGAACTTCTAGAACATGTCTTTTTAAATACAAATATGCAGTAGAGGCAAAACACCTCCCACTCTTGAAGCGAGATCGTGCCCACTGGCAGATGAAGGGAGTCCCTCTGATCCTCCACATGGGAAAAGCCCATCTTTTCGCCCGGAGGGACTGAAGCGGGCGACCGACGACGTTCATCACGTTGGACAGGGCTTCTTCTACGTCCCCGGCCCCTACGATGGGCGCCTCTATGGTTTCTTTCGTTGGGAGTCCATGATGACGGATATAACTCGAGGGCATCCATGGTGCGCAGCAGATTGACATTCTGTGGGCAACCACGGGTCTCGCGTTTCAAGAAATCCGCGAACGGCAGAGGCCCCTCGAGGCACTCAAGACCAACCTCCTTGGCCATCTCGATCAGAAGAGGCGGGTAGACCAGATACTCGGGACAGTCCACCACACCCTCCAAATGGAAGTGGTATCGGGCACCGAACAAGGCAGGGGGTTTGCTTGGGTCGGAAAAGGGCTCATCGAAGGCTATCCTGAAGACGGAGTTGCCGAAGGACTTCATGTCGGAGCTGCGTTTCAAACGTTTTACTATCTCGAAGGCGTTGGGAATAGTTGTAATGAAGAAGCCGCCATTCCGGAGAGCTGAACTGACGTTTTCGAGCATTGTACGAGCCTACTATGATAGTCAAATGTTAAGAAAATGCACTTTTAACCAGTATTTAATTTAAAATAACTTTACCTACTTTGCTGATATTTTCAAAAGCATAATGCAAGGCGAATTGGCAGTTGACTAAATCGTAGGTCTGGGAAAGTGTGAGAGGAGTTGTACAATCGTGAACACTGAAATCAGCCGTATATGAACGATTGCGAAAATTGCGGCACTTCAGTTGCTCATATCTATCTTTGCACACGTCTATTGAAGCCGATGATATATCGACGAATGTGACGTGGCCTACACCGGCAATCTCGAATTTCTTTTGGTCACCACCTTTACCACAGCAAAAATCCAAAACCTTGATATCACGGAGACGCTTGTTTTCCTTAATTTTGCGGAGGCACTGGTCAATGAGTATACTCTTGACCCAGTTGTTTAAATTACGCAAACGAAAGATCGGCGATTTCGGTCGATCGCTAATGGATGTATTTCTGCTATCCCTTGCAGCGGCATCGTAAAATCCCTTAACAACACCTGAACCTGTCGTTTGTCCCTCTTCCGACATTATCAACGCACCCCTCTGAAGAGACTGCTTTACCATGTGCTTGTATCGATCGAGTCGTCATCGTGGTCAGTCATCTTCGGAATCATCAACTACTTAACTAGGTTTAGCAAGTCCAAATTGTCTTTCGAAAGTCTATAACTGAACAGTGCTTGATTTGCTCTTTCATTGGAGCTTTCTATGCTACGTCTTGTCACATTCAGTTGTGTGCGAGTCCATGATCCAACTGAAATACAGTGTTTAAAGTATTTAAAGTGTTCTCAGAGGTTAGCGCTTAGACAAAAGACGGGCACTAGGATGAGTCATAGCTTCTTAATTGAGGATGAGGTCCAATCCCCTCCTCGCCAAACTAATTAACGCTTTGGATCAGCATATTCAATGCCTTTAAAATACAAAATGATAACTTTGTAACAATAAATGAAAACAATTGAGGCAGTACATTCTTTCTAAGTGTTATAAAATACCTCTACTTTTATAAGCAAAATCGATTCCACACGAACAGCAGCATCTTCTTAGAAGTGATGCCTTCATCACATTCCCATTGACCAAAATTCAATCAATTGAAAGTGAAAAATATATTTACCAGCTGAATTCTGAGTCCGAAAAACGCTCAGCTATGTCTCGCACTTAATTCAAATTGGTTTTTCTAGTTGTGACTCTGGTTGGTGCAGTGCAAAAACAGTACCAATGTACAATGTCTAGGTCTTTATAATCACTATAAAGGAGAAAGCTTTGATAAGAAAATCGGAGCCGCTACACTTCGTGATCAATCATGCAGGGAGCATAACATGATTTCACAATTGGCCACTCGATGAGTCATCTCAAATAACCAGACAATTTGGAGAATGCCACAATTTTGTGGCCGGACGCTTTCTGTGCTCAAGAGCTCATGCCAAATTTTGAAAGGAATGGAATACAAGTGATTTATAACCTTTTATAAGACAGGATTGGTATAAGTGGAAAAGATATGCCATCCTGGCAAGCGCAAAATGCCACAATATCGGCAGTAGTCAACGAAGGTCGTCTAGTTTTATCATTCTACTTTCTTGCATTTCATGTCATCGACATTCCGGGATTGAAGTCAGACAGTCTAATCCTGTGTCGGTGATTGTTTTCTTAGTGGTCTGACATTCATTCTATTTGTAGAATTGTCAGGCTCAGACAGCTGAGAATTCGAAGATATTGATCACGATGAGTGTAAAGAACATTACAGACGACTGTAATTTGCTCTTTTACACACAAAATGCTGTTCTAAAGTTTTTGAAAACTAACTGAAATCTGGTAACTTGCTGATAGAACCCCAAAAAGCAAGAGGAAAGTACAACTTAAATAAAGCAAGACCATTTATTGCCATCAGTTTGCAGGCAACACTTTCATTGTCTTACTGAAGAAGCACTTGGAACACTTGGCCGCAATTGCCAAGTCCGATGGGTGGTGCACTCTCCCCATCCTAGTCCCACACACTTGGCACATCACGAATTCCCCTACAGAGAACAACAACAACAACATCAACAAGGAGGAGGGGAGAGGGTTAGTCGGACCAATCAAAGCAGTGAGAATAAAAGTAGGAAAGAAGGCGAGACTCACGGAAGAAGGAGAGGAGCCCTTCCTTCATTGCGTCTTGCGTCACCTCCCCACCAAGGATGGCGTTGAGGAGTCCGTCCATCTGGCATGCTACTTGCAGCCTCAAACAGATGTGGGCCAGTATTTGGTGAGGAGTGAAGTGACACTTCAAGACTTCGCAAATGCCAGTGAAATTTTTAACTTTGATTATATCCTTCATTATTATCACCATTATTCCACTCCAATAGCGGGTCTTTGAGGCCAGTTCGGTCTTTCCCCGTAAACTATCGGCTTGTCTTGGACCATCCAACCATTGCGCAATCACTCCAATCACTCCAACTCTCGGCAATGAGCGTCTTAGCAAGAACCAAAGAGTTGTCGTTCCGGCAAATCCACCTCTCAACTCCATGTCTCCAGGTTCCAAGAGCGGCTTTGAAGATATCTGGAGAAGGTCGTTTTCAGGACAATGTATTCGGACGGGGTATTACTTCTGCAATTATTATTAGGAAATCATCTTTGGAAGGGAAAGGAAGATGACTGTAGGAGTTAGTCCAGCCCATACTCATGTGGCTACGATGACGACGCGGTCGATGAAAACACAAGTTAGTAATATAAGGCAGTCTGTTTAGGTCCAAGTTCACAGGTTCAAGTGTTGTGAAGGGATGTTACGATGCCGCAGCAAAGGATAACAAAAACGCATTCATTAGGTATCCAAAGAAATCGCAGTAATTTGAGTAACTGGATCAAGAGTGCAACCACTAGCCAGCGTCTCCACTGAATTAATGCAAATAAGCGTTTAAACGATGTCAAGGTTTCCGAGTTTCGTTGTGGGAGGGGTGGAAGTCAAAGGAAACCCGAGATGGCCTGTGTAGACCACGCCACACTCGTCGATATCTCAGCTGCTTCAATGGACGTGTGCAAGAATAGATATAAACAACTGAAAAGCCGCAATTCGTAATCGTTCACATAGGGCTGATTTCAATATTCACGATTCTATCACTACTCTCACACTTTGTCAGTCCTACGATTTAGTCAACTGCCAGTTCGCCTTTCGCTATGCCTTTGAAAGCATCAGCAATGTTAGTTAGTGAGTTAGTTAGGTTATTTTGAAGTAAATAAGCTGTGAATGCTGCAACAGCTCAGCACCCACCTCTCAGTATTGTTGCAAACGCCTTCGAGATCGTAAAACGCTTGAAGTTCAGCTCCAAAAAGAAGTGTTTAGGCAACTCCGTCTTCAAGACAACCTTCGATGAGCCTGTTTCTGACCCAGGCAAACCCACAGCCCTGTTTGGTGGGTGGTGCTCCACACCACTTCCAGTTGGAGGGTGTGGTGGACTGTCTCGAGTATCTCGTCTACCCGTCTCTTCTGATCGATAAGGCCAAGGGGGTTAGCCTTGAGAGCGTCGAATGAACTTCTTGAAAAGCACGACCCGTGAGTGCCCACACCATATCCATCTGCTCCGCACCATGGATGCCATTGAGCTATGGCCGTTGCTGAAGACCTGTGGAGCACGATGAGCGTCGTCATGGACTGTTGCGAAGGGGTTGAAATGTCATTTCACTCCCCACCAAATCTTGGCCTCCGTCTGTTCGAGGTTGAAAGTTGCATGCCGAATAGACACACACCTCAACGCCACTCCCTTTAGGGAGAATTCACCAACGACGCAATCAAAGAAGAGCTCCTCTCTTTCGCACGCAGAATCCATTGAGGACAGCACACAGAAGACCCTCCTGTTGCCTTGCGTAGTTAACGACCAACCGTTCTTGATTGGCCTCCGGAGCTCAGAAACATGATTCCACGGTGCGAAACAACTTGTTGATGCCGACTCTCTCATAACACCGGACGGGGGTTGCGTCTAAAACCACTGTGGCAGTGGTCATAGCTGAATGCAGGCAGTCATCAGCATTCATGCGACATTCGCCAGCCAAGCTCGCACTGTTGACACTCCCAGAGTTGGCACCACCAGCGTTGACACTCCTTCGCAAAAGTCCGAAAGTGACGAGCTTTGTTAGAGGGGGTGTATTTATCGTTTTTGGTGATGGCGGTGATGATTATTCTTGTGCGAATGCAATTCACAAAACTAAGTCTTATTAGTCGTCAAGGACAGACTAATATTCATCTAATCAGAGACCTATCGTTAGAAGATTATTGTTCCACGTTTTCATGCAAATGTTTTATAAAAGAACGGCAGTGTGATAGTTTTAACTGTATAGTTACTCTATAGAATGAAAAACAACTTGTTTTACATAAACCCATAGTTCTGACAAGTGGTCTAGAGAAATTTAAGAGCAATATTCACATTATCAGGTTCCTAGGGAATCAAAGATTGAAATATCTTTTAATTATCCTACAAATAGTTTGAGATACCTATTAAGAACTCAAAGACAAACAACGCATTTGTCACATTTCTGTCTGGTAATTTTTCTAACCTCATGGGTAAACGATTATTATTTTTCGTAGTTTATAAGGGGAAAAGGCGCTTTTATGACACACCGTGTCCATTTTGAGGCTTGAAATTTAGCCAATTTAGGTTGGGGATTCTGTCAAATCCACCAAACGCGTGTAATGGCTGCTGCTAATCCCAGGGTGACCTGAATAAGACTAAAATGGACGCTTCATGTTTATTCCGTTTTGTCAGAGGTAAATAAACACCTAGTAACCAATGCCTTTTTCACACAAATTGACAAATGCCACATCTTCTAATCATTCAGTCATATTTGCAGACTGCTTTGATGTCAAATTTAAGTTGGAGGTAAATTGTTGCGCTCATTTTACCGTGTTATCGTAAAAAATAGTAGTTGACGTGGTGCATGGATAGTGTGTATTTGGTAGATGAACTGTATGAAATTTGATCTGCGTTTCTATTTAGTTTTTCCAGAGGTAAATAAACACCTATCGAGGAATGATTCAAATTAAGAAAGAAACAAAAGGTATTGTGTCATTAATCGAGCCGTCCTTAGCAGTGTACAATTAAATAAATGCTTTTCCTTGTGGTATTCCAAGTTATGCTTCCGATGCAGGGTGAAATTTGTTCAGCACTTTCGTCAAATGAGATGAACAAATCCATTTTTCTGTTTTTCATCATGACCAAATGAATTTCTATATTACTACTACTGGAAGCTCTTTAAAAAGCGTTCCTCTATTCTCTCTCAGTAATAAGCAAGAAACTCGAAATATCTACTCGACACAAGGCATGAGAAAAGGTGGCAAAATGTGTTTTTTTTCTTTTTTAAACAGCAAATTTACGGCATTTTCGATAATCGCAGGAAAAGTGACGTGACAGGATAAACTCAATTCTCCTTGACTATCATATTGTGTGATCATCTTGATGTTGTGAAGCTTAAAGGCCCATGTTATTAGGGTGTATCCCGCTATATGACAAGAGAACTGTTACAAAAAGGAGTTGAATTATTCTCCGCCTTCGAACATGGTGTATGCGTGACATCCAACAACGACTTTGACATTTAGTCAATACTGTGAGTACGTTTTTAGCAAGTTCTTGTTAAGCTGATATGAAGTCAACTCAGCCCATATTTAATTCGATTGCTTCTCCATAGTTTTAAATTTATACTAGCAGTACTCACTCGCTTTCGTTTGCAATAAAGTAGACTGGATTCTGATGTTCACCCTCTAGTAATTTGAATGCATTTTTGCTGGCTTAAATAGAACTGCAAACATGGACTTTACGAAGACGAAAATAATTTTTTCTGGAGATTTTTCTTCTTAAATTCTAGCCAGCTTAACACCTTGTTGGTTGCTCACCAATTTGAGTGCTACACCAAATCGTGCAATGGCCATTTAATAAAGTCTAGTATTTGGATTCAGCTTTGAATTATTTCAAACTGGTAGGATTTTCGTGTGATGCAAACGACTTTGGAGCCGCAAAATGGCTGCACTGCCACCTGAAAATTGTCAATTGATAACTTTGCCTTCTTTTGAACGGGCCACATTCATTGCCATGCTCAAGGCCTCATGATTAGCTATCGAGGTAATTGGCGCAAATATTTGAAGCAAATCTAATTCACTCGTGTATTAGGAGCACTTGATAGTAGTGACCTGATTTAAGCCTTTGTACAATGGCCTAATGGATGGCCCCAGTGGTCTGTGTTTTGGTTTGCCAAATCCGTAAATGCGTGTCCTTCACAAGCAATTCTGATAAACATGCAAGTGAGATCGAAAATCCCCTTCTGTTCTCTATTACTTCATCTTATCGTTGATTTTCCATTTCTTCATGTAGGGGTCTCTTCAGGGTGTGATCGTAATTGAAATGATTTAATGCTTATAGGGCCGAGAGTCGTTTAACGACGACCTGTCTAGGATTTTTGAAAAGAACACATGTGATGATCTTCAAATTTGGGAAAAATACAAAACTGAAAATAAAAACGTTAAAGACTTACAATGGAGGTTATCCATCAATGGTACTTTAATAAATGAAATAGGTTCGTATTTATCCATTGAATAGTTGTAAGAATTTTGTGAATTCCGGTTTGACTCACTTTTAAGGCTCTTATACTAAAAGAAATTTAATGAAGTCTGATAAACCAGAGGACCTACTTCATTCTATGAATGGATAATTAAACAGGAAAAAGTGAAATTAGTCGAAAAATGTCCCTTTTACTTCACTCTACAATAAACTCCATTTCGAACACGTCATAGTGAGATTCAAGTGAAGGTGTTATATGAATAAAAGTTGTAATATCTACGAGAAAATAAGTCAGGCGTTTTTATTCCTCGAAAAGGTCCTTTTTTAATTACTTAACAATATTATTATATAATGCATGAATACGTTTTACAATAAATGGATAAAAAGTGCGTTGCTCTTTAAATACAGGGAAGAAATTGCAATGCATTCAAGGCATTCCTAATCTTGGTAAGGTGTTATATAATTTCGTTCGAAAATCAACTTGAAACATTTGCAACTCATGTCTTTTTTAACCAGTAGGATTGAAGTGACGTCCTGCACAAATGAATCACTGGTGGAAAT
Organism: Anomotaenia brevis; assembly: GCA_030710315.1. NCBI lineage: Eukaryota > Metazoa > Platyhelminthes > Cestoda > Cyclophyllidea > Dilepididae > Anomotaenia > Anomotaenia brevis. Next base: position 1,237,538 of record JAUOZQ010000011.1, read on the forward strand.
ACGAGATAGAGACGAAATTTATAGTTTTCTTACCAAGACAACAACTTTTACACAAGAAACCTAAATTATTATGTGTAAATTTTATGGAAAAGCTTGGAGTCATGTTTTGGATCACTGAGACGGACAAAACAATCGACTGAGCAACCGTCTAGGTTGTCCCGGGTGCACAAAGGACTGCCTCCTTTATTGTCAGACACATTGGAAGTTACTACGCTTGTTCATATCATTCGAATACGGAATTGTGAGAAGTAATTTCAGCCCATTTAAACAAATGCTTTGTTTTATCTATTTTGCACTAGGCTTTATTCCAGGAATAAATTCACTTCACTTACAGATAAAAGAGCAATAGCTATTTTCATTTTGATATGTTAGAACGAAATTAGCCCCAATTGGGGGTGAGTACAAAAGAAGGCTGCCCATCACCTGTTTGCTAGTTTATCGCACAAAGCAGCTTGTAGATGATCGCACTTATGTGTCCAGTAAAATGGTGTTATTTCTCAAACCCTTGATGGAGAGATTTAAGCAGAATCTCTCCTCGTGTAGGATTCTCCTCGGCTGTCGTTTGGGGTCGTTGGCAAGAGAATGTTGAGACAGTCGTGGTAAACTCGGCTTGATGGAGGCAAATGTCCGTGGTGTCGCAGCTGGTCTCCTGGGGCCTCAATCTTTTGTTGTCGGTGTGCAAGAGTTCTGGACTTAATAGAAGAGTGAGCCACTCGACACTGGAAGTTGAGACTCGGATCGGCCGGCCAACTGGCCAGCACGTTGGAGAGGCTAGATGCAACAACTCCGGGTGAATGCAGCAGAGATTGCTGCGGAGGCGTATATCTCAAGACCATATGCAGAGGCCATAACTAACTATGAGCTATGAGCTATGATCTAACTGGGACCTCGTGGGAATATTGTGGCGTTCTCAGGGGTTCGCATTTAAACAAAAGACGGACCCTGGTATGAGTCACGACCTCTTGCAAATGAGGTCAACTGCCATCACGCATCAACCTAGGCTTGTTTTTCAGTGGCGGCTGTGGCGATGAGTCATTTTAAATACACGTTTGTTAATGACCCCTAAACGGACTCACATCGTGGATCAGCGTTAATGATGTCCTTGTAGTAATTAATGGAAGCAATTAAGGTGTTACATTCTTTCGACTGGTTATGTGATATCCCCACTCTTCTCGGCAAAAGCACTTCAAAAAGTTCAACAGGATCTCCTACGAAAAAAGTGATGCCTTCCTACCTACTTAGAGCTCCTGTTGACCAGAATTGCAGGAGAGTAGGAAGTGCAATGACCAACTGCTAGAACCACCATCATCACCACCACCACCACCGAGTCTGAAACCATCCTCACTCCCAATAACGCTCAGCAATACCTCGCACCCAAGTGAATCTTTAGAAACACTGCTCATCAACTTCAGATTGCATTGCAAAAGGAGTATAAAGATTTTACTACGCTAAGATGCTTATGGTCACCACAAGGAAGGAAGCTTTGATTACTAAATACACATAACTTCACCAATGACCACTATATGAGTCATTTTAAAAAGAGGAGAATGTTAAGGATGCAAGACCATTTATTGCCATCAGTTTGCAGGCAACACTTTCATTGTCTTACTGAAGAAGCACTTGGAACACTTGGCCGCAATTGCCAAGTCCGATGGGTGGTGCACTCTCCCCATCCTAGTCCCACACACTTGGCACATCACGAATTCCCCTACAGAGAACAACAACAACAACATCAACAAGGAGGAGGGGAGAGGGTTAGTCGGACCAATCAAAGCAGTGATAATAAAAGTGGGAAAGAAGGCGAAACTCACGAAAGAAGGAGAGGAGCTCCTTCCTTCATTGCGTCTTGCGTCACCTCTCCATCAAGGATGGCGTTAAGGAATCTGTCCATCTGGCATGTTACTTGCAGCCTCGAACAGATGTGGGCCAGTATTTGGTAAGGAGAGAAGTGACACTTCAAGGCTTCGCAACAGTCAATGTAGTTTGTGACTTTGGTAGTGCGTTGCGCGTAATTGAACGTGACGTCTGGTGTAAGAGATTCAGTTAGCTCCGTAAAGAGGACTCGCATGCTCTCTGCATCCCACTCAAGTCCGCTTTCTTCATTGGCATAATCGACGAAGCCATCGTCAGCATCGGAAAGGCCTTCTTCTCCTTCTTCATCATCATCACCTTCTTCTCCATCGTCTCCGTAGTTCACAGAATCACTATTACTGTAAACATCCTCATCATCACCGAGTTCGTCATCTCCTATTCCATCGTCTACATCGTTCCAATTATCATCATCATCATCATTAAAGAAACTGCCTTCATCATCGCTGTCACCACTGACACTTTCTTCTTCCACTGCTGCGGGCTCTTCCATCCAGTCGAAGTTGTGCGATAACGAAGACGACGACGACCACGACCACAACGACGGCGACAACGGCGACCACGAAGAAAGGAAGAAGGACATATGCATGCTGCGTCTTTTCTCGCTGGGTGTGAGCGTGAGAATGCGAATGATCCTGCCTAAAAACGATGCGTCACGATGTACACTAATAAACGAGAAGTCTCATCTCAGAGGTCTCATTTAAACAACCCCGAAGCAATACAGGTCGATCCTTCATTGGCTGATTCAGTGGACGCCGGGATGAGTCATCATGGCCATAATCTCGTTACTTATGCTTCTCGTCGGCGGCGACTTCGAACTCTTCTGCCTCCACGAGGTTAACAGATGACGAAGACGACGTCGAAGAAAAATGGAATGGTCACATGCTACGTCTATTCTCCTTTAGAGTGAGCAAAAGCTAAACACCTTGAGGCGATGATCCTATTGTTCTGCTATGACCTCACTGGTTGTTAGGTGATAAAACTGCAAGATGCTTATTCTTCACCCAAGCCAGGTCACTCTCAGTTCTTATGGTTCTCACATTACCACACAAATGCAATGGGTTTTCGGAGACCTGTAGAAGAAAAACACTCCGAAATTGGTTTCTGGGCCCTCTTTTGAGTTGACAGTAAGTGTGTTTGCTAAAAGAAACCGCAGTAAAGCCGTTTTCTAGCTATATCAGTTCCTAAGAGACGGGAAACTGTAACTCGATCCAAAGAACAATTTGAAATTTGGGTAGGTAATTATGTCCTTATAGATATCTGTGCTCAGAATTCACCATCCCAATTTGCAGGTAGGTTTGAGATTGATAAACAAACAATATGAAGTGTCTAATGCCTTGCAGAATGGGGAACATTTGGCATTGCTGCTCACTACTAACTAATAACTTAGACTACCTTCTCAGAAAGATCCATTTCCCTCAGATAAGATGACATCCTTCCCGGAGTGTTTATTGGGGAGGTGTGAGCATGAATTAATTTGTACAGGAATTATTGAGCTTGTGTGAACTGATTTATCGATAATTAAACTGTTGTGTCCAAAGGCTATGCTACCTAGATAATACGCTAATTAAGCGTTACGACCCAGGTCAACGTAGGGTCACTGCAAATGGTGAACCCGACGTGATCTTTTCTTGTTATAATGTATACTTCTGGTGATAAAGGATATGTTGGCACTTGGAGAAACGGTTTGAAGTCTGCAGCGCAAACGACGAAGGGCAACAGTGCACCTATGTTTACCTGACATTCTTCGGGCGATCAAGAATTACCCTATTGATGGAAGATGTAATAGCTCAAATCAGGAATTCAAAAATGAGATCATTCTGTACGCCAGGCAACGATTCCAACAGCTTTTCTGCCAAGAGTCCCACCAAAGATAGTGAGCTATCAGCAGGTTTGGCATCTTTACTCAGGCAATAGTGACTAGTCATCATACACTTTTTCATCGATGCAATGACCAAGGTTCTATTCAGTCTCTGTGCTTTCTAAAGACAAGACCAGTTTATTCTCGCTGCTTTAACTTCTTGAAAGTGACCGAAGACTCGAACACTGTCATCGACAACAAAAATACGGCATCCTGACAACTAAACTCCTATTAGAATTAACAAAAATGGCACTTTCTCAAGTGTTTTAGTAACATCGAGAGTTACCTCCTCGCTTCTTACCCGATCAAATATTAAAAATAAGCAGGAGACTTATATGGGCTAAAAAGCCATTGAAAATGACGAACCCCGAAAGAGGCACACGGGTATCCTTGTGACCACACGCGCTTTAAGATAACTAACTTGTTATTCCAATATCAAAGAAAAAACAATGACTTCAGATGTACATATTGATATGTATTGTGATCATTTATACAACTAAAAAGTGCTTTAAGCACTGCTGGTAGATACCTTTTTAAATACAAATATGCAGTATATACAGAATGCCTCCCATTCTTGAAGCGAGATCGTGCCCACTGGCAGATGAAGGGAGTCTCTCCGATTCTCCACATGGGCAAAGCCCTTCTCCTCCCCCTTGGAGACTGAAACTGGTGATCGACGACGTTCATCGCGCTCCATAGGGCTTCTGCTACGGCTGCGACCCCTCCGATGGGTGTCTCTATGGTTCCTTTCGTTGGGAGTCCATGATGGCGGATATAACTCGAGGGCATCCATGGTGCGCAGCAGATTGACATTCTGTGGGCGACCGCGAGTCTCGCGTTTCAAGAAATCCGCGAACGGCAGAGGCCCCTCGAGGCACTCAAGACCAACCTCCTTGGCCATCTCGATCAGAAGAGGCGGGTAGACCAGATACTCGGGACAGTCCACCACACCCTCCAAGTGGAAGTGGTATCGGGCACCGAACAGGGCAGGGGGTTTGCTTGGGTCGGAAAAAGGCTCATCGAAGGTTATCCTGAAGACGGAGTTGCCGAAGGACTTCATGTCGGGGCTACATTTCAACCGTTTCACTATCTCGAAGGCGTTGGGAACAGTTGCAATGAAGAAGCCGCCATTCCGGAGAGCTGAACTGACATTTTCGAGCATTGTACGGACCTATTTTGGAAGGTGAACATTAATCGAATGTAGTGTTTAAAGTGTATCTTATGTAAAGAATAGTCGGACTTACTTTACAGATGTTTTCAAAGGCGTAATGAAAGGCAAATTGGCAGTTGACTAAGTCGTATATTTGAGAAAGTGTGAGAGGAGTTGTACAATCGTAAACAATGAAATCAGCCGTATATACACTATTACGAAAATTCCGACTTTTCATCTGCTCATATCTGTCCTTGCAAATATCGATTGAAACAGATGAAATATCGACGAATGTGACGTGACCAACACCGGCAATCTGAAATTTTCTTTGATCCCCACCCTTGCCACAGCAAAAATCCAAAACCTTGACTTCACTGAAGCGCTTATTTTGGCCAATTCTGCGGAGATACTGGTCGATGATCACACTCTTGATCCAGTTATTCAAATTACGCATGTAGTAGATTGGCGACTTCTTTCGGTCGTTAATTGATGTGTTTTTGTTATCTCTTGCAGCAGCATCGTAAAATCCCCTTACAATACTTGAACCTGCAGGTTCACGCGCTTCGGATATTAACAACGTATCCCTCTCAATAGACTGTTCCATACAGACACACAACTGAAAGCTTGTGACACATATAATTGGTTACATTTACGAAGTAAAACAATTACATGATATAATATGGATGATAAGCTCGCAAATTTTTTTAATCAGCTGAATCTACACGTTAAATTAACTTTTTAACTATGTTTAAAGGATTTATAATAGCTTATCAATTGTACAAAATAATATGCAGATGCGAATGCTGTTAAGGCATTCAGTACATAAATTATCCCATTGTACATCTAACAATCACTTTGTTTATTAGAATTCTATAAAATTTTTAGAGTTTTTGTTGTTGCCTACAAATATATCTGTACAGTCTTTGCTAACGTTTACATCCTCTTCATTACAGGAAAATTTCGTTACCAGAATATGACTTCAAACTTTTTCTTTGGCATCTCTTAATAATAATAACTCTTAATTGAATGCCCGTTTCACGTGCCACAGAATCCTGTTTATCCAAAGTCACTCAAACTAATGCAATGATCGCGTTACGTTTTTATGTATATCCAATCGTATAGCAGTCTAAGTTAAACTGAAGTATTACTATTCCTTGAAAATTATGTTCAATAAATGCGTTTGTGCTAGATGTGCACTTCAATACTGTAAATAAATGCACTTCGCTCCTTTAGCGCATATACTTTTTCCCTAATATTCACTGTTTAAACAAAATCGAATGAGTAATTTAATCGGTTGTGTAACAAATGGGATATAGAGATAGAGTATTTATGAAAACGCCGGCTGAGTAGCAGCAGATCTGTTACACTGTATGTAGGCTTCAAATAAGTTATAATACGATGTAACAATGCCTCCCATTTGTCAATAATTTCCTATAGTAATAAGTAATTTTTGAGTAGTCTGCTTACTGAAAAATCCGTTACTGAAAAACATAGTTTTACCTCAGTCTCTAATGTAATGCTAACAGTTTTCACATGCTGAGTTCATAGAATAAGTGATATTTGTACATCTACGTCTTCTTTGTCAATAAGTTTTCCATTCAGGCTTTTTTATTTTAAAAGACATCAAAGTGTACTCCATCGTAGTCACTTGAAAATGATTTCATGACGGCTGGGCCCTTCAACAACTTTGCTCATTTTTACTCAAATAAATATAGTAGCATTAATTCGTTACATATATGATATAAAGTTTAAAATATGCCGTATACGTACGTATCCAAATCAATAATATTACAAAGTCAAATGCTTTTTGAAATTACAATACAGTGTTTCTAATTTATGTGCAAATATTTAATTTCGTTATTTTGTCGTGGACTTGTTTTCTAAACCTTTTGCGTAATTATAAAAATATTTATTGATAGTCTTATTGATTTGCAAATACGGAAAGAAGAGTTTTGTGTGGCTTAGCTTAACAAAATTGTAAGATCATGCAATACGCAGTCTTTTACATAATAACCTACCATGAATTCTACACTTAGAAAGGGATTTTGTTATTTTTCCGATTTCAAAAAAAAAAGATTCTCCTTTTCTCCTTGAATTTGAATTTATTTTTAATCTCTAAATAGAGGGAGGAGGTAAATTCCAGTTCCAAAACAACACACACCCGTTTTAATGCATTCGAGTCAGGTCGTCCCATGAGATATGTCCAAATTTTGAATGAACAAACCAATTGACAAACTAAGCATTTAGTCATCAATCATCAATTTCCCTGATTGGTTATGACTTCCAGCCACCTATTAGAAAGATTTAATGCGAATAACCCACAAATGTCAATTTTAATCTCTCCCTGAGTTTCAAAAGCTCTTTCTTTTTACAAATTACGAGGAGCTCTTCTACCTAAAATAGTTTGATTACTAAACGTTACGTTCGATAACGGTTACAATAGACGGGACGTGTGATAACTCCAACGTTTATTCGAAGAAGTACAAACTTCACATATCATACAGATAAAAGCGCTGGGTGAATAAATTATAGCTCAAGATAATCAGAAAAGTCATAATTTTCTGAAGATATGATATTCTTCCTCTTATTTATTTAGTTAGCAACTGAGAAACAAATGGTAGTCAGAAGGAGCAAGATCATGAGAAAAAGGTGGAAGAGTGATTTTCTCCTAAAAAAGTTATTCTGCCTATTGTAACATCGTGATTCGTGATGGGTTTCATTTGAGCAAGTTTCTTTTTTCATCCTAAATTATCGGTTCACCTGAGCTGATAAAGCAGGATAGGCTTCTTCACTGACTGCTTCAGGAAGCTGCTTGTCATCAAATTCAGATGGATCTTTATCTTCGTGGAGGTTGTGAATTTCACAAGCCATCTTCTGCGCACATTCTCTCATTCACTAATTCTTTTTAGCTGTCTTTTTTTAGGTCGTTAGTCCTCGGAGTATCTTACTTTACTCCTTTCCTTTTAATCAAGCTGTTTTCATGGTAGTAACGGTGGTGGTGGTGGTGTCGGCGATGAGTAACGGACATGTGTCAACCCAGGCCACACGTTAGGCGTAGGAAGAAATCATAAACAAATCGTAAATACCACTCTTAACCTCCCTCTCCTCCTGTCTCGTTTATGGATTTGCGCTACAGCAACTCATTCTGATGAATAGTTTGATCTCACCATAAATATTAACATCACAGAGAATGACCGAAGGTCATCATGTTCCTTTAGGCTCGAACACTACGGAACTACAATAAGGAATTTCACATTTTCGTGGCTCTGATGACTCATCCGTTCTGACCCCTAAATCCAGGGTAATTCATCAATCAAAGCTGATGTTATCGGTTGAAGAAGTGCTTCACACCCTTGGTAAATCATAACAAGGTTTCTCTCGTAAACTGCGAAGTGTTCTTAATTTCTCTCAATGAATCACTCTTCGAATTTCCTCTAACAAATTTGGAATGCTTCAGAAAAATTGGAAACAGTGTATTATTTAGCGTAAAAACAAAAGCACTTCCAGATCATCTACACATGACTTCTTCCTTCCTAAGTCCGCTAATAATGAACTGAAATTCAGGTTTCTACCTCTTTTATTTATATATCAGATCGATTTCATTAGCTTCTATTATGTTAAACCACTGTATTAGCGGAATTCTCATCATGGATCGGTAATGCACACCAGTGCTTCGGCAGGCAGAACAAGACGTGGAATAAGTTCGGGGGCTTTTTTGAATGGCCGACTTCCTTCCACTGTCACACACGGTACAGCCTGGGTTTTTGAGGTTACTACCATGAAGACAAAAAAGATGGCCCCCTTACACCAGTTCTACGTTGTCGTTGGCAACTAGGGGGATCTTTTTAAGCACCTGGCATATTCATCTCAGCCAAACTTGTAGCACTGTCCGAATAAAATATGGTGAACTCAGAAGTTTCTCCCCAGTGTACGTGAATGAACTAATGCCGGGTTGACTGTCTTTTTGGACAAAACTTCCAGTTCTTGCTAGTAATTATTAGCTTCGGCGGCTGTTGAGTTCTCCTTGTGAACTCACAAAATATTATTTGCCTTCAATGATTCTTTGGTACTTCCACGTCAGCAAGATTTTAATCAGGCTAGTTTTTTTGTGTATAGCATAATTTGATCAATTAAAATGGTTCTCAAACATAAAAATATTGCTACGCTGTATTAGACATTGTGAAATACTTGGAATTTGTTCTATCTAAAAAGTGAAAATCGGATGATTATTTGCCATAAGTCCTTATTTACTTGAATATTTTTAGAATCTCAATTTGCATGGCAGACGTTTGTAGACATACAAGGTAACCTACGGTTTTTGTTTACTCAGTTGCTGACAAATCCGGTTTGTAAGTTTTCGATTGCTGACACATTCACTACGGATTTAATTTTAATTCCATATCCATAGCGATTTTCCTATTTCTCTCTTTCCATTCTACAATTATCGATTGAATTTAAATGCCTAAACACAATTGGTTGAATTTCAACCAATGATCGTTCCCCCAAACTGGATGTCCCGCTAATAACCTCGGTAAGCTGCCTAACTCCCTCTAGCACTAAAACTTCATAAAAAAATAGAACAAATACTTTGAAAAGGTTATTCAATAAAGTTGACGGATAATAGCATCGCTTACACGCACACAGAAAGGAAGGGAGAAAGAGAGTTGGGAGGAAGGACATAGAGAGATAGGTTGGCAGGGCCGCAGCGAGTACTTGAGATGTGTTAGCAGCAGAATGCGTTTCTGCGATTTGAGAAGCCAGCACTTACACAGAGAGACGGTAGGTTTAAAGGCTTTCCTTTTGGGGTATCACAATTGCACATCCAAGATTGAACAACAAGGAGGACGGGAGAGAAGAGGAAGAAAAGGAGAAGAAGGAGAAGAGGAATTGGGGGACCTCAGTAGGTGTGTGTACATGCAAGCGAGGTCTGGTTTACTTTAATTTTTTATATTGGGGAGTAATTCACTGTTTGCGGTCATGCTTATGCTGCTGCTGCTGCTGCTTGTATTGGATTGTGCTGAGTTTACATTTGTACAAATGTACATTCTACTCAATTACTGTTAGTAGCAATGAAACACTGAGAGCAAGGCAAAAATGGTGGTTGGGATAAATGCAATGTGAGTACGTGTTTGTCTATGTATATATTCATAAAGAATAGGTAGGGAGGGGGTGGGTTTCGTCGAGGTGACTAGTTGTCCGACTATGAGCTTGATGCCTCTGCATCAGGCACGGCAGAAGCAGAGGAGGTTGCTTCAGTCCCAGCGACTGCAGACGTCGACTCCTGATCGTCTACTTTCAACTCGTCAGTCTTCTTTTCTCCCCTCTCGTCTTCTTTCTTTACTGCAGTGAGTGGCTTGGAATCCTCCTCCTCCGAAGAAGAGGTCGGTTTCACGGAGATGATTGGAGTTGGTTGAGCAGTGCTGGCAACAGAATGAGCAGGGGGTCTCGGTGCAAGGATTGTCAGACCGGACGTCCCCAAATTCGGTCCGTTCGCTCGGATCATGAGGCCGGAGGGCACGAGAATGCTGCCTGAAGAGGCCGAAGCCGACGTCACGATGGGTGAGGGGAAGACTCCGCTGCTGTTTGAAGTCGTGCCATTGAGTGAGAGAAGTTTCGTTGACGTTGAATTTGTCGACAAAGCCGCCGCCATCGCTGCCATGTACGCTGATGGCTCTGTGGACACATTCACCGTGGATCCCTCTGATGTAGACGACGCCTGCTTCGGGACACCGTTACTTGTTCTCGCGCGCTTATTGGCAAACCACTTTTTCACCTACAAATTCAAAAAGTGACTTTGTAACTCTTATTCCTGCATTGTTCAATTAGTTAAATTTTTAGGAAGAGTTTTGGAATGGCAAAAATTTCCTTTTTACAGATCAATAAAAATGAAATATAGTTGATTTATGCTCTGCTAACCCAAGATTCATTTGAGTCCCTTTATGCTTTATGATTTCAAAAAAGGAAACTCGGCAGCCGACGAAACAGCTACATACTTCACCCTCAGTTTATGGAGAGAAATTTGTGAAATTACGAAGAGGGTATTTCACCCTCAAAGGTGGAAGAAGAAGATGGAACCGGACGACGTCCAGTTGAGTTCGGTGATAAGCTACTTCTTGAAGCAACCCTAGAAGAAGCTTATCGTGTTTTATCCATTCATCGTTGTCTTCAAAACACAATGGTCATAATGGGTGCCTCGTAATCTTTATTCTGCCCTGGCTCAATTAGCTACTTCTACCTGGTATAGTCGGCTACATTTGGGGAGATTTAATGGGGACAAATACCCTGTCTCTTGCTCCCCAAGCTTCTCTATCCCCTAGCTAGCACACCCAAGCTGCCTACGTGTTACGAAAAGGCACAGAGGCACGCCCGCACACTGCTGTGCACGCACACACAATCGATCCGGCGAGTTGGGGCATCTCTTAGTCCTCTCTCTCCTTAGCCGCCAGCTGCAGCTACCCAACATGCCCACTCCTCTTCGTCTTCCCTCAAACTCTGATTGGCCCCCAAGCACACACGCACGCACCCGGCCTCCCCTTGCCCACCTTGCTCGCACCCACGATCGATAACTCGTTGCACCCACGTAAGGCCTCTCTAATGCGTGCTGCTGTCGTCTGTGTGTGCTGAGGTCGCCGCCCTCCCATTGGATACTCGACTCTCACCAATGAGGTGTGAGGACAGTCTCGCGTAAAGACGCCCAACAAGCACGCACGCACGCACTTGCGTGCATACTAGCGCTCGCTCGGTGCAAATTTTTTTTTTGGGGGGGGGGGATGTTGAAAGAAGAGGGGAAAGGTGGGCATGATTAGCTTACCTGAGAATACGTGAGATCGGCTTTTTGAGCGAGCATCTTGGTGTCCTCGGTGGAGGGATAGGGCTTCATGTGGTGCTGGTTGTACCACTCAGTGAGAATGCGGTTCTGCAGCATCGTGAAGTTCTGTCGATGCGGCCGCTTGGAGCCAGCACCGCTGGCAGACCGACGACTGGACTTCTCGGTCTTTCGACTTGCGTTACCGCCGCCGCCACCGCCGACACTGCCGCTTAGAGGCGAATCACAGTCCTCTCGAGTGTTGCTCAATAAACCCTCTTCCTTTAGAGTGTCGTCGTTGTAGTCAGTATCTCCATCTGGTCCGTTACTAGTCGCTTCGGGTTTGATTTTGAGGTCGGGGGCAGAGTCCGATTTTGGGATAGACGTCTCGTTGGTCTGGAGACGCATTTGTGGCTTCGACATGATGCCGGTTGGCGTGAAGAAGGTCGGGTCGAAGGGCAGACTAGAGGTAGACGAGGTGACAGCGCCAGACGTCTGAGTGAGGGAGGGGAGGACGGAAATCAGTTCCCCGTTGCCCCCTGTAGCTGTCGACGAGGGCACCACGTTCAGACTGGTGACAAAGTTGGCCAGACTACTGGCGTTCGAAGCGGCCGCATCGGTGGTGAGAGCGTAGGAGCCCAGGCCGGCCGGTTGACTCGCCATCAAACTCGTCACTGGGGTGACTGAAAGACAGAAGAGGGTGACACTCATGGGTTCAGAGCTTCTCATGGCAAAAATCGATGCACCCTGTCTGGCATGGCATAAATTAGCATTTCTGATTTGAGTTGAGCACGACACACTCGCCTCTCCTCACTAGCGCATAAATTAACCCGGTCGCTAATGACAGCGTCACACAGAGGAGGAGGGTACTACTCACAATCTCCGTTCGACAGGGTGATTCCCTTGAGACCTCCACTAGAGTCCGTCTGGGGTGCCGTGAGAGCCGATGCGGCGGCCAGGGCCAGTCCGGCGTTCGTGAAGACCATTGCATTGCTGTCTAGACCTGAGGGCTGGAGAGACTCCTCCTTGGGAGCCTGCTGGGCTTTGACACCTGTGATGGCATTAAGGAGAGCGTGGAGTTGAGCCAGACCCACGATTTGCGATGCAGGTGTCTGCTTGGAGGCATCGGCAGGGGGGGCATCAGCACTGGACGAGTTGACGAAGGATTGGGCGAAGTTGGGAGGCAGACCGATGGTGATTTGGTGCACCCCGGGGGTTCCAGGGAAGGTGGAGATGGCCGCTGCTGTGGCGTTTGCGGATGGATTGAGCACGCCAGATGTTGGTAAGACTGCGGCGCCGCTGAATTGGGCTGTCAGTGCTGATCTCAGAGCCTCCAGGCTGTTGGCTGTGGAGACCTGCAGCTGGTCGGCTTGAATCAGATCGGAGAGCTTGAACTCTGCTGCCTTCACTGTCAGCTGGGCTTGTGCTTCCATTGTCGGTCGCATCTGTAGGAAAGTTGGATAAGAAAAAACGTTGGTTAAAATGATTTCTCATCTCATAAAATTTCCAATGGTAGTCACAATTTGATCATATAAAATCTAGTCAACTTTCTGTGAAAATTGTATCAATTTTAACTATAGTCACCAACTCGGCGAAAAGTTTTTGGTGCAAATATGCTGAAAAGGTGGCCAAGGTTTAAGAGGAAGACTCTGAAGCTAAAAATATCATCCAAATCAAGCCGAATAAGGTTTTCCTTCGTTCTTCGACTTCCCCAAGGACTTGGGTAGCACCTACGTCACTTTCGAAACGAAAAGGCAGTCAATTGAGGGCTTTTTCTTGATCCAAACCTAGTGTTGTCTCCAGTATAAAAACTGCATTTTTGGACCATAGTGGTGTCGGCGCTAACGAAGCTTTCTTCAGGCGAAATTTGACCAATTTCTTGATGTATATTTGAGAACAGACTATTGAGAAGAATGGAAGAATATGAATGAAAGAAGCTGGAACCAATCAGGCTAACTAAAGAATGCTAGATAGCTTCTAAATGCTTCCCTTAAACCAAGCTCTCCTCGTTTGAAATCTAAGCAACTCTGTATGAAGTTCTACAGTCAACAATACTGAATTCCTAGATGGGAAGATACAGAAGCTGAGCCCAAGTCGATTATATCCTTCTTAGATTCTTCTGCCTATTCCTCAAGCTGCTTTGAAGATTTCGAGTGCCCACTTTAGTAGTTAGGCCCCTAGCCATACCTCCCAACTCTTGCCTCAACCGCCTTCTCTCCCCTTAGGAGTGAGTCATCGGCACAGCAAGCACCTCTATGAGTGTGTGCTATGCTGTGCTATTCTGAGGTGCCCAATTCTCCTCCTCCTCCTCCTCCCAACTCCCTCGCGAGCTAGGCAGGCGTCCATCCAGCCTGCTGCGAATGGGTGCGTACGTGTGTGCGAGCGAGCGAGCGAGTGTTCCTGGGGCCAGCGCGCAAGCACCCATCGATTGGGCGTCTCCGCGTGTGTGCGTGCACCCACTCGCCAGAGTGTGTACTGGTGTGCGTGGGTGGATGGGTGGGAGAGAGCTCTCAACCAATCGCGTGAGCGGCATCAGCTCAGTGAAGGCACCCAGGCCGGTCGTGGTGATGGTGGTGGCGGTGGTGGTGGTGGTGGCCTTACCTCACCTCGTTTCTTCCCCTCTCTGCCTACCTATAGCACTCCCAATCCCAATCATCGGTTTATGCCAAAGTATTCTGCAGCTGCCTCCTTGTGGCCAAGCTGAGAGCGAAAGAGAGCTTGGGCTAACTCCAACAAGGGGAACTAAAAAACTCTCTCGGATAGCAGATAAAATCATCTTGTAGCTCGTGAGAAATTAGAGCGGGAGTTTTCCAATTGGCTGGTAAAATGTCGCCTAAACCTTTGGGAGGAGTTTGAAGGCGGCAGTCAGTAGTTGTCGCTCAGTAAGCTGATCTCTTCCATTCGATTTGTCTACCACCACTATCTCCACGTAGGTAGTACGCTTAGGGTCATCAGCACTGTACTTCTGCCGTTTTACTGGCCTCCCCGTCCAAAATGAACACCGGCTTTTTCCCCTACCGCGGAGTTGGTTCGAATGGACTGTGATAATGAGGGAAGGGAGAGGGTAGTTTCAAGTTCGTTCTCTCATTCGAAGGGGGGGGGAGCGAGTGGACATAGTAACCGAGTGAGGGTTCTTTGTTCGAGATGGGTGAAGTCTCCACTTCTTGACCATCACTTGCAAGTTTTTTTTTAATTCCTCAGTCCACATTCTCCTTAAAATGAGTGAATGTTTCTAGCCTCCGCGTCGGCTACTGTTGGGTTTCCTTGCTTGAATTTCCATGTCAGCAGGGTTTTAATCAAACAAAATATAATTTTATTTTTATGTAAAATAAAAAAGATGAAAATGATGTTCAACACCATTTGGCACCATAAAATGCTCTTTAAGTTTCGCTCAATTTAAACAAGGTATAACATTTCACCATGGAATACAACAAACCCGATGAACAATACAGACAATTGCAATAAAGCCTACGAGGCGGCTGTGGCTAGAAGGTGCCTACATTACACAGTTGATCTCCTTGGAACCAGCCAGCTTGTTTCAGCCGCATTCCGTAGACTGGAAGACTTACCGACATGTCAAGAGCCTGTTCAGCTCCCGTAGGGGTGATGACATTGGCGTTTGCGGTGGTCGTGGAAGAAGCAGCGGCGGCGGCAGTGGTGTTGGGGGCGGTGGAGGTGTTGGCGGTGCCACTGACTTCGATTCTGCTCTGCCCAGCGGCCGCAGCAGCCAGGATCTGGTTGAGCAGACTCTTGGCCGAGTTGGCGTCCATCATGATCGCCGTGGCGATCTTGGCCGGTGAGGTGGGAGTGGCAGGCGTCTGTGCCGGTGTCTGCGATGGTGGGGGACTACGCAGCGCACCCATCGACAGCCCGTTGACACCGCAGACAACTGTCTGCGAGCTCGTGGGGAGGGACCCTGTCTCGCTGGCCACTTCTTCCTTCTCCTCACTTTTGGGTCGCTTTGAACTGAGCTCGTCCAAGGTCTCTGTGGTGCGCTTGAGCACACAACCAGAGGCCAGAAGTTTTCCCTGAAAAACACGAAAAAATGAATAAAATAATGTATGAACTTCAAAAATTATAGTGACAGGCACGTACGACCGTCAGTAGCATAATGAAAGAGAGAAGTGAATATGACCTCTACTCTCACAACGCACGACGCACTCAATCGCCATTGGTTGAGTACACGTGAGCACTTCCACGGCGAAACTAATCAGATTCAGCTACCCTACTCAATGAAAGTAAAATGCACATCTTAAGTGAATTCATCCTAGACAAAAGCCCCATTCATTCATATTCTCATTTTACGTTTATACCCTCGTAGAGTCAGGAGTTTTGCCCGCCAAAACTGCACTACGAGCTCACTCGTGAAAGCGCGAGAGGCGGTGCTCTGATTGGTCAGTTGTGGGCAGAAGCAAGAGGGTAGTGTGTGCTCGCTGCAGCTCGACGAATGAGTTGCCCGAGACAACCGAGAGACGCGATCGATAGCTACTGGAGGCTGTACAGAGGGGGGGGGGGTGGATAGGAGAGTAAGTTCGTGTGGGTGTGGGGTTGTGCACGAGCTGCACTAGCGCCAAAACACCTGGCGGAGAGAAGGGGATAATTGACTGCCACCACCGCCACCACTGTGGCATAGTCAGCTGCTCCCGCACACAAATACACGCGCTCATCTTGGTTGCTACGTGGCAACCCACAAAGAGCAGAGCTATAGGCAGGTGTAAACCGCAGGCTCACTGCTACTCACGCTTGCCCAAGGGGAGAATAAGGAAGGGATTAGTGGCAACTAGGTGTCCGTGACCGTGTGTGTGAGCGCTCAGACTCATGGTCAGACAACAGGTGGGATGGCCTGGTAACCACGCTCAACTTTGCTCCTTATCTGCGGTATTGGGAAAACCCCTCAGCTTCATGTGCGGTGTTACGCCTTGAAAAGCGAGCATTGTGATCAGAAAATTGCGCCTTTTCTAACCAATAGAAAATTGTGGTTTTTGGAGAGTATTTCTCCGAAATAATGGATTAATTTAACGAGCTTACATTGTCCTCCATTGGTAATACAACCGGCTAATGTTGTGTAATTCAGCATGCGTTAGATTCACCCAACTAAATCAGGCTGACTGATTAAACTCACAAATAGTACTGCTCCAATCATCGAAAACAGCTCCTCTAATGGGAAATAAATACGCTTCTCGGGCCTTTTTTCTAGCCAACAGGAAACATTAGTTTCTGACCCTAATTTCATAAAGTACTTCCACTTCTTTCCCAGTTTTTGCAGCCTAATTAGATGTTTTATTTGCTCCTATTTCTGACTGTTAAAATTCAGGTACCGTGATCTAAGAATCACCAATTTACTGCCCGCCTAAGCGCTAGTTTCTGGAGCATTTGCCAAGAACATTTGGCTTTCTCTAGGGAGATGGCTCTAGAGAGGATGTAAGGGCCGTCAGCTACCCAATAAACACTCTAGCCAGTCGGCCTGTCAGCCGCCACCGAAGCAAGTAAGTAAGCCGCCTGTGTGTGGGGACACAGCACACACTCAGGAGAGAGTGCACGTTCGAACGCTCTGACTACAGACGCCCAAGCCGCAACTCACGCACACACACCGAACCGGGCAGACAGGGGAGATTTCTCCCCGCGGCCTATTCCTTCCCCGTCTTGCCACCAGCGCGCGCGCACACACCTGGGTGGCGCGGACGCACTTGCTGCCGCCTCCGCCCGAGATGGGAACATGACTTCACCCACCGTTAAAGCGGCAACGGAGGAGGAGAAGGAGAAGGAGCTGGGTTTGCAATAAATCGACAGAGCTGCGCGTGCGTACGAGGAGAGGCCCAAGTAGTGACCGTGGCAGCAGCAGCAGCAGCAGGAGAATGAGGGCAAAATGAAGCCGCCATGTGATGAATAGCGCTAGTCTGAAGCAGTTGGTAAAGCACCAAGGCTGTTCGTTTACCCTGGGGAGATGGAAAGTGAGCAAATTTGTGCTCACGCAGCAGTAGGCATTGGGATGTGCTTGCTGGCAACTCGAAACCGGAAGTAGTTAGGCAGTGGAGTAATTAATTCCTTTCCCTTGAGCAGGCAGTCTCAATTATTGGCCTGCATGCCTTCTCAAGGGAAACTCACGAGGCATGCTTTAGAGAGACTGAGTGAAGGCCAGGATATCGATCAGGAGGAGGAGGAGGGATGTCGCCCAAACGACTGATGGATCAATCAGGCTGAATTCATCACTCACAGAGGTGTGTAGATGCTAATAGGGGGTGCTTTTACGCGTCCACACACACATACAAACACTCAACGAGAGTCTGTTTACATTATAAGCTCATCAGGAGAGAGAGAAGGAGGCTGCTTGGACGTGGCTCGTTGTGTGCGTACCAGAGAGAGAGAGCGGACGCACAAAGACCGAGGCGAGAGTGGAATTGAGAAAGCTCCTCTGGCCCCCATCATGTGATTACAGTTTATATAATCAAAGTCTCACAGCGAACTGGAGTGGCTTGCCAGCTACCTCGCTCGCTGTGAGCGCGCCTAGGTGCTTTTCGTGCGTGCGTGCCTGCAATCCTGAGGGTATGTTTGTCCACACGAGTAGTGGGCGCTGTTAACATAAACACTCTGAGTCCTCTACGCACACACACACCCTGTGCTTTCTTAAACTCCATCTCTCGCTACACTTGTACAAGGTTACTAACTCATGGAGCTTTTAAAGATGGAGTGCAGAAAAAGTGGATTTTCTGTGCTGTAAAACTGATTCACAGAGTTCTGGTTTTACGATGTATTGAGTACCTAATCAGTGACCGAAAAATCTTAGCTTTTACAAGCGTGTGGTAGACGGAAATTGATTCGCAGGATGACTGGACGACATCATTACCATTTTAAGCTGTAAGAATTAAACGATGGAGGAATTAATTCCTCTACTTAGAGTTGTGAAAGAATGAAAACTGACTGTTATAAAGGTAGATCGGAAGACGACTTCAATAATTTCCCGTATTGCACCTTGGGATGAAGCCGAGGATGATGAAATTTTTCACAAAAGTGCGCAAAGTACTTGAGGAGCGAACCAGTGCCTTGAATATACACCAGTGTTAAGTAACAAGGAGCAGGATATAGTAAATTTTCGTGGACTTAGTAGGGAGAACGCAGCATCCTCTCAAAGTGGTTCGTTGTGATTCTGAAACTTCGCGAATGAAGTTATGCTTTCAAACTGTCGATAGCAGCCACTAACAAGGCCAAGTAGATGGCAAGATTGCGACACGAGTGTTTCATTTTATTTCGTGAGCCAAAGAAGAGATTTGTAACCCTGAAAAAGTATCGAATTAGTGAGCAAAAACCTCGTGGATTTGTGGATCTTCATAGTTGGAACCTCAAAGTTTCCTCTCTTATTGTAAGAAAAATGACTTGGCTATTCCCTGAGTAGTATTAATGAAGACATCCTCATTGGATGAATTTTAAATACTATAGAGTCTACCTGTATGGACTCATTTTTGGATTTGAAAATAGAACGTCCAAGACACCGGAACTGACTGAGTTGCCTGCCAAGAGGTGTGTAGCGGAGCTCAAAAGAGAGAGAGAAAGAGAAAGTCGAGTTGATTGCATCGGGGTGGACTTTGTGCCCAGAGCAGGTCTGATCTAGCACACGCACACATCCCCACGCAGGACAGGACAGGGCCGTGTTCACTCAAAATCTAGTCTCGCTTTGGCCGCATACTCGCGGGCACTTTCTCAGGCTCGCATAATTAATTTTGTGCAAGATCATCGACGTGCGTGTCCATGTTTCTCTTCTCAACGCACCAAAACACACGTGTACATACGAACTAGTTATTGGGATCAAGGGGAGGGAATCCATGATGCCGACTACATTAGCATAGCGGTTCACATCTCCCTATTAGAGCCCAGGAACCATTTCAGCAAATCAAAACGCTGATTTCGTACTCAAAATCAACCTAAATATCGATTTTAGTCATAATTTGAGCTTATAACTGTTCAGTACGGCAAATCCACAAGATTATCGGTTTTTCACCTAACTACGGCGAAAAAAGTAGAAGCAGCCAATAGGAATGTGAGTAGGGTTTGAAGTGGCCAATGGGGTGATTTTGCGACGTGCGCGTTTGAGCAAGCCCCATCCGTGAGTACGCACTCGCAGGTGAGTGGAGTTTATTGCTCCTCTCGGTGCACGAGCGTCATGTCTCACTAGTTCCCCCCTCCCCTGCCCAGCCTACCCACGACTTCGCATAAAGACCCAATCGGATGACTCATCACGGCGTTAAGACGAGGAGAAGGGGGGGTTTGACGAGTGCACAGGACTAGCTGATGCCCAAGTCTGCCCAGGGGAAGTGAGAGTTCCAGTCAGACGCTTCGAGAAGTTAACTCTTAATTTGTGAACAAAGGCTCTCTACTACCCACCTAATTGGATTCATTACAAAATTAATAAGTGAATTTAAAATCAATAACCGATTTAACACATCCCAGTTAGATCGAATAGGCTCCTCTTGTACACTTTTTCGCTTTTCAGCACCTGTGCCACCTGGGTGGTACATTTATTGATTTTTACAATCCGGAAAAACCTGCGTGCGCTTGACTGCTTTTGCTATCGATCTGTTGTACTCATCACAGCTGTGTAGAAAAATGGAGCATAGAGTAGCCCAAGCATTCCTACCGTAGTGGTACTTAGAATTGTTCAACAAGTGTTGTGCCGTAAGAAGGGGGTTGGGGTCACTCATCAATCACTCAGTTTCTCAGTTTAGGTCAATAATTTGCCCCCCCCCCCTACACTACATTCGTAATTAAGATCTGGTAATTGAAGGGTTGGATAAACAATAAACATTAGCACCCTTATTAACCAAACTTGAGACTGACACTTAAACATGGCCGATTTGTTTGCACCACGGTGGTTGCGTAGGTGAAATCAACAGCAAGGCACCTACCACCGAGAACTTCGCGTGAGAGGTAAATTTAGAACAGACACTGAAACTCACCGGTGTTGTGGCTTTTCTTCGGCGAGACCCAGAAAGGGGGACCGGTTTCTTCGGTGAAGCAGGAGCAGGATCGGACTTATTCGGCTGAGAGGAAGGTTGTGACGAGCTCAGGGAAGAGGTGATGGTTGGTGGAGACGAGGACTGCGGTGGTGAATGGGTAGACTCTTGTTGGTCCGTCGATGACGTGACTGAAGTGGTAGATGCCTGCTGCATCTGGGAGTGTGGGGAACTGACTTGTCCCACTCGATTCCCTCCGACGGCGGGTGAAGGGGAAGTAATCGTGATTGGAGTTGTCATGGTAGAAACGGGCAGTGCTGTGGTCGGTGCCGGATCAGAACCGGTGATGGGATATCGAGTCTCGAGGATTTTGACATTGGATGTCTAAAATATAGCATTAAAATGGATTAAACAATAATAAGGTAAAATATTGCAAATGAAAGTTGAAAAGCTCACATCGACACTAGTGTGATACACTTTCATGTGTTCTTCGAGGAGACTTCGTTCAGTAGAGGTACTGTTACATAAGGAGCATACGAAAAATGCCACAGACTCAATAGAAGGATGAGACGCCCTTATATGCTCCTTCAGATTAGAGGGTAGGAGCGTAATGAAGTCACAATTAGAGCAGCGAAGAACGTGTACGTAATTATTGGATGCGTTCGCCGTTCTAATTATGATCGAAACAGGCCGATTGGAGTTGCTGTTGTCAACATCATTCTTTAAAATGCATGGAAAGTTGACCATATTTAAACTAAACGTCGGAGAAAAAAGTGTCTTTGGATCTGGACAATGTAAGGCCTCCATTTGAGTGTTGAGGTATCAACTATTCTCACAGCTGTTAAACCATAAATATGAAATGATCCAACTCTAGTTGTCGAGTAACTAATAAGTCATTTGACGCATTAAAACAAACGCAAAGGTCAATTACGTACAATGACATTTATATCATAATCAATGTAAAAACATGAAATTTTAAATGGAAATAAGTCAAAATAACAAATTTTTATTTGAAATTGTGCACTAGTTAAACTGAAGCGAATAATATACATTGCAACTCATTTTTATTAAACACATTACATCATTTTAAGCCTTTGGAAATTAAAAATAGTTACGGAAGAACTAAGACATAAATTTATTAGAATAAAAGCCCTAAGATGCATTAAA
Source organism: Anomotaenia brevis (assembly GCA_030710315.1). Lineage (NCBI taxonomy): Eukaryota > Metazoa > Platyhelminthes > Cestoda > Cyclophyllidea > Dilepididae > Anomotaenia > Anomotaenia brevis. The sequence continues at coordinate 1,259,335 of JAUOZQ010000011.1, forward strand.
ATGAAGCCGAATTTCTCCAAGTTAGTCAAAAAGGCAAAGACATTTTTTTATCGAAGAACGTAGCTATACACTGGGGCTTAATTTTAAATTTAATATTGTCATGTTAAACACTGTGAACCCTAAAGTTACTATAGTTGATTTTGTGATTGGGTTGGAAATCTTTTGCATCTACATTTAGTACAGCCATTAATTACCACGTTCTGCCCTTCTGAATCGATTATACAACTGGGATGAAATATATGTGGTTTGCAACTAATAAATATAAGAAACGTCCGCAAATATTTTTGCACCCTTCAAAAATTAAAATTATGTGGGTTGTGTGGATCAAATCTACAAAAATATCTAGGTACTCTTAAAAGGTAGAGAATGAAGTGATTGTAGATGCATATAAGCTCTACTCAATTATAGAGAATGAATTCTTTGTGTCCTGATCAAAGAATAAGTATATTTTCATCTTCTCCCTTCTAACACATATTAAATAATTTAAAGATAGATTGCATTACTGGATGCCGGAATGCACTTATCAGTGTAAAGGCATCGGACTGAATGTAAATGGCTAATCATTAAGTAGTATTTGAGACATACCTTCACCCTATCCATGAAGATCTGTTCTTTTTTCTGCTCTAAAAATAATTCCTCATGGGATATTTAAATCTGTTAATTTTCCCGGAACTCAATAAGGCGCGCTTTGAATTAATGTAGGAGAATGTGTCGTCATAAGACAAAGTGGACGGTTTCAGTTTGCAGATAACGGAGAAGAATCACTAAAAAGTAGAAGAGATGGAAATATATGTGTCAAAAATAAATTGTCTTACACCAAATACTACAATTTTTTGCTTCTTAGCATCAACTAGAATAAACTTAAAGCCATTATCCAGACTTCATAGCTAGGTGCTTTAGCAATCCATTCTACCTTGATTAGATGAGCATGCAATTTGCACCAAGAATGATGAAAATACTCACTTTGGGCCTAGACCGAGCATCACATTCTAATTAAAGCAGCTGAAATCTAATCACGAGGATACTCATGATTTCAGATCGATCAATTAATCTTTAATACGAACGAGCAGAAAAAGAGGTACTACCATTCGACGTAGGTAGATCCAATGCAAACTGTGAAAGTTTGGTATTATATATATCTTTCCGTTTATTAAATTCACTTAAATGGTACCAATGGGAAAATCAAATGGGTCCATTAAGCGTGGAAAAATATTTAACTAATGCACCAAGAAAGCTTGAATAAAAGGTTTGTTTTCATAAATAAAAAGCCGATGTTTAGTGAGAAAGGTTAGGTAAGAAATTAGAAATTATGCAAATATTCTGACACTGAAATTCGTTCGAATTGAATATATTTTTTGAAAGATGTTACACAGAAAATAAGTTACGCAAATTAGAACTGTACAGAGTTTATGGGTCATGATTTTCAATCTGAGAAATTCAAAGAGCATATCGTACATGACATTTATGTCGCTCGGAATAAAATTGGGTAAATTTTCAATGAACGTAAACATAAAGCCGTAGAAAATAGCAAGACAGTAGTTTTACAACAAAAAATTGTGGATATATGTGAAACACATATATGGGGTCCAAAACGGGCTTTGTTTACGTTATTTGATTGTAGCTATTTACGAAAAGTGCATCCCTTTATCTGTGTGTTATTCTCCAGAAGGGGTTTGCTATCGATGAGTGGGGATGCCGAAGAAAATTTAGTTGGTGCGATGCTGTACAATCTAATAATTTAAATTTTGGTATTAAAACGATTTAAGCAGTTTTTATGTGGACCTTTCGAATTTCAGCAACATTGGAAAGACTTAGCGTTTTCGAGCCCAAGGAGCAAGCCAAGCGACTGGACTATCTAAAATGGGACGAATATTTCATGTCACTAGCCTTTCTTTCCGCCATGCGAAGTAAGGATCCTTTCACTCAGGTATGTGTACTTGCTTGCGCATTTTCAAAGTTTCGTTTGATTTGAGTACCCGTAGATGGTTTCACCTAGGTTGGTGCGTGTATAGTGGATGAAAATAATAAAATTGTCTCTATGGGTTATAATGGAATGCCTGTTGGGCTTTCCGACGATGAATTACCGTGGATGAAGAACCAGGACGATCCACTTCAAAACAAATACTATTATGGTACTTTGAAAGTTACCTATTCATAAAATAGACTCTTTTGAATTCTAATTTATTTCTTCGCTGTTTTCAGTCTGTCATGCGGAATTAAATGCAGTATTGAACAAGAATAAATTATCAGTGAAAGACTGTAAGATATATACCACTTTATTCCCATGTCACGAATGTGCCAAAGTTGTCATACAGTCTGGAATCAAAGAAGTTATTTACTTTGATGACTCGAAAATCAATACTGCTTCAAATGATGCATCAAAAATAATGTTTTCTAAGGCGAAAGTTCGACTAACGTAAGTGCTATTTTCTACTTGTTGTAAGCCTGAGGTAGTACGCCGTAAATTTGATGCACTTCTTACTATTCAGAGGCTAGATGGTGGAATTGTGACAGTAAAACTCCTCATTTTCAAGGCATTTTTGACATTTACAGACCATTCAAAAGGACAAACCGGGTGATCACGATCGACCTCCACTGAATCTACTAGGCTTCTTTATTTGGTTCTTGTAAATCAATTGTAATTGTATTTATAGATAAATCTATCGTGAACAAGCATTTTTCACTTCCAAAGAGACTTCCAAGTTGCTCAAACTGTACGTGAGTTTAGGAAGCGCTTTTTCACGGGCACATTGACCTTAGAGGAAAGCGTTACGAAAGCATTCGGTTAATATTAAAGGGAGTGGTTTTATTTGTCTTTCGTAAGACTGCAACGAGCCAAGCCTGACAAACTGCGATGAAGCTGATGCACCATCTTACGTGGTAGACTAAATTTTCATCTTTATGATTAAATTAGTTACTTTTGGCAACTCAGGTAACACTGGAAGCGAAAATTATAGCCAAAAAAGGGGGCTATTATACACAGTATAGTACACTGTATAGTACAGCTACTTCATTATGAAAAAAACAAAAATGCGAATGCGAGAAGTCAAACATAAGTATCATTATTGAAATCACGTTTATACACAACTCAATCGTAACGCTTCACTCAACTCCAAAAGTGAAGTTTGGTTCCCCTGCCTCAAAATCGAATTCGCAGTCCACTTTCAGGCAACACTTCCGTCGACTCCCCAAGTCTTCAGCCAACTTGCTATTTTTGAGGAAAAACACGCCCGGCTGGGGTCCCACTCTGCACCACTCCACCTCCTGCCCCACTTCTACTGGTTTCCTTGGTCCACCAACCACACGCCAGGTGCCATCGGCACCCAGCCAATCAGCCCACAGCGCCACGACATTCACCGAACCGGGCTCGCCGAGTGGCAAAACTGCACAGCTCCTGTTCACCGACCCACCATCGACAAATGACATTTCGAAAACAGGCTGTGCTGGCGATCTTGCGCTTCCCGCATACTCCCATAGGGAATGTGGTTCGATCAGAGCGTCTGTGTGCTCCGCAGCCGCCAGGATCATGTCGTCAAAGAGGCACAAATCGAAGCCCTCGCAGTCAGAGCCCACAGGAGCTCGAATCTTCCACAGGTGCTCCGTCGAGACAGCCACAGCCCAGATCCTCAGTCGTGTCGGAGTGAGCAGGCGACAGGGAGTGTTGGTGAAGCGTTTCTGGATGTCCGCGCTGACGTACCAGAAGTGGATAGCGTTCCAGGGCAGTGTGGCCGAGGTGACAAAGGGCTCGGACACCACGAGGATCTCCGAGAAGCCCTCCAAGACGTCTAGAAGACTATCCACAGTCTCGACGAATTTGACCTTTCCACAAGAGCCCTTCTCAAGCACCGGCTGCATAATTTTCTCAGCTAGGGGGGAGGAGTCAAGATGAAAGACAGTGACCTTGGGGGAGGCGATTTCGTGAGCCAGTTGGAGGGAGAGAGGGGAGGCTTCTGAGGCCACAATTAGGGCCACATTGGAGGCTCTTGAGGCAGCTTGCAACGCAGAGTTTTTGATGAAGGCAATCAGGTCGGCGTTTTCCCGACGGAAGGCGGGATGGTTGAGCTGAGCGAAACGAGACCGCGGCCAGGCGATGTGAGCGAGGCACTGACAGAACGGCGGCCGAGGGTCGATGAGGGGCGAAGGAGTGGTGAGGGCGATGCCAAAGTGCATGGAGTGGGAGTCGTGAGCAAAGTCGATGCTGATTGCCTGGCCGGCCTTTAGGGGGAGTGGAGAGCCCCTGGGGAAGTAGACGGCCTGCATCCAATGCTCACGCCAAACGGGGGTCGCTCTGGTGTCACCCGGGGCGATCTCAGCGAGCTCTGGGGTGCTGCTTACTGGTGCCATGGTGATGGCTGGCACCTCATTGGTCGGCTCCATTTGGAGGTCCCACCAAACCAACAGGGCGTGGGCGGTACCGCTTCGAAAGGCTGTCAGAGGTTTGCCCTCGGTTTCTAAGGGAAAAAAAAACACCGAAAGGGAGCTAATATCCGAAGCCAAATCGGATAGTCTACTCGGCTGTTTACAAACGTCGGCTTACCCACGAGTGGAATGGAGCATTGTTTAGACTAGTAATGAACGAAGTGGTTTTTTACTTGGCAACTATTACTGTGCTTCTGAATTTTGATTTGGGTCAATAAACGACACTTCCTACCTTTTTCCCGAGATTATTGTGATGAGAACAGCCATTCTGACAGAATAAGAACTAAGGGCCTCTTGCCAGATTTCCTATATGTACGAAAAATTCAGAGATATATGTTAAGCTAAAGTAATACTTCCATTATTCATGGCCAAAACAAATAGATAGATTTGTAAGTGATAGATTTGTAAATTAGTAAGGGCACAAGGCACTAAAGATAGGTTAAGATACTAAAATTGTGCACTAGCACATTTTGTACTAGCTCAAGAAAGGCATTGAATGAAATTTAAGGAATATTTTGTCTAATGAAAATGACTCGCAGCTTTATTATAAGATACCTTTAAACTGATCAAATTCAGTTTTACATAATAGTAAAGTTAAAATTTGCTTAATTAAAACCCTGCTAACATGGGAAGTAGCCAAGAATCATTTGAGGCACACAGTGTTTCGTGAATTCAAGAAAGGAAGGAAATGCAGCAGCCGACGACGAAGCGGCTAGAAGCGTCGGCTCAATCTATGGAGAGAAATGTGTGAATGAAAGTAGATGCGGAAGAGGGTTTGCGAAATTCAGAAATGAAGATTTCCTGCACGAAGGTGAAGATCGAACAGCCCTTGAAGAGGCTTAGCCTGATTATCAAGAGTAGAAATAGGTAGTTAGGCATTGTTCAAACCAAACAACTATCCATTATGATCTTTAAAGACTTAGAGGGTGTTTTCCTACCCATGATTTGCCTGAAAACAATCGCAAGTGGATCTTTTACCGAAATGTTAAGTGTCGTAGTGGGACCACCAAGGGATAATCCACTTTGAAACAGATTCTGCAGCGACACAGGAAAGGTTTGAAACTGGTATTTGCGAGTGCTTCGAATCAAAGCCAAAAGAATTTACAAAAATAGATAGAAGAAAACCATAAATAACCAGGGAATGTGTATTGATGATTGAATTTTTCATGAAATACAACATTTCGTCACTTGTTCCATTTATTCATGAATCGGACAATACTTATAGTATGACCTGATAATTATGTCTTACAATTACCGGCGATTTCCTATGTATTAAGATTGGAACCAAATTCGTGTGTCCATCAATCCAACCGCATTGTTTATGATATTTCAGTTTCAGTATTAATGTAAAGAGCTAAGAAAACTCATGCACCATCACTCGCAAGTGTCATCGATGAACTTTGAAACTAGAAGAGAGCTACCGTTATCTGGGGGGGTTTGAGGGCCCATCATAAAGATGCACAAACTCTATAAAAATCGTGTTTTTATCAAACAGTGAGTAGTAATAACACTAACACTGACTGCTTGACTAACTACACCACGCAACATTAAGGAAAATAGAGGCAAGGTAAGAATTTACACATAAGGTCGTTTAAACATTTAAATATCAAAAAACTTACCAGATATCCTCACGACTTCCTCCAGTTTCAGATTTGACGACGGCGGCCCAAAATGGAATTCATGGAACATCAGGGGTTTCTCCAGGAGACACCTAACAGCGGCTCGATCAACATCACCATCACCACTAATTTCCACATCTCCAGACACGAACTGCAACCTCGACGCCTGAAGATCAAACACCACTTGCGAGCCAGGGCACTGGTTCATTTCATTGGAGGGGAATTTAACATCACCACAGTTGAAGGGTTGGATTTGATTGTGGGACCAGAGAAAGGGTGATTCCAGGACCTGGAGGTACATTTTCCCGATACAGGGGATCAGAGTGGCATCTGGAGTAAGCAGATTTTCAGAGGCGTGGCGGTACACCATCAAGGCGCCTTCGCCAATTAATTCAGTGTCAAATAACTCGGCAACTAGAAGATTGGCACGTCGAGGCAGGTCTTCACCCAAAACCAGACTGGTCGAGTGCTTATGAATCAATTTGATCTTCTCAGCCAAACCGTTTGCTGCTATGATACGTTGAGCACAGCTGGCAACGGGCTGAAAGGCTTCACAAGCAACGACTGAATCAGCACCGGAACGTGCTGCCATCATTGAAAGAAGACCCGTTCCACTGCCAATATCGAGTACATGGACCTCTTTACCAGCGGCTTTCATCCTGGTGATGGTGTGACGGATGGCCTGGTAATAGCGACGGTTTCGATCAGAGTCGTGAAGCATATCAGCATACCCAGATTGGGCAATCTCTTGCTCAAAGTCGTATAGTTCATCCGCGGCAGTCCACTCAGCAGATCCGGTTACAGGATTGAAACGTGAGACAAAGGTATTTTCAGATGCAGTTGGAATGATTTCGAGGGTTTTAGTCATTTTCGTACTGAGAAACCGGGTCGAAATAGAAATTAGCCGAGCGAGCTGTTGCAAGATTAAAAATGAATGGAACAAATGTTTAGAGACTCAAATAACTGAAATAAGTAAAATACAAATCCTCGAACTGAGACCGCTGCGATTATTTACCATCAAACCACGCCAATTTATATAACCCGCTGGATTCAAGGTTGGGATCTAATGTACATTAGGTAGGAAAATTAAAAAATATGCTTTAGGAAAAATATAATAAAATATAGTTAATCAGAGAATCAGGCAATTTCTGTGGACACTACCTTTTCTTTCGATGCAGAAAATCTAAAAATTTAGCCTAGATTATTAGGTACTGTCAGGTGATTTCCAACACAAGTATCCTATTCAAAAAAATGAAGTTAGCAAAAAATTGACATAAAGAACCACCTACATTTTATGTAGTGTAATTCATGTAGTGGAATGCATCCTTAAACTTATGAATGGCGATGGATTGTCCTGGAGCGTAGGTTACGCTTCTAGAAAAAAGATCATTTATTCAAAAATTGTGTCTGTTTTAAGTGTAACAATGCTAATATGAACTATGAAACATAAATATTTTGATTATCAGCTTATAAACGTTTACCACGAATCCATTTATTCAGACAGATTTAATGACCGAAGCAGACAGTCACGAGTGATTTGCGTTGTTCTGTCATTCTAGTAGAAAAGGATCAATGGATATGGATGCTTTGAAGTAGAAAATATTGTCTACCAATGAAAAATGCTATTGTAGAAAACGTAGCCCAAAAATGGGGGCTACGTTTGTTTTTGCCACATTTTATGGGGATACATATACAATACCAACGTGATAAATCACAACATGAAATAGCCGTGAGGTTTAACAACACTAATAACTTTAGAGTCTGACTGCCCAAGTACCTACACCCACATAAATATACTACTAGCCTTATATTTGCCCATTTTGTGATCTATAAAACCAATAGCGGACAAATCCAGCCTGTTTTCTCACCACACGGCTCTTGGTTTGCACTAGAGTAGATCAATTTCGTGGGAAGTTTAATGTCGTGAAAGCAATCGCCTACGAAACTACGCACTGAATCCTCTGCCATTGTTTGATCCTGCTCCAGGAATGTAAATAAAAGGACTTACACATTGCAGTGAATAATGCGTTATTAGACCATAATCAAATAATACAATTTAGGCGCGCATGCTTAAATTTGGACAAAACAATTTGGTGAAATTAAACTATTTGAGACTTGAATTTGTAGGCTAAATCCAAGAAGCGCTTCGGTTTTGATTCTTATCGGCATTATAAATTAGCATGCATCACATTTGACCCATTTATGATCATAAAACCAAACAGGTCTTTGGAGGCTTTATGCTAACGACGAGTCGCCGATCTCTTATTTATAAATATCTTCCTTAATCCGGGAGAATAGGTTATAGCGTTATTAGGCAAGGTCCCAAAATCATCTTGAATGCCTCATGCTTATCCGTCGTCCCATCCGAACGAATCCACAGCCCTAGTTAAACGCGGGTCAAGTATTTATTCGATTAAGAGCGAAGACTCTCGGATCAGAACGCTGATTGGATAGGGCTCTATGTCTATACGATTAGACAACAAGGTCTAGAAAAACTGAGTGTGCATCAGCTATTGATGAGGTTTGCCTCTTTAGTATAGCTTCAGCCGATCGATTGACAAACAGTTGCATTCCTCCACTGACTTTGTTTGCCTAGCAGGTTCTGTTTGGTCTCGGTGCCCAAAGTGAAGCACCCTAGATTTTGTAACAACACAACCAGTTTATTTACACATCTTTCAGTTTATTGTTGGTAGAAGAGTTCCCTATTGACAAATTTAGGTAAGGGTTGCACAAAACAGTGGAAACACCTTGAAAAGTCCACAAAAAATATTGGAATATGGCTTATTTTTAAGTTTTGCTGCAAATACAGCCTCAATTCTCCGAGGTATTGATTAATTCGAATTGTGAATTGCTGGTTCCAAAGGAATAATAGCCAGTTCTTCAGTTAAAACACCCTCCGGTTCTTTTAGAGACAATGGAGACGGCGTAGATCTACTTCTTACTGGAATCTCTAAAATTGACAGCCAGAAATGCTCCTCAGTAATGAGGTTGAGGTGGTCTGGGGATTGTGGTGGCCAGATGAGATGCTCAACTTCACTTGAGTTTTCCTCCTCGTGCCGCCATTCGTCATTTCCAACATCTTGAAAGATGGCGGCAGTCCCCTCCGGAAACCACAGTTATTGGACAACCATGAGATGCTGAACTTGGTCGCCTAAAATCCCTAAGTAGTCTCGGCGGTGGATTCCCAAAGTTGTCTGGACAGAAGGCGGTCTGGACTGAATGCTTCCTTCGGCTGTTTCCAAACGTACACCAGGCCGCTTTGTAGATGACCTTCCACTGACAATTTCTGGTAAGGCTAAGGTAACTGCTCTGTAGGTAATTTCTTCCATCAGCGGACGTAAAACTTACAGTAGCAGTGGAGCTGCTGATTTTTAAATGGTAATAACACCCACTAGCTCTCACCCATTCATTTGAGTTAACCCGGAACCCCACAAGCCTTGGGAACCATTGACTTAAGCGAAATCAGCTCTAATTAAATTCATTTGACGGCGCTATACCAGAGGTTCACAAACTGGCCAGCCCGCAAAGAAACAAAAAAGTCGCATTTCGAGGACAAAATCAAACTCTCCACTCGTTCCAAAAGCAACAGGTACTAAACAAACAGACGCAGACGCGCACATGTACATTCCACAGGGAATAGTAGTGGCACCAGCGGCAGCGTAGTGCAGAGTGAGACGAGCACATACACACATAAAGGTATATCGTGTATAGAGAGACGTAAACCGGTCACAACAAGGGTCTGATCCCAGTGGGGTACGAGTGTTAACTTCAGTGGAAAAGCGGGTAAGAAAAGTGTTGGCGTGGTGGTGGCGTGATTGGGTGTAAGTGAGCGCGATGTAAGGCAAGGGTCCTCCTCCTCATCTCTCTCTTAAATCTTAATTTTGTTCCTTAATCTAAATCTATATGGTTTTAAATTAGTCCCTAAGTTAGAACAGCCCCTGACACAAAAACTCTTTCCCCATCTAAATTACAAATGAAAGCCCCTTAAAGTTGAGTTACACCCCCCTTCCCCCAAAATGTGGTGGGTTGGCACCCGCGACAGGGCTGCCCAGCCGACGGGTGCGTCCCATACCCTGGCGACGACTAACTTCCCCCTATTGGTGCTCTGTTCCCGGTGTTCTTAGCCCCCCTCCCCCCGGTGGTCTTAAGCTAATTTTCCCCCTAGGTGGTCTTAAATGCGAAGAGTGGTGGTGTTAGTGGTGGCGGTGATGATGATGATGGTGAAGAAAAATAAGGATGTGGAAAGGAAGGTGTCGGTATGTGTGTGTTTGGAACAAACCCGGCGAAATAGCATCCCCAGGAGGACAAAAACCATTGTGCGATGACAAAGACGAGCAAGCACAGCAGCCGTGTGTGAGCAGGCTCATAAACTACTGGGGGAAACCGACGATTGAGACGCATGCGTGTGCCGACGAATTTCTACAAGGTGGGAAACAAAGCACATTGTCAAACAGAAAAAAAAACTAAAACATTCTTAAAGGGACTTAGACCTGCATTGTCCTGAAAGCAACCTTCAACACCTATTAACTGAATGAACGTTGGTGAATGAGTCAGATTCGACAATACCTGCTCATTCAGCGTTTGTCGTTAGATTGCTTTGGACATATCAGGTTATCCCAGTAGTTCGGTCCGATTTTCGAATAAATAGAAAAAACAAGTGACCAAATGCTACATTTGACGAAAGATTCAATCATCAATGTACTTCTCCTGACCATCTATGACTTCTTTCCATAAACTGTTGCCGTATTAGGTGATAACAAAGGAAAGTGGACTCGGCGGCTATGACTGGGATTACTTACGAAGCCACCGCCGACTAGGACGTCTAACAATTCCACAAAAAAGGACATTTTTCGTCGGCAGTCACAAGTCTATCCAAGGGGAGTAAAACAAGTTGGCGAGAATAGGAGAGGAGCGGATATCGTTAACTCGGGATCTAAGATTGCTTTCAGATACCCATTTCCAAAGTTTTGGAAGATGGGTCATGAACGCTGGTATGGTTTGAACTAAGTTTAATTGCCAATCCCAACTCAACTGACAAAGGAGAATGAGTTTCTTCAAGGGCTGCTTTTTCAAGAAGCTGCTCATCGTCATCAAACTCAACTGGACGTCGTCCGGTTCGATCTTCACCCTCCACTTCCACTGAATTCCACAAACCACAAACATCTTTCATTCACACACTCCCCTCAATATGCAATGAAGTTTTCCATCCGCTTCGTCGGCTGCTGAGTTTCCTTCCTTTCTTGAACTCACAGAACAATATATGCCTCAGATGATTTTTGGAGACTTCCATGTTAGCGGTGCTTTAATCAAGCAAACAGTTTAAACTTATCTAAACCTAAAAATTTCGTTAAATATAAAAAGGAGAGATTCAGACATCAAACGACTACGATGATGAAGTCGACTAATTTCTAGGAACGACAGCAGAGAGAATATTTTTAAGGTTGGGAATATTTGAAGAACCCATGTAGACTTAGTAAAATCAATTAGTAGAGTTCCACTAACGCTATTCCACCGAACACACTTCATCCCTTAACTTTAGTCGAACACCGTTTAAAATTAACCAGTTTAATCCCTTTTTTTCATGCCAAACGACAAATTATGCAACTATGACTGGTTAGATAAAACCTGCGCTCTTTCGCTCTTTTTAAGGAAACTAGTCCTTCGGTGATTCCTTGAAGGTACTTAAGACAGTAATAAAAACACTTACACCTTCGTAAAAAGCGCCTATTAATCACAAAAGCTACTTTCTAGAATGTTCTCACCCCCATAAATGCTCGACATTTCTCACGCTTTAGGCCACCAACTCTTGGTGACTAAATCACTAAGCTTTCACTTCCTCGTTTTGGAAAATAGCCAAACACCAATCGACCTCTCGAATAGCTAGAGAGCGGGATACTTTAGGGACTTGAGGTTAAAATGCGGAACTTACCAGGTGTGTAGAGAAGAGAAGCAAGCATGGACGAACAGAAGTACGCAGACGGACGAGAAAAACAGGAGAGAGCAAGGTGACGGGGACTGTGGTGGTGGTGGGTGGGGGAAGCAACATGGACGAATGACTAGACGGCTGTCGGCACCCCCCCCTCCTTCCCAAAACCTCTTCCAGGGGGAGCGGGGGAGAGAAGAGGGAGCCAGGCGAGCCACTTAGAGCCCGTACTGGCTGCTGAGGCGGTCACGCAGGAGAGGCGGACACTGCGACCAGAACTTGTCCCACATCTCCTGGTTCGAGCTCGTCTTGAACGCTAGCAGGATCTGTCCCCAAAAAGAACACCAACTAATAACTAATCTCGCAAAGAATAACCCTACCGTCTGATTTATTGGTCAAGGTGTTCTAGAACACCCAATACGGGAAGGTTTTTACAGAAAACTTAATGACCTATAGTTTCAGAATTTTCATTCGTCGTAGTTGTTCAGTTTCGACAATGTGTGCTCCACAGAAGATCGACATGATACCTGTTTTAACCCTCTTTTAATGTTGTTTAAAAATAGATAACTGGAATTTTATACAAACGAATAAAAGCATTTTTACAATAGCACACGAAATAACAAAGTTATTTGTGATGATTATTTGATTAAAAAACTAGCCGAAAAACTCGGGTTCTTATTCCCCGTACCTCGAGTGGTGCAGAATTTGACTACTAATTTTGCCGAAATACTCGCACCCCCCGGGTTCACTTGCCAAGCCGCATTACTGTCAAGAGCAATCAAATCCTTCGGTTTCACATTATGTGACTGACTGATACCGGAATACCGAAATTTTTAAAGCCTCAATTCTTTACCTATAATCTCCATTTCTGCTAGTCGCTATTCATCCGTTTCGGTAGGGTCTGTGGCCGAAAGAACAGCATTAAAACCTCAGTCCGTCCAATCAACCGAAATCGCATTGATTTAAGACCTCAGATTTTTATTTGGCATGATAACATGTTAAAGCCCTTATCGAAAAATCTTTTTTCATCTTTAAATAAAGACAAAAAAGAAATTCACCTCCATTTCTAGTGGCTAATGAATATCTTAGCAGCTCAAGTTGACTCACTACATTCCAACTAAATCTCAGTGTACCAATCCTTAGAGAGAACTTTTAAGGCAAGGGTAAACACACCGAAGCGAAGCGTTGTTTGAGGTCGTCCTTGGGGTTGTTCCAGGAGGCGACGGCGTCGCAGAAGAAGAGGAAGTTCTCGATGACGCCCTGAGGGTTCAGCATGATCACGTTGCAGATGCCACGGAAGGCGCTGTCCTTCTCCTCATTGTCCCTTATATTCCTCAGCGCCATACACCTACACCGACGAAGGCAAACGCAACGATTATTTTTCCCCCTCATTGTAACTAATGAGGTGGTTCAAGAAGTTACGGCCGTGGTATTTTGTCAGCTATGCAACACAAACGAATTAGATGATCCTGACCATGAGAGTTGTCGAGTTCGAGAATGATCAACGAGCCTAACAGCCTTGTTTTGTTATTCACAACCAAATCAGCAATTGTTGATGAGCTAGGCGTACTACAACATCAACCAAAACCAGGTTTTATTAAAACTTTACTGCCAGAATAAATTCCCCGACTACACCGCACATTTACACACTGATTCCACAACACAGGAAGGAGGTAACAGTTCTGTCGGGGGACTGGGTTATAGAACGAAGAACTCAGTCTAAAAAAGCCACCGAAAAGTCATATTCTTCCGCTGAAGTAAATACAACTTGACAAAAATGCAGCTTCTGCTAACCGTATAACCTAGTATCGAGCATTAAGAAATCATAGTTACGATACGCAGCCACTTGTCCGAACTCAATAAACCTTCAACATGGCAAAATGAACGCAGGTTTAAAAAGTTTACCTAGGATTTTGTTAGTCACACTTTGAAGTTCAAAACCCAGGTCATAACTACAGACTTTCAGTTGTTGTGCGAAACTGCTAGCTTTTGTCTTAAAAAAACCTCTAAAGACAGAGACAATGACCACTTTGGGGTAGCTGGAACAAAGGTGAGTGAATTGTAGACTTAAAGACAAACAAAGCATTAATCCCCGGGCCTTGTCTAGCACCGAGGCGCCCAAATTAGGTGCCGCAAGACGGGAATGAGGTAAAAACGAAGAACAGTTCTCTTAAAAAGTTCCAATAGACCACACGAAAGATTTTTAGCTGTTCCAGGGACCTTGGTGAAAATGTTGTTCAATATGCTCTTTATTTCCCCTCCCAGATAGTAACTTAAATAAAAGTTCCGGGTTATGACGTATTTCCCCTTTGTCACGTTCTGGGGACGAAATAGTCAATTCAAACCGCGCAACACTTCATTTACATATTCGTTTAGGCAGACATTGCAGAGCACACAGCAGGAGGTGAGACACCAAGTGACTCAGCGACCTTCTGCCGTCAGCAACCGCAGGAGACTGTGTCCGGAAAGCGGGCCAAAAACCTGCACGACGTCGGTGTTTGGCTAGCGCGCAAGTGGCCAATGTTACCACCTTAGCGCATTGGCTTAGGCGTAGACTGTCCAGTGTCCTTTAAACTCTGCAACTACTCATTTATTCCCATCAAATTGCATTTTTGAGAGTTACTTTTTATGGTTAGCTGCTGCAGCTGTGGATGGTAAACCAAATAAGGTCAGAATGCGAGCGTTCTCCACAGACAACCTTGCAAATAGGGCAAAAAACGCACCAAAAGCCAAATTGACAACGTACCAGGGACGAATGAAGACATTGAGGTACGAGGAGACCTCAACTGGACACACGTAGCCCATTCGACCGATGGTGATGGCTAGAAAGTCGAAGACCGGTGTCAGAGCACAGCACCCGACAACGGGAGACGAGAGTTCGAGCAGCGACTTACCGGCGTTTTCGTGAAGGGTCCGTGGAGCATTCTGCCGGTTGATGATCTCCAGGAGTTGGGGAATGAAAGTGGAGGCGTAGGGCTGCATTTCCTCGCCTACAGTCAAGGAGAAAGTAACCCGTTAGGCTGCCAATCCTGACTACACCCAAACCGCGTTCTAGAGCTTCTCGCCACCAGACTAACTAAGCATCAACGCACGCAAAAGACAGCTCCGTCGTGCAGTAAAGTTGCTGCGGTGAGTTTAGGTCACGCATGCAGTCTGCAGGAAGCAAAGAAACATTTTGAAGCATACAAACGGCTGAGGTGACCTTTGCTGCCAAATGAAACGAAACGAACTAATTGCGACACGTGCTTTGCAACCCGAATGAAACATTATAGTTTTTAGTTGAATAAGAATTGTGTATATAATGACATTGTAAAAACTCCGATGTGGATATACAGCACAGGAAATCTGGACTACGGTCTATTAATATCCAGGAAATGCTTTTTAGAAGTGGAGAAGTCCTAAACATCCCCAGTCATACCGCATATTCGCTGAACTATAACCAATTAGTAAACGGATACGGGAATTCACCACCTAGTTAGATGGAAACGGCGTGTATTCAGGTCATTTTGGGCGATTATAACAAAAGGAATTGTTGGAGCTTTACAAAAGCCCCCAGGCGTCAATAGCGGGCGATTTCTGCCGATACTTTCTAGAATGTTCCCACCCAGTCAGTCCCGATTAGAGTACACAACTACCACATCGCATAAACAGTACAAAAACAACCTGTTCAAAGTGTGCAACTGAGTCTGGCTAGGTAAACTTACGCCCTCTTCTGTTAGCCTTGCGCTCGACCGACCATCTCGTGATTTAGAGAGGAGAGCCACATAGAACAGTCGATTGTATAAACAACCTCGAAACGTCATTGAGTGCGTGCATAGTAGCAAAAGTGCTTCTTGGAGAGATGGACTTCGCACCAAACCCATTAATAGGGGGCCAAATCGAACGACTAAAGCTCTACCTCATGACACCACTGAGCCTAGCATGAATTCGTTCTCCTGCTAGTATTGTGTTCGATCGGAGATTCAGCGTATGGAAACGGTCGGTATTCAAGTCAATTTTGGGCGACTTCTACCAGGGTGCAGAGTAAAAATGCCGATTGGGCATATTAGTCAGTGTCTCATAGCGCACAAATACTGCAGGGGAAACATGAACCAAATATGCTCAGCAAGTAACTGGGTTTGACCAAATAAACTCGCGCCCTCTACTGTCAGTCTTGCGTTCAACTCATTAAACAGTAGTTTAGAGAAGAGAGCTACACATCTGCAAAAAATAATTCCGTGATTAAAGAGTAGTAAAGGAACCCCACAAAAGGTATAGAGCTTGCACCAAAGTCGTTTACTGGGCACTGGTGTTGACATCTCATCGCCTCACTAAGTCTAGCATTAATAAAACCATAAATAGGAGGTCCGCTATAAAAATCCCTGGAAAACCATTTAGTGTGGCAAGTGGAACAGAACCCCAGACCATTGCGTATGCATAGAAGTAGAGCTACTGTACTGAGCTCTCCCTAGTCATTTCGTATGAAAGAGAAAATAGCCCTAAACAGGAAAATGTCGATTATAAAACTCCCTAGGAAGCCATTAAACATAGCAAAAGTGCTTTAAAAGGAATAGAGCGCCTAACAAAACCATTATTTGGGCATATAAGAAGACCGGGAACTCGATAGAATCCTGCAATCGATAGAGAAAGAGCCCACCTTATCGCCTCACTGAGCCTGGCATTAGTGAGGTGTTTGACCAGTCATTAGGAAGTCGATTAAGAAACCCTCCCCCTAGTAAGCCATTAAACGTTGTACCCCAGGAAGAATAGAGCCCTTAATTAGTCATCTAGGAAGAACAGGGGGCCTAATCAAGTCTGAGATTGTCAGAAAAAACCACATCTCATCGCAGTGCTACTTCCAGCATTAGTTTTATTGTTGTTTTGTATTCGACTGCTCATTTCGTAGCAGCGAGAACAGCCATAAACAGAAGGCCAACAATAAAACCCCTTGAAAATGATTGAGCGTAACAAAATACCTTAGAATGAAGAGAGTGCGGATTATATCCATTAATTAGGCACCGGGAGCCAGATCGAACCCTAATATCTTCAGGATGGATGAATATACAGGAAAGCGGGCAAAAGAGACGCACCGAGTTGCATGCAGATCTCGCCGACGGCCCAAATGGCGTTGTTGCAGACGGAGATGTTGGGGGAGGCGAGGTTCTGGGCGAGGAGGGTCATGAAGGAGGGGACGGCGGGACGGAGGTGGGCGAAGGCGACCTTGGTGAGGTCGCCGAGGAGCGCGAAGGTGCTCTGGCGCACGTCGGGCTGGGAGTCGGCGGCGCACTGCTCCAGCAGACGCACCAGTCCCGAGGCGCCCACCAGCGACTCCACGCTCGCCCCCACGCCCTCCACCAGCCCGCTCAGCAGGTCCAACGACACCACCAGGAAGTCCTTATCAGGCGCCTCCACCGCCTCCGGGTGCTCTTGGTGCAACTGCACGCAACAAAGACGGGAGAGTTAGACTAATGTACATGGTCGTTCTTTACCTTGAAAGATACCTATACGTGATGACCTCCCACCCGACTCATTATGGCAGATGAAAACGTTTAGCACCATGATGATTCGAGCCGACAATCAATACAGAAAACAATCTGTGGCAGGAAATAGGGAATTGGAATGGTCAGAAGAAAGCAACATTGGACGACTTGATTGCGCTCGCACAGTAGAGTTGGCGGTCCAAAATCAGCAGAAAGTTAGGCTGCATGACCCTGGCTTTGAGATTCGTACTTTGAGGCGTGAAATGAATGTTGTGGCCTCTAGCATGAAGCAGCATGCAAGAGGTCAACTTCTCACACGAATGGCTGGCAGCCAATTTTTAAAACCACAACAGTCCTCCCAATGTTTGCCCTCCAACCCCCCTCCCCAGATCTCAATCCACAGTTGACAGAGTAACTATTCGGAGTGTTGTCAATCGGTGACGGAGTGAGAGAAGCAGATTTTAAGGATTCCGTCCCACCAGAGATACTGAAAATCAACTGGCTTCAGGTCCCTTGCAGAATCGAGGCTTTAACAGACGCTAATGGCGACGGTTACTTCGAGCAAAACTCATTGACAGCAGGGCAATTTCCATGTCTGTTTGATTTTTTATACACATTAAATTTTGTAGACATTAACCGGCTATGATTTTTTTGAGAAGACAGTTACAATACACCGTACCCATGGTAGCGGTCCCCTGCCCTGGACAATACAGCCCCACGACCAAGCAATCAACTGATTCGCTTCATCTGTCAACTTTATCTCAACAATTACAGGTTTCTTCGTGTATATGGCAAAACCAACCGATTGCGATAGCCCCGCAATTCACAAATTAGTGTTGTGGAAAATGGCAATGCTCGTTGGAAAGGTTACAGTAAATGCATACTAACGAATGGAAAACGCCGAAAGTTGTTCACTCAGGTAATTAATTGGATTTTCTGACTCTGCGAATGGAAGTTCCCAGATTTACCAACATTTTAACAGAACGTACGACGGAAAGTTACACAACCTACGAGTCATTAACATGCAAAAAAGTAATCTGAAATGGGGAAGTGTTTAGGTATTCCACATCCCACTACTTGCTCTTAAAATTAAAATACAAACATTGTAAAAAAACCAGTTAGATGGGAACGGCATTTATCCAAGTCACATTGGGCGATTATGAAAAAATTGTTGGGTTTAACAATAGTCCCAAGCGTCAACAACTGGTAATTTCTAACTCCCACCATCCAAAACCCAAACAGATACATAGTGCTGCATACAGATTGCACGGGGTATGCCCTGTTGGTTCTACAAGGAAGAGGCAGAAAGATGAAGTCCACACCAACTAAAGGAAGTCGTGGTTATACCTCGGAACACGATCAGGTAGACTGTTCATCGAAAACTTATTTAAATCCTTATTGGTGTAAAGACCCTCAATAGCTGGTAGAAAGAGAAGTATAGCATTGTTCCCATTTGTTGATGGTTTGAGTTTTGTTGAAAAGTTTGTGTCACCGTATCTCTAACTCCATATTGACTGAGCTTCATATGACGCACAGGATGTTCGGAATAATTTTAGCTTTTTCTAGGTGTGTTAAAAATGCCCACACACGACGGAATCGTAATGGAGACTACGATGCGGCTGTGGCTAGAATGACTTGAACTGCAGTCGCACAGCAAATTTCCTCCTCGAAAATGTACAGATAATTGCGTTGGAGGACCCTGGCATCGTGGATGGAGTTGTAAAACGTGAATAAGACCCTATCTTCTACCCACGCAAGGTCAACTTCTCATAGAAAAGGTCCTTGAAACTCTCGACGGATTAGGACAGAAAATTCTAGAGAAATGAAACACCCTGCCGAAGTACAAAGTCCCTGGTTCTTTTCCTTTGAAAAAACTTTCGTCAAGATCAAAAGCCCAACACGATGGAAAAAGATGGATTGAACACAGTCCAACGGACGCCGCCCGTACCAGGCAGGCTAAATTTCCACAAACTGTCATGGTCTTTTACATTTGTATTCTCCGAGGGTTCAGATTGAATTCTAGTGTCGACGTGGAGATGCCGACTACTGATAACCGGATGGGAGGTGTTTCGTATACAACAACGGTTCACAAATTTTCCATTTTTGTGGGCCTGATGACTCGTCAATTTAAATCTCCTACACAAATAAAGTGCAGAGCGAACACCAAAAAATAACCAGAACCACAGGAGAGGATATCATTCAGTCAACTGTTGGGTTAAAAACGAAGCTTCCGTCAAGAACTTAGTAATAATAATAACAACGCCGTCCCATACACAGCAGTAAATATACTTGCAGCAGTTACTAAACTTAGAGCAACGGCATGAACCTAATTCCAGTTGGTGCATAAAAAAGGGAAAATTCGGGTGGAATTTGCCAGGAGAGTCTAGGAAAACTAATGGAGTCCCATCGCTCACCTGGCTTTGTTGAATGGTCTTCTCCACCAGGCTGACACACCGGTTAAAGACGGGGGCACAGTAGGGCAAAAATCCGATCCCCAGGGCCGTAGCAACACTGGAGAGGCACTCCAGCAGTGGAAATAGGTCCTTGTCGTCGTCTTTGAGACTATTCCACTTGTCGAAGAGAGCAGGCATGAGGAGATCCTCGTGCTCCTTTCGGTTCAGGTGGTGACCCACAGAGTCGGCCAGTGTGCCGATTGCATCGTAGAGGATGATGAGGTTCTTGTGCTGGTACTGGCGCAATGCAGTGACCAGGGTCTGTAGGATGTGATCGAGGTAAGGACAGAGGTCGGTTCCGGCCTCTTCCTCCAGTGTTGCGAATGCGGAACAAGCCGACTCTTGCACACGCTTATTCGTGTCTAGAATCCGAGTCAGGAGCTAGATAAGGAGTAGATTACAACCGAACCGAAAACCCTACCTCACGCAGAAGCGGCTGCAGGTATTGGTCGTGCGGCTGACCCACGATCCAGTTGGCATAGCGACTCAATGTCCAGCAGGCAATGCTGCGAATCAGGGGCTTCTGGTCTGACAGAGCCTCGATGAAGAATGTGCAGAGCTCCGGTAGAAATGGCACCATGTCGTTCATACAGCCCTCTGCTATTGCACCAAGCACCAGAATCGCCGACTCGCGGTAGCACCAGTCGGAGGAGTGCAGGAACTCCTTCGTGATGGGGAGGAGGTACTGAAGGATCTCGCCGTGGAAAATATTGGCGAGCACATCCAAGGCTGCCGCGGAGCACTTGCGCAGAGTCCAATTGCTCACATACTGGTCATCATCGTCATCATCCTCATCATCCATCTCGGTGTCTTCGCCTTGCACGCGGTTCTTAGACTTGTGAAAACGCGGCTTGATGTCGCTGTCTTTATCTGGCACATGGGCATCGTTTTCGAGGTCATTCTAGAACATGTTATATGGGATTCTTGGCAGGACTTACACTGAGGAGCGCTAGATCACTCTCCGAGTATTTCATGCCTCGGATGAGCACTGGAATCAGACGGTCGAGGTATCCACTAAGGACTGCGAAGCACAGGGGTGCATCAGTTAGAGAGAGCCAGAATTCACAGGCTTCTAAAGCGGTGGCTTCATCGTTGTCTTGAGTGCGAAGCAAGATATACTAAGAGGGGCAATTGTAACGCACAAATCGCGCTAGCCTACCTCGATAATATTTGACATGTGCGGAATCAGAACATCAACATGGGCTTCAACGAGGAAGACGAATGCAGAACAGACGAGTTTCACAACATCGGGTGAGGTGTCGTCAGCAATGGTGAAGAGAGCCTGGAGGAACTCTTGGACGTGGTTGACGAAGGCACGGGACTTGTTTGATATGAACTGGTTGACACAATACAAGGCCATGCACCGTATTTTGGGGAGTGGATGCGAAAAGAACTGGATAAACTTGGGAATAAGCTGATCCAGAACATGGAAAAACTTGTCGTCTTCTAGATCGGCTTTAGAATCTTCACAGATTTTCCTGAGGGCGTCAAAAGTGCCCTGGAAAAGTGGTTTTATTGGGTGAAAGAAGACGAGGCGTACCTGTAACAGATAAGCATCCTGAGTTTCAAGACAGTGTATCAATCGCGGGATGAGTTCCGGCCACGACTGCAAACCTCCAAGACTGACTATGGTTGTGATGAGCGTCCCAGCAGTTGAACGAATTAGTAGATGCTGGTCATTTATCGACATTAGAACCTCTTCTTTAATACAAGCCAAAACCTCTGGAGGTTGATTGTGATAACTTGCAGAAAGTTGGTTTTTTAAAATGAGTCCACTCAGAGAGCGCGTATATTCATCTAAACTGCGATTTAAAAGTAAATGTATTACTTTCTGAGACCATCTTGGAAAAAATGTATATAAGGTATTTGGCGAAATCCGGTGAGGCGCTCAACGAATTAAGTGTCTAGGTAAAAGTTAAAATTTTATATCACACAAAACCTCATGAACACGTCGCTGTGTATTAGTGTCTCCAGTCTGTGAGGTGTGGAGGAGTTCAAGAATACCCTTCAAATCAGATTCCTGAGGTACCCACGACATTCCGAACTATACAGAGGTCGGTGAAATTGCTATGTACGCAAATATTTGGCACCACAATTAACAAGATAAGCTGATGACATCCTTCATTGCAACATTTTGCCATGAAAAGGTTTTAATAATATTATTAAAAACAAAAAATGCTTATAAAAGTTGAAAATATAAAACCTGTTTGCAAGCATTTTAAAATGCGAAATAAACTTAAATATATAAGTATATTATCAAAATTAATATGAGTTAGATTTTAAGGGCTTTCGTTTGTATATGCTTTGGTCATTGCATCACACTCGAATAGCAGGGGTGCATTGCACGTTAAGGATGGACGACGAAGTCGATGTTTTGCTTTTTGAACGTAGTAGTTTGTAAGTGAACTTTCAATGGTTTTTGTGTCTCCACCAAAAATACTCATCGATTCGCAATGATATTTTATCAGGTGGAAACCGCCGGTTCCATTGTCGGACTGTACTTCTGAGTACATGAAGGACAATCCTATCCCCTATCATTTGCTTCAAAATCCATTTAAAACGGATGATGGCAAGCCTGTTTCGGAGGAATATGAACAGCGTCTCTGGAGTCGTCTCGGCCTCCTAAATGATACCGACCCAAAATACTTTAAAAATTCTGTTGCTGAAGACGAGGCTCCATCTATTGAAGGCGTAAATTAATTTTCTTTACGTTACACTCTATTACAGAACCTCTACTTTGCCAAATCAATTCCTCCGATCATTTCGAAACGGGGCGTTAAACGTGAACGCAGGGCTGAAAGGAAGGCCAAGCTTGAGAAGTGGTTTGACCTTCCCCGAGGTGACCTAACCAAGGAGAACCAAGAGGATCTCGAAATTATCACAAAACGTAGCATTCTGGCAGCAGATTTGCACACACGCAAGGCGGACGGCAGGAGATCACACTTTGTTGTCGGTACAGTGGTTGACGATCCTGCCTCATTCCATGACCGCATTCCTCGCAAGGAACGCAAGAAGACTCTTGTCGATGAGTTGTTGGCTAATGCCGCGTACATGAAGTACGTCCACCTTATCTGTGAACTGCAATCTTGTCGCTTGCTTGATGTGTGCTTGATTTGTTCCTCTCTTTAGAAAACAACGTCGTCAGTACATTGCCATTCAAAGGGAGAAACAGGAGAAGCGGGCGGCTGCTATTCGAAAGAAGAAGCAGATGCAAAGGAAGGCAGGCAGGGTAAAGACAGTTGAACTTAAAGAGTAATCTCGTTTGTAAATACACCAGCCCCCATGTACACACTCACTCGCCTTTCCTACCAACTGAACTTGCTATTTGGTGTTATTTTCATTTGGGCAAGTTTTCTGCTTTTATTGATGTCTTGACTAATTTCTCTTTACCACAATTACCCCAATTGACATCGTAGCCTATTTATGCAGCACTTATGGGAGGTTTCCTTACAGATATTTCTAAACGTTTTTCTAGTTAATCGATCCAGTAAATTGAAGCAGTATTGAATCACTTTACTGACTTAGGCATTTGTTTACTGTCTCCTGTTTTGTCGCAGTCAAATTGAAATCTAATCCCCTTAAAATATTGTTGGTAGGCTTCCTTGCCGACATCCCTAAGCGGTTCCCCTTGAATGAGCTAATTAAATCAGGTTAGAGGAATACAATAGCATATTTCGGACACAAGGTTTCATCAGATACTTGGTTGAAACAGTTTGTTGGGGATAGGGGGAGTACAATACAATCCAGCCTCTCTCTTGTGGTTGGGAGAACATGTACAGGTGGTGGATAGGGGGTACAGTTTCTGCAAAAGACACAAAATAAGTCGTCAATACCAGGTCATTTTTTTACAGTAGCGTTTCCAAAACACGGGGCATACCTTGGGTCAAACTTAGATAAGACTGGAGGGAGGAGGATGGGGTCGACGTGGAATTACGAGGTAGTACCATTGGTCCCAGCGGTCAACGTCTGGTCGTTCATTTTTGATATCTTTGTCGGCATCGTCTCGTAGCATCGACACACGGTCGCAAAGTTAGCCTCCAATTGCTACAATGGTAGAAAATCACACTCTACTTAACAGTAATAAGTAGCAAATAACAACACAATTGGAATGTAGGGTCACCTGATCACAGCCTAAATGTTGAAAAAAGCAAACGAATCTCGTTGCCTCCCAAATCCCTCGAGCAAGCGAATGTGTGGAAAGGGGATAAAATAATGACACTCCGCAAACGTTTAGGTTCGTTGACGCAATTCGGATTAGCATAAACCCAGATATTTAAAATGGGAACTACCGGATTTCTCTATCAACCAAATGGAAAAAAAAGAATGAACTGATGAGCTGCTCCGGTTTAATTCTGCAGACAAGCTCGAAAAAGAAGCTAAAAAAGGGCATTAGCTGAGTCCACAAGCACCAAAATTTCCGAAATAACCCAACACTCGGATTGAAGAAACTCCGCATTCAGCTATTTAAAATACGCAACGTCCTGTTTACTCCGCTAAAGCATGCATAGGGGCGCGTATTTTCACGCCTACTCCTTGAAATACCAGGGTTATTCGCAGAGTCAAGAAACCGTACGTGTAGTGGAAATAGCAAGTAAGCATAGCGTATTGGAGGCCCTTGGCGTAGAATTCAGTCGCTGTGATTGGACGCCTGAAGCATGGATAAGAACGAAAGAAGAGAATAAGGTTCGGTTAGAACTCTTTTCTCTCAGCATTGCCGAGGGGCAAAAAAGAAGACAAGCCGAGTGCGTTTTGCATCGGGACTAATTACAGCCCGCCTCCAATGGATTTAACACTTTCTTGGAATCCACCCAGTGTAGATTTCCAGGCTTTACTCGTGAGGTAATTTCCCAAGAGGGTTAAGGCCCCGTTTCGACGGCATTGGTAGCAGCTAACCAAGCGCCATATTTAAGAACCAAAATAAGAGCGCACTTTTGTTGACAAAACATGCGATCACCACATCTAATTTTTCTGCAACCCGTGTCCTAAGCTGTTCCTTTTTAAAGTTCAGCTGTGCCCAGTCACCTGGAAAAGGCCCATTTTCAGCACCTACAGCATTTACAAAAAAGAGAAAGCTGATTTGTTGATATGATGGACGGATGTTGATATGAGATCGGGTGACTCAGTGAGCCAACTCGCGTAGTTACTCAAAGTCAGCGCGCACACCGCGAGCTGTGTGTTGTCATGAGGGATGGCATGCTTAAGGCACTGAGCAGTGTCAAAAAATCCTCAGCCTATGCCTGATTGCTATATACGTGTCAGCTTTGGCTCAAACGATTGCCAGCTCAAAGGAGCCCTAATTGCTGACAGTGGATTTGAGCTTCTTTCTCATGAAGTTTCCTCTTCAGTTTACGAAGCTACCACACTTCAAAAAGAAGTCCACTTTTCGCCAGTAGCATGTCGAAAGGGATGAAACTGGTTGGCGATAATGGAGAGAAGAGCAGATGTCGTTGACTAGAGATCTGAGAACGTTTTCAGACAATTCATTGGTAAGCACCCATTTTCCAAGTTCGAGAACTCTTTTATGTTTTTTAGGGGAGTTGACTATGAACAGCCGTATGGTTTGAACACAGCTTAACTGACAATTCCCACTCAATCAACAAAACGGGATAAGCTTCTTCAAGGACCACCGCTTCAAGAATCTGGACGTCATCCGGTTCGATCGCAATCGCGGAGGGCGAAATCCCCACTTCCATTGAATTTCACAAACCACCTCCTGCAACACCTTCTTTCGTTCACACATTCCTCTCCAAAAACTGAGTCAATGTGTCTAGCTGCTTAAGCAACTGCTGAGCAGGTGCATAAATTTTAACTAACAGCTGATCATTAACTAGTTGCCTTGTTGGACCCTGTTTTGCTACGGCACCAACAGCCCTTTTTCAGTGGGTGTTTTGGCAACAGGGAGTGTGCTAATTACTGCTTTTACCATCACAAGTCACGGGGGCGCTGTTTTGCAGCACTAATCAGACCATATCGCCAAATGCCCTCCACGACTCGTATAGATGCATAAGCACAAGTTTCAGGTCAGCAACACGTCGAGAGAGAGCAACCCAATTTTCGAACCCACTTAATGCGGTTTCCTCATTTCTCGAGATCACATGGTTGGCAAAGGAAACAGCAACCGGATTTGCGACCTGAGTCAGTGCGCAATTGAGGCATCCAATCCCTGCTTCCCCAACGCATGGAAGCGTTCGTTTTTTTGGAATTTTTAGCAGCTGCGTTCGTCACGTTTTGAGAGTAAGGACTTGCATGAGTGACAGTTGGTCCACTACCACTCTAGGGTAAGCAAAAGACGTCCGACTAACTCTGCCTTCCAGTTGGCAGTGGTTCTGAGTGTCCTGAACCGTCAATTCCCAAGGGTGCAGTGTCCAAACATGACACACTCACACCTCAATAGAGAGAGCACAATGCTGTGTCCCATGTGAACTTTAGATCTCTGACCTACCGAACGCTATGCCACATTGAATAACTAATTCCACCACCCCAACTGCTGATCGGAGGTCATTTTAAGGTCACGGTGACATCATAGAATGTGAAGAGTTACGTCGACATCACCTTTTGCGAATCACACAGTAGCACAAAATCGCCATGAGACACAGCGCGTGCATGACTCCCAGTATTCACTTACCGAATTACTAATGCGAGCGGGTGGACTGTGCAGAGGTTGGTCAAAGACACAATGGAAGGCGAAAAAAACAAACGAAAGCCTCTCAGCGGAAGCACAGGGCAAAAGGCAGTAATTGCGTCCTCGTCAGCTCCAAATTAGTCGTTTTCAAGTAGCAAAATGGCTCACAAAACCTAGAAGGGTGTTATTGACAAAGCAAGTGGAAAGTACCGGGTCATCCCATAAGTTCTGTCCGAATTTCGGTGCGTTTAATTAGGGATGCAATCATTAATACACTCTCCCGATTACCTATGACTTTCTGTCACCTAGTAACCAGATAATTAGTACCTTTACTATTGCGACATTCTCCTTTGTTTTGATTTGAAGAAAACACAAACGCCAGTTTCGACCTCTTCCTGAATTGCAAAGCTCTTTCTTCTAAATGACTTTATAAGCTACGAAATCAGAATAGGGCGGATGAGGAATTCCTCCCCCAAGTACTTCGATCTTTTGTGAGGTCGTGCATTGTTCTGATAAGACATAAGCCGCCCGACCGCTGAGTTTCCCTTCTTGAGCTCATAGAACTCAAATGATTCTTGGGTGGTACTTCTTCCATGTTGGTGGGGTGTTAATCAAGTAAATTTCGTTCCATTAAAAAAGGCGAAATTCGGAGAGATCTTATGCGATGACCTGATAGGAAAGCCAGCTTCTAAAATGGAATCCGTAAACGTTCGGCACTCTACAAAAAGAGAGAGAGAGCAACGAATTTAGGCATTCCGGTCACTGAACAGGACACAATATGACCCAAGAGAAGCCCTCCAAACACGGCCGCCTTAAAATTAACCGCGGCCACGAGGTAACGACCTTGAAAAGTACAGATTAACACCCCTTAGCCTACCTCCTCCCTTTTGATTCGCAGTGTGTGAAATGATGTAAAAGGCTGGTTTTTGGCCAAAACACCTAGATGGAGATCAGATAAGAACCTCTATTGAAAAAACAGCAGCAGCAGCACAATAGAAACTTCTTGGGCCACCAACTGCTGCCATGGACAATAGATAAACGACTGGCAAAGGAAGCTCAGCTCCTCAGGATACCAGGTAGCACGTATCCGCCATATCTGAGCGGGTTAATCCGAGAAGCATTCTGTGGGACATCAGAAAACCCTTGGAGTCGTGAGAAGCACTAAAGACATTCAAAAAGAGGTTGACATCATCACAAAAGGTTGCAATCAACTACTAGGTGAATTTGTGAAAGGGTAAACCTAGGAGTACTCACATAGTCGACATATTAAGAAACCTTTCAACCTGTGACGTTCCTCAAGCCATTCAAATTTCAACAGGGGGTGAAACCATCAACTAGAAAGATGCAGGAAATAGGAAATAGCGATTTGTCCCAACTTTCGAGAGACGGATCAGTAGAACAAACCATATTTTGCGACTACTACTAAGCGACACCTAAAGGCACTCTTGAGAAAAGATTCAAACTGCCACAAAAGCCTGGAATCGACTACTAGATGAATACGCGCAAGGGAAAACCAGGGGTACTCACGTCGTCAACGCATCAGAAAACCTTTATGGTGTGAAATCATCCATAAGAGGAACTTATGACGCGAGAGAGAGAGGTGGGAGGACTCACGGAGACTTTTTGGAGGAGGTCGCCGACAAGGTTGAGGGCAGCGAGGCGCGTCGAGGCGGCCAGGGGGCGGGGGGAGGAGACGGCGGACGAGCTCATTGACGAGGGTCTCCCGTTGGCGACGCCGTTGGTCGTCGCACCTGCCTCTGTCTGTACACCCGCCTCAGAGGTCTCTGCGCGGAAACAATGCCACACACAACACATTTCAACCTCGGGCTCTGCTGTGTATGCCTTGAAGGTGACCCTTCTCTCCAATTAACAGTGCAATATTGCTTCGCGATTATTGAGGGGCCTTTGGCAAGGATTGCCTCTTTTCTTCTCCGTGAGAAATTCAAACACAACTGAAGGGCCTTAGTTGGAGTTGGAAGCAGTTTTTAAATAACTCAGCTCAGAAGTGATGGAAAAAATGCTCAACCGCGAAATGATCATGACTCAGGGCTGAGCGAGTGACTGTAGTCACGTATCATGTGAGCGTAACCAATATCAGCCGATTCACATAGACACGTTGGTGTTTGGGAGCAGTATTGCGGCAAACAACCACAGCAACCGTGGGAATTGAGCTTTCCCGTGATGGGGAATACGCGAGTCAACGGCGCCAAGATATTCGTGACTTGGGAATGTTATCGACAACTTATATTCCACGGAGTGTTTGGGGTAAATTACAAAGTTAAATTTACATACACCAGGATTTTTTCCAAAAGTTTAAGCCCCTCTTTGCCATTCACATAAGTGAGGACATCAACGATGATGGATGACGGGTGGGAAACACCGCCTGAATCACCATGGGAGAGGATAACTCGTATCGTGATGACTGGAGACTCCCAGGTTACTAACAAAACATTAGACGATCTGATCCCCCAGGAAATCTGCATGAAAAATCGTTGGTGGACCCTAGGATTGCAAATCGTTGTTTGGCCCGTGAATATGTTGTGCACTAGTTAAGCTCTGGATAATCTGGGTAGCCATTAACGAATAGCAACAGCAGAATTAGCCCCAACTGCCAGAGAGAAGTTAAAAATTTGTCCCACTACACCGGTACCCCAATGTTTGGGTAACGCCAAACTCCAAGAAATATTTTTATCCGATGTACTACTACTATGCATGGGGCGCTGTCGTCGAGAAAGTAATTAACCACGGTACTACAAAAGCCCAGTTTATCGACGTCAGAATCAAAGCAGTCACTAAGGCGAGGTAATTAAACGACTGACACAAGGGGTAACTAACACACATACGGACAGGGAATTAAACTGGAAACGAGACCTCCACACTCTCACATAAGAAGAGAATGCAAATAGACCCCCTGATTGCCTCGGCAGTCAATTAGGACCGGGGTGTGTGCCCCACCATGCAAATGGTAGGAGAGTGGTGGTGGGGTTACTTCATGTGAGTGCAATAAGTGAGCAGCTCAGTGAACCAACTACGTAGCAAGGCAACGCAAAAGCACACACGCAAGTCTAACGAGATGATGACTGCGAACATCCGCAAATCGGAGCAAAAGTAAGCACGAGTCAACTCACCTCGAGATTCTCGATCCGACGGGGTAGAAGATTTTTCGGGAGACATTTGAATACGTGCTCGGTGCTTGAGTTCTTGATTCAAGTCTGCAAAAAGGGTTTTCCCATTAATCTCTTATTCACTCGGAAGATATTATTTGAAAAGAGATTGAAAAATTCCCCACCTCGAACTTCATCCTTCAGCCGCTGGATACAGACATTGAGTTCCTCCTTCTCACACAACTCAGTTTCAAGGAGAGCATTCTTTTCGAGAACCTGATTTAGACGGTCTTCGATGTCTTTGACAGAAGCGAGAGCGTTGCGATTTGAGCGTTCGAGGTCATCGTTCACTTGTTCCAGTTTGCGGATATACTCCTTCTTTTGTTGAATGTCGTCTTTGAGGGCATTCACCTCCTCCTGAAGACTAGTCACTTGTCTGTTAAGTTTGGCATTCATGGCCTCGGTTTTCTCCTATTAAAGATTAGAAGAAAGTGTTAAATAGTGGATAAAGAGATTAAAGCATCACAGAAAAGTTTGCGGACATTGTTCGATTCAGTTTCGATAGTTAAACGTTCGAGCTTAGCCTTAAGCTCAGCGTTATTCTTTTCAATCAACTCCAACTGGGTTTCCAGTTCACCTTCGAGCTCCTTGGAGTTGTATTGAAATTCCTTGAATTCTTCCTTCTCTTCTTCCCACCTAATAAATGATAATACTACAGAAGTCAGTCTTACAATCGCTTGTACTCTTCAGCCTTTGCTCGCCAATAGTTAACATCATCCGGATTCGAAGACATTATCTAAAATTTGGAGAGCAATTACATTCAAAGGAAAATTCAACACAAAGAAACAAGTCAATATTTGAAATGTCAATGTAAAATTGCTTCTACTTACGTTGGGCAAAATATCTTAAAATCGAATTCAATGCTTTGAAAAAGCATAAAATATTTTTAAATTATATGCAAATATTAGACTCACGAATTACACTTCTCCTGGCAACTAGCGAAGATCGACTTCAGACAATAGGCAACGCCGATACACACGGACACATAAAAAGTGCGCTGAGTCTTTTCAAAACTAAGGTGATATTTGTGCACAGATACTTCAACCAAATAAATTGCTCAATATGTTAATAATATAAGTATTCATTCATATTTGTATAAAGTTTAAAATCAGTTACATAAATTGCTGTTTAATAAAAATTTAAAGAAAAATGAATTTTTTATCTAGAGGATTTTTGGCATGAATAATTAAGATTAAATAGTTCAAATTGTCAGAAAGGGCCCTATATGGATGGGTAAATTATTTTCTTATATTAGGTGACAATTTGCCTTTGACGAGTAAGACTTGGTGAAGTACACGGCTTGAGAAACTGTTTAGAATTTCCCAACGTCTCTTCCGTCCGTTGTAATTCTGAAGTGCAGGGAATGTTTAAGGAATAATGTATTCCCTCATTTACATAATCACTAACACACCCCTATTTAATGTTAACGTTGAACCCTCATGAGAAACAGTTGCTTGCATAATGTGAAGAAGTTGAATTTTATATCACAGCTCAAGCCTTTAGATAAATTTAACAAAAGTATCACCAATGTATTTTTCAAACAGCATACATTAAGTGTTTATCCATTCATCTTATTCATTGAATTATCCCCTTTAAGGGGATCGAAGGCGGTGTCGCTCTAGATATGAAATGCTAAGTTGGTATACACGTAATGTCATTAGACTTATGGGAAATGGGGGGAATATTTCTAAACCAAAACTATCAAACATAAAGCGCATTTTAACATGACAGAAGCCTAGTAAGAATCACAGAAGCACACTAATCGTAAGAAATTTCAAAGTGTGTATTCGGCCATGCGTTTCAGCCGAAATTACCAATCGATTCCCTTGACCAGGTTCACCTCTTCGAACTGTATTGGATAATAATGGGAAAGTCACTCGAGTTAGAGCTATTTTCCTTACAATACTCTTTGTTTTTAAATTCTTGAACCTGATATATTTGATTATTTTCGTAATCTGGGTAGCATTTTTCAGTGTTACATTGGAAAACCAACTCTGTAGCTGAATGTGGTTCAATGTGTGGTGACCTGGCAGCATTATCGCAGCCCTAGAAGGGGACTCCCTAAGTTGATCTGAGAGCTTGGTTATACGCCAAGCAGGTCTAATCCCCACCCCTCACTGAGAGCGTGTATTAATCCCAAATGGCCATACATGGACTGCTTTCATCGATCTTTAGTACTATCGGCCTGACTGTTGTCCAATGAATTCTCCCTACCCAAATCTATACACAATTGCACAAACCATCTCACCCTACTTCTGGAACCGCACCTACACTCTCATGGATTGCTGACCCGTCTTGATAGCATTTCAATTGTGAAATCTTGCTCGTTTCATAATTTATGTAGCTAATCATTAATAAATGCATATCATGAGCCAAGTTTATAATCTTCTGTAATGATGCAATTCTTATGAATTTTAAAATTTGTTCTGAATTTAGCTTCAACAGACTCTTAGTAATTTATAAATACCAACACTTTCTAATTTGCACTTATATAGCATCATACAATACGTTAATAGAGTATAACAAAAGGCACTTTGTGGGATTTCACAAGCCACAAAATACGAAATTTTTGTTACGCATAAGGGCTAACAAAAAGTGTTTTCACAGAATGAAAGACACGCAGTACAGGGGTTTAGCTCTTGGTTGACAACTTATTCAATTCACCTAGATGATTCCACAGAATGTTTCTGGCGTTGCGCATACTGTTCATGAGACACGGCCGTCCGACGACGTTGCCCCAAATCAGACAAAAGGTACACGCGCCAGCCGCTAGGAGGACGATGGAGGAGAAGAATTTGTAACCAGGATTCTCCACTGGAACTGCTGTGCCGAAGGCAAGCGCGAGGACCAGGAGGAAACCTGCTATAACGAGGTGCATCGCTTTTCGTCGATCCTCAAGTTTCATCTGTTTCTGCAAGATTCCGTCTGCCTCGACCAGAAGGACTTCCAGAGATTCGTGGGTATTCACCGGTGGAATTTCTAGATAAAAAATCGAAATTAAACTGCGAATAATTATAAAATCATTGATTCCTAACAAAACGTTGCAACGTTGATAATAACTATATATAAGCTATAATTATCCTACATTGGCATCAGGAATTGTGCTAGAGCTAAAGTACCAAATACGAATATTCAAAAAGTCAAACTATTTGTACATATTGGATTCATTAAATATTATCAATTTTAGTAGATGAGATATTTTAAAAATTTAGATTTCAAATCGAACTGAGAAGCACTTCAGAGATTTCACCTTCTCAATTAATTTAATTAAAAGCTGTTGAAGACCGCTCTTTGGGCACGCCGTTTAAATTCTCGCATGAATCATTCTTAACTTTGTATGTGTTTGCGCCACCAGAAGACGTGAACCAAAATGATCAGAAATCATGCTTTACGAAGGGATTCTAGAGGCGGTTGGGACCTCCAATTTAAGATTGCGAAATACAATTAAAAAAGTAGAAGATTAATTTGACAAGTGTTCAACAGAGACAAATTCTTAGATTTCACTATCTGCGGCTGATTTACACGGAATCTGCGATAGAATAAGTAGTAATTATGCCTTTTTTCGCACAGCTCTATTTCTGAAAGATGAATTTGGAGTAAATTGTGCGAAGCCAGTGCAACATGGCGTCTTTCTAAATCCCATCCTCTTAATTCCCTCTGCCGTTCCGTCTCCCCGTTTAAGAAAGGATGACTGGTAATAACCATTGATAGGAAGTAGAGATCAGTAAGTGTCGTGGATGAGGAATATTAAGTGACTCTGTTAACAATGACTTCAAATATTTTATAGATGTCTATTTTGATTAGTGGTAATTAAAAATCTGCTGCCTCAAATTTGTTATAACAGGTCATTGTTACTAAAAACCAAAACATTCAAACTTTTGGTTTTGTTAGATAGATGAACCGCCATTAGATCGATCTAATAAAACAAAATGACCATAAGTGTCTAAATCCCCTATCAGCGTTTCCGCTATGAAAATTCCTGCTACGCTTTATTCGCTCAAAAGAACATCAAAGAGAACTTTTTTGATATACTTTTGCCAGTCATTTAAACAATACGGGTAGAGTGAAGTGCTGGAAGTATACATAGTCGAACATAGCAGTGCCACATTGCCCTCTTACTAACTCAGCACCTTATGGCACTGCTCGAAACTCATTCAGCGATATTTCGGGAAGCCTAGTCCCACAGTATCGTTACCAACCCCGTCCTCATATCCCCATTGATTGATCTTGGTATGATATGTATGTTAAGAATGACCCTCTAACTAATTTTCCAAATCTTGAGTCCTGACCCGAAGTTCCTTGGCTTACCTTCCGAAACGGGTTTTTCATGTCTGGTGAGCACGAAATCGGCAGTGACAGCAGCGTGGTCTGAGTAGAAGAGTCCCGGCTTCGTTGGCACCTCTGACATGATAACCTGACAAGTTTTACACTCAACTGTCACTTCTGAAAGCAGAAAGGAAAGTGATCTCGTCAGTAAATCAGCAAATGAACCTGCGTTAGCGTCCTGCCCTAGTAAGGTCGTATGGTGCGTGGTCGTCGATTTAATACGAATTTCGAATAAACAAAACCATCAAGTGCTTCCCGCATGGTTCAAACGCCGCCCCCGTTACTGACAGTTCATTTGATCATTACTTGCTTCTCGACTAGGTGGCAGGAATTCAAAGTGGGTCACCCCTTCTCGGTGGCAATGACTGGGCTCTTTCCCTGCCTAAGACGCCTCTTATTTCCAGTATACACGCATTTTTGTCAGTCGTCAGTCAGAGTTCCATCCACCAAAAAAAGTTAAACAAGTCGTCGGGATTGGAGGAGAGAAGAGATTTGAGACTGTTTTCAAACAATTCATGCGTAGGCACCCATTTTCGAAGCCTAGGAACTTTTCCGAGTTATTGAAAACGACAACGATGAACAGTCGTAGGGTTTGAACAAAGCTCACTTTCCAGTCCATCAATTGATAGAGCAGTGTAAGTTTCTACAAGGTCTACTTCTACAAGAAGCTTTTCATCAAACTCAAATGAGCGTCCAGAGAGTGAAATCTCCACTTCCACTGAATTTCACAAACCATCTTCTCTAACTTTCTCCTTTTATTCGAAAATTCCACTCCATAAACTGTTTTTAAGGTTTCTAGCCGCACTGACTACTTCTGTGTTTCCTTCCTTTCTTGAAACCACAAAACATTATGTGGCTCATGGTACTTCGGTACTTCCATCTTAGCAGGTTTCGATAAATTTATATTTTATTATTCATCTAAGCATAAAAATTATAGTGCAGTCTCACTAAACACCATAAAAAAACCCCTAAACTTTCGTTCGATTTAAAGGGGTAAAATTTGGACAGAACTTATGGAATGACCTGACAAGAGGCTTAATAAACAAGCGCATGTTTTATCCCCAGCCTGTTGAAAATGCTTGCAGGTGCAACCTACGTGAGAAACCGTCGTTTAGAATAGCACCGGGTCGATAGAAGATGTAGTCTAGACGGACACCGTTGCCATAGGCTTCCGTCCACTTCTTGTTCGCGTAGGGACAGTCTGCTCGTTCACACGTTGCACCCTCAATTTCCATGGCCTTCACATTGGTCACTGGATGCCTAGCCGTCTGGAAAAGAAAGTTTGAAAAAAAAACTAGTCTAACGGTGTTTATAATCAGGAAAATCGCTAGTGGAGATGGGTCAGTGCGAGTTGATTTGGATGGGGAAACCAGAGAGATCGATTAATAAGGGTTGAAACCAACAAGCCAACTTGTAGTGATGACTAAGTCATGTGCTACGCGTATTCCACTTTAAACTCGAGTAACCTTAACACTAAGATCCTGCTTTTGATTGATAATATGCGGAAAGCTTTTGAAGTCAAGTAACTAGTGTAAGGACTTCAATTTTTTTGTTTTTTGTTTGCTTTTCCTCTTTTCTGGGAAGTGATAATCACTTTAAGCTCATGTTGCATTATTTAAAGTGGTCGTAAGTAGCCAAAGGAAGCATTTATTTAAACAAATACTTGCCAAAATCTACGAAATTCTATGAAAATATCCATGTCAATACTTCCTGAAGTGGAAGATTGGGTTTGTCTATTCTTTAACAAAACTTTTAAATCACAGACGTTGATGCGTTTATAGGCTGCAGTATACTGAGGCATTTCATATTACTTTTAACTATATTGTACCATAAATTAGAGAAATGCAAATTCATGTATATTTAGAGTTTAAATTGAACTCTATATGGTTTTAATGTTGATTTTAGCATCAGAAGTAGTGGTGGTGTCTAACAAACACCACGAAGTTTCTAAAAACCTCTCAAATTTTAGTTCTTTGTGAAACGAGTACACCGAGTTTACTAAGCCGATGATGCTAAAATTACTAATTTCACTCCGAGGTAAATCTAAGAGAAGTGTCTTAATTTATTTTGTCTTATATCCTTGCAGCCACCAGGACGAGTAAAAGATCTCCATATCGGGTGCAATGAGTTCCTATTATACAAGGACTAAATTTAAAGAAAGCGATCCCAAATTTTAGATTCAAATTGAAAAAATATTGATTGACTAATAGACTTTCGTTCATGGAACTTTCAGCAGCTGAATGAATACTGTTAATTAGCTCAAAAATACCTCTATCGAAAATTCCCGAGCTTATTCAGGTCTTACGTAATCAATTATTTTACTAATCAACCCCACAAAACTGGCTAACTGAACAATATATATACGCCCCATCTCAATACGAAATACCGCAAAATAGCAATTCCGATTTTCCCCAACCCAGTAGGTGATGAGGTTAGAAAGGCAAATTTATCCTCAAAAATTTCATATCCTGAGCTTAGTTGTCGGAAAATTCCACACAATTGATAAATATTCAAAACTCACTAAATTTGGCAGCCAAGCCTCCCCAAATACACTAATCAATATAAATCAATATCACCAGTAAGTGGAGTTTTGTAGCTCCTAACCCTGTCGTACAAAAACCAACTGAAAAATCGATACGGCTACCTGATCAAGCCACGCGTCCTTGAGGTTGAGTGAGCGCTTAAGCATTCGCAGGGCCGTTGTGTAGGGTTCCAGATTGAGGTCACCACCGATAAAGATGGCGTCTGCAGAACCCGCAGTAGCCCTAACGAACTCCATCAGCTCGATCGCCTGAGTCAATCGATGACCCTCCACCTCATCCTTATTGTGTTCTAGGGGGTAGCGTGCGATGGTCTGTCCAGGAGATCAATACGAGAAATCGATTAGGCATCAGTTGGTGGAGAAGTGCAAAAGGTAAAATGGGATCCAATCGATCGGGAATCGATTTTTCGAGGTGGGAAGCCAATGGGGACGAAGCACTTCATTTTAGAGAAGTAGTAGGTGGGACTACGTCTGCTGAATATCAGGTTATCCTATAAAATTTGTCAGAAGTTTAAATAAAGTTTGTCAGAAGTTTAAGTGACCAAATGTTACATTAACATAAAGATTCAACCGTCACCACACTTTCCTTGTTTATTTATAACTTTCTTCAATATATTAACAAGCTATTTAATACCCTATTTATTGGAAATTTCCTTTGGTTTTGATTCGAAAAACTTGTAGCACTTAAGCGCTGCGATGATGTGGATACTTGTTTCAAGGACAGGACGCTAATGACACGAACCAATCACAAATCGCTTAGTCACAATTTGTCCCGGCACCAGAATGATAATCACTTTAAACTCACAAATGATTGGAAAAATAAGGTGGTGGATGTAGAATTTTGTTTTAATCAAATTCTTCCGTCTTTCGTGTGAGGTCGTGCTGCATTGCCCTAATGACCCCTGATCACCCCTTTTTGATTCACGAAAGCAGGTCTTTTCACCTCAAAGCTTGTTTGGGTCAAACGCCGCCATGATTTTTGAGAGTAGATTTGAGCATTAATCATTGCTCAACTAGGTGGTAACAGTTCAAAGTGGATTATTCCTTAGCGATCGCACCAGACATCCATTTCCAAGTTGATGAACTTTACCAAGTTTTTGAAGATAAGAGCAATGAAACAGTTGTATGGTTTGAACTAAACTTAATTATCAATCCCAGCTCCACTGATAAAACGGGATAAGCTTCTTCAAGGGCTGTTGCTTCAAAAAACGATACCTCCGTGATAGTGACAGAGATGCGTTTAGTGCAATTTGGCATCTCATTTACTGTGGCAGTGACGATAGACAAGTACCCTGTCATATGCATTCAATCCCACCACTCCTTTGTAAATGGCAGAGAAATCACGTACTTATCAATTTCTTAAACTCGTGTTACAATGATATAGTTAATTGACAGAACTAAAATACGATAAAATGAAGCAGAAATACGTAGATCTCAAATTTGCATTATAACATGATACCTTGGGTTTGGTACACTATTACCCCATCAGTGTTAACAGCTATTAGAGGCCAAGGACAACTTCATATTTATAATCAATTTTAAGCAAAATCATAGCCTCAGAAAAAACCTATACAGTCCTCAAAACAGCAAATTAAATTGATCCGCCTTTTCGTTCCGGGCATGAGAGTAAATGTTATAGACTCACGTGGGAATCGTAGAGATTGAGTTTAAATCCACCAGGAGTGACAGTGGTGGCATATCCCAGTGATTTGCCCGACATCCAATCGCACTGGTGGAGGTAGTGTGGATAGCCGTTGATGCTATATGGCACTGTCATGAAAGATTTCAGTGGCCATCGGCAGAAGATGCACAGGCCAGATCCGAAAACCTGGCTAAAGCCAATGGTTACAAGATAGCACACATTGATGCAAATTCATGGCGCTTAAATTAAACGATAAGCCCACCTATAAAATTTTACACAATGTGGGTAGACACTCGTCAGGTTGGATTTGAGCTTCTCAAAATCGGCTTCTACCCAGACTTCTTGTAAAAGTATGACATCAGCTTCGGATCTTCGGAGGAGGTCGCATATGCCGTCGAAACGACCGTCTTTATCAACGGTCGCGCATTTCACAAACACACCCCAGCAATTGAGTGTGAGGATTTTAATGGATTCCATTGAGTCGGATTCAAAATAATTGTCTATAACCAACAGAAAGCATAAGTGTTAAATACGAAAGTATGCGTTTCGAATCGGGTGATAATCGAAGTGGTTGACATAACATCATGTTGTGCATCCGCCGGCCGGTGTTCGTTTTTAGTGTTAAGCGAAAAGACTATGGATACAACTTTTTTCAAGACGGTAGAACTTTTCAAAAGACACGAATTTCGATATATTCTTTTCAAAGTCAAATGAAAATAGATAAACTGTAAAAGTGAGCCAAGAAATGCAAAAAGATAAAAAGCATCAAAAATCGTCCAATAATTTCAAGTGGTTTTACCTGAACTCAATTACGATAAGTGAACCTTAGATTAACGCCTTGGCGTATTCAACTACCGACACCCCGACCTTGAGTTGCAGATGTGCGGGAGGGTATGTAACCAGATCTTTGTGCAGACGAACAAAGTGATTTAAAACGAGAAGATCTTAATCAAGAAAACAGTACTAAATTTTTATGCATTTAAGTCAAAATTAGGAAGTAGCCTAATTTATTTGGTAAAGCATCTATCCAACATGCAACAATTTGGTTTATCAATTCAACAACTGTATGCTTACTCAAAATATAAATTCAAAAAATGTTCATGTCTAGTGAACATCCGCGATATGAAAGCATAGCAGTTACGGAGAATGCTCATCACTATGGGACTCATTCGCTTATAAATTTGTCTTTCTCTATAGCTGCCGTCAACATTTTAAGATTTGGTGAATTAAGTTTTTACTCTTATATTTTTGATTTATATAGGATTCCAGAAAGAAATCTATTTGTATTATAGTCAGCAAATCACATTACAGTTGTAGTTGGTCGTTCTTAGTTTGCGCCCATGTCTAACAGGCTTCCAATTGTATCTATGATTGTATGGGTCACAGAATTAATGATAGACGTATGGTTTAGAACACAAAGGGGCATCTACTTTTTATGGAAATGCATACCACAGCTGTGAAATAGGGTATACATAAAACGTTGATTCGTTGACATATTAGGATAATTTTACATATCCCAGGCAGTGAGCCAAAAGCAATATTAAATCTTTCTACTTGATTTTAGCCTAAAATAATATGAATTATTTAACATTAGATTTGTTGGCATTGTTCACGAAAGTGGAAAAGGCAAGATATCTTGTTATCAATGTTTCCAACATGTTCCATTTTTTATGACTCACGATACCAGTCTCAGTGAATGAAAACCCCAATTAATTTTGTAACCATTCAAACCTGAAGCAGTAGGTGATAGCATAAATGATAAAATTAAGGTTTATTTGGATCTCATTAGGAGGAATTTTCCGCAAGAGTAAGTATCTGCCACTTTCTACATACATAATTTAATCAAGATCTGATTCCCACTGCGTAATATTGCTTTTGCCATAACCTTATAGTGTAAAAGAATTAAATTCGAATCTTCCAAAATAATTTCTCTGGGTTGATGTTAAGCTAGCGGCAAAGAATAGCTTACACAGGCCTAGGAGTTTTGCTACATTTAATTAATGATCTAACTTCTTGCACGATTCGGTGTTCCCCTTTCAAAAATATTTGATATTCACTAAGCAAACTTCCGCGTACTAAATGCTCTACGCAGTAGAATTGGAACTTTGCGATCTAAAATTTTGAAATCATTGAACCTTTCATAAAATTGTTGTTGATTGTGTATCGCAGCACTTCTAAATGCACCAAATATATATATAAATCAAATATCACGATATAAGAATAGGAAAATACCACTAAATAGAAGCATGATTTCTTCCTACGTGTTCTTAAAGGGCAACTTTGAGTTTCAATGATTGTATTCATTTTTCACTATGTATTCTTAATCAGAATAATGTGTCAATTTCAGAAATATTTTGTCTACATTTTTAACTCGAATCTTGTCTTCAATTGCAGTTTTTAATAGGGAATTCAAATAAATGGTAACATCCGAATAAACCATCCCTAGCTAAATTATTCTTCATTTAATTTGGTCTCTCTGAAGGCGAAAAATATCTCAACCTTGACAAGCCAAAACATCATAATTCACTAGTTTGCACATAAATATGATAAATCAGATAACTTAGCTGAAAAACCTGCAATGTTTTCGTTTGAAATACTGGAACAATGCTAATTTTAACATCAAAGCAATTTGCCACTCGGATACACATACAGTGATTAAACTTAAAACTGCATAAACGTAGGCGTTATTTATATCATAGGAGCTTATAACGATGCACTAAGTTATTCTCCTCTCAAAATTGGTTAAAGTTAACAATTAAACATTGTCTCTTGCATTACAATATTCAAATCTGACTAGGTAAAGAGCCCTCAAATCAGTGCCCAATTGTGTTGTTATTGAAGTTAGTTTAGTATTAGGAAAACACCAAACTAAAATTCTACAAAGTTTCCATCAATCCCTTAGCAAAAATAGTATTCCAGCACCGCTGTCAGACTAACGTTAGCAAATAAAATTAATTTAAGTGAACTAAATTGGCACAACGAACACACACATCTAATACACATAGTCTTACCTCGATAAATAGGCCCTAAGGCCGTTTGGAAATTGTCACCTTAG
This sequence comes from Anomotaenia brevis, assembly GCA_030710315.1. NCBI lineage: Eukaryota > Metazoa > Platyhelminthes > Cestoda > Cyclophyllidea > Dilepididae > Anomotaenia > Anomotaenia brevis. The sequence goes on from JAUOZQ010000011.1 coordinate 1,300,559, forward strand.
ATACATAAAAGGATTTTATTTCCTGTTAAAAAGAAAATAGGACATAGGTAATTATTTAAGGTAAACCTATGTCACCCAATATAATAAAACCATTACTATCTCACCCTAACTTGCCTTATTCTATTCATAAAACAGATGAGCTTACACCAAGTTTCAGAGGATAATAAGTAGTCAGTTTCAGACACCAGTTTCATTTGAAACACACAAATTTAGTCGATTACGTAATACAGAAAATTGCAAAAAGTTTGTTCGGGTATTTCAGCTAATGAATGTGTGTGATGTAATACGCTAAGAGGAATGAATGGTAGATAATGAAGTTTGAGTCAATTATTGCGTCATCGAAAAGTATGCTCGAGAAACGAAAACGTGATTTCACACCGGTGATTTAGACGACGTGAATCCAGCTTCGACGCCCGATTACGGTGCTTACAGAAATGGATGTTTAAAAAACGAAAAAAAATGGCGTTTGATTGTGCCCGTGAGGTTAGCAACGGTGCTCTGATATCCTGTGCGCGCAGGCTCTAGACCAATACAAAACAGAAAATTGTAGTGCTTCTAGATTCACTAGGGCTTGACATGAAGTTAAAAATTTACTTGTGGCATGGCATTTGGCAGTCAGAGCAAGTTACGGCATTCTTCCCGATAAAGATAGGTTCACCTTCGTGGCAAACGATGCACTGTCTCTTACAACGTGCACATTTCTGCAAAAAAGGGAAAGAAAAAAGTCCCTTCTACTCACTGTCCTCATGCCAACACTCACAGAGGTCAGTCACCGCACCTTGCAGCCAGCAACGTGGACGCTCAGCTTGTCGTAGAAATTCTGCAGTCTTTCGCAGAGTCCGTTGTTGGCATTGTCGTATACGTCCACCAGACGAATCGCCGTGGTGGAATCTATCAGGTGCGTTTCATCCGGTCCCCGATGTGAGCCCTGAAATTAATTTCGCAAATTAATGTCAAGTTCAACTCAAGCTAAGATCTCCTTCGATAATTCATATGCGGTAGCTAAGAGAACGTGTGCTTACCGAAACCTCCAGCAATCCCATCTTGGGATAAACTAACAAGTATCATAATAAATTGTGCTCAAACGGTCCTCATGAGCAAAGAGGAAATAATTTGAAGCATTCAAGAGATATAATATTGTTAAGAAGCCTGAACAGAGTAGATCTAGACCCTTTAGATGGATAATTATTCCGAAAAACGAATTCTGATACTTTATTCAAAATCCACTTATTTTTCATGACAATTTTCATTTTTTAGCAATAAGAGGTTATAGAACAACAGTGTAGACAATCAGTAATCTGCAACGAACCTCCGAGACGAAGTTACTGGGTGGAACTTACGAAGAAGGCCTCGCGAATGGCCATGGCTCGTGTACAAGTCTGGTGGCAGACTCGCATCTCGGCCAGACGCTCGCGAATTTCCATCAGTTCGCGACCCTTCGGGTTCTGCTCGTACCAGCTCATCGGCAGATCCACCTTCACTGTGTCCCACAGCACCCGAAGTCTCAGGTACACCGAACGACAAACCTTTGTGGACAAAATCAGTTATATTATCTGCATTCCCAAATGTATAGAACCAGTATCGAAGATCAATTTCCACAAGAAATAGATAACTAAATGTAGAATACGAGGTGTTACATTTAGACTGTTAAACTGAGGCACCAACAATCAGGGATCCGACCTGTGGTCATGATCTAGAGGCATTCATATATATGAAACTCGTAAAGTTTGAAACAAATCGGTGACCTTTGATTCTCATCTATAAAAATTCACCTCTCTGGATTCCCACTGATTGTTTATTGCAAAAAATAATCTTTTGCATTATCCCCAAATTTAAATAGTATAAACAGACTTATGGTCACAAATGAAGAAATTTATACTTAGAATTCGCTGATTATATCGACCTATTAATTAATTAGCTTCCTTTATCAACTCTCTTGGGTTCTAGTTAAAGAACTTGCGACCTTGACTAACGCAGTGAAAATTCAAATGAAAGAAATTATTAAGGAAAATTTCCAGGTAAGCATAGGGCGGTCCTCAGTTTCTTTTAATTTAAAGATTTCGGATAAGAATCGTTTACTCCTGCAAAGGCTTCAAAATTCGATTTATCTTCTGTCTAATCCCAACTCAGTGGCTCTGCTGGATAAGAAACCTATCATGACTGTTCAGGAGTTAGCTGATGCCCTTGTTCGCCATCCAAATAGTGGCAGACGCTGAATTGGTGTTCATCAGTGAAATTGTATCCTTTACCCTTTAGATTTCCTTTGACTGCTATTTTACTAATGGAATGTAATACAAACCATACCAATGAAATGGCAACGAGCAAGATGACAATTTTTGAAGGTTCGACCTGCAGGATTTTGTTTTGTGACGAAATTGGTCCTTTAAAATTCATGATAGTACCCTCCAGATAGCAGTGTGGGGCATTGACCCGAAAAACCACCATAAACTGTGATCCCAAGTGACTAACTTACGGTGTACTTTGAGAAGTCGTTGCAGGTAATCATGTTAGCGGGGAGAGGCCAGCTATCTCCCCAATGACAACGATGGCAGTAGTAACGCTGCGTGAAATGGCAAAGACGTGCCTCCTTAGCCGGACGCGGTCTAAGCACTGCAGGGCTAATGCTGGCCTTCTCCTCCGGCTCCTCAAAGACAATCGGCTGGTCACCGCCGATGCTGAGTCGAGCGACCAACGATGTGAGACTCCCGGCATTGCCCGAGTCTTCACTACCTCTTCGCGACCGTCCAATAGTCAGGATGCTCTGCACTTTCGACGCCAGTTGCCGCAATACCTCACCGGCGTTTCTTTCACTAGTTGAACCTCGTCGAGAGCTGTCGCTGAGGCTCTGCTGACGTCGTTCAGGGTCTGAATGGACGCCTTCGTCGTCGGGTTTCTCTACTTGACCTTCGAGGCGGTTCTGTCTATCCGCTTCCTTTTTTGTCTTTTCAGTTGTTCTTCTTCTGTGTCGCCGCCTCTTTTCCTTTCTCTTCTCTCCCTCATCCTTGTTCTCCGCTGTTTTACGACCTTTTCTCACTCTTCTTTTACCATCTTTTTTACCGCCGCTTCCCTTCTCTTCTTCCTCCTCCTTTTGTTTCCCTTCTTCTTCCTCTTGTTTCCTTTTCTCTTCCTCCTCTTTCTTTTTCCTCTTCTCCTCTTCCTCCCTCTTCAGTCTCTCCGCCTCTGTTTCTCGGAAGTAGTACTCGCGTTTTTTCTTCGTTTTCTCGCCTTCCTCTGCGACTTCTAACGTCACCTCTTCCTCTTCCTCCTCCTCCTCTTCTTCCAGTGGGTTTACAATTCCCACGTGGTGGCCAGAAGACAAATCCAGCACGCATCCGCATTCAGCACAATAATTATGCCTGAGTTTAGGCTCCTTTAGAAAGACGTCGTTGAAGTCCAACTTGTAATTCATTAGTTTTGACAGTTCTGTCTTGCCTGTATAAGCAATGCATTTTACACATTTAGACGTACATATACATAGTTTCTAATTCATCAAACCCCAGTAGTCATAGCACTAGAGAAAGGATGAATTCACAATACCCATCAATGAAAGTTTCCGCACAATATTACTAGGCATGTTACCCTGAAATGCATAGTTCAATGTATTCCGTGTAACACACCTATTTTACAGTTCAAACGAATAATTCCTATTTAGGGTCACACTTTCATAACAAATGTCAATGTAAAATTAACCGAGTTCCGTGCTTTTGCATTCTTTTAAAATTCCTAGAAAAATCCCAGGATTGAGGTCACTGCACAACGGTTCACATTTTACAGTTTCGAAAAACTCCGAATCGCGGTAATATTTTCATAATAACTTAAAGTGGTAAAATTATTGGAAAATGCTGTTTTTGTGTCCTTAGAAGAACTTTTTATTAAAAAATAGCAGATAAATCCAAAGTTCGGCCCTATAATACCTAAATTCAGATTTTGCAATCTCGAAAAATTCTACTTGAAGCCATATGCTCATACCGAATAGCAATAGTACAGTAAACATAATTAAAATGGCTTAAACTATATGGCGTTTTTTGAATAGCTCCCAATTACGAGTTAAAAGTCAGTTATTTGATTTAACCAATAACGCGGGGGCTACAGAACTATTAATAACACCGCTTGTGGACTCACTTCTACCCCATCCTTGAATGCCCAAATTCTTCGAAGGACACTGGCGCCAGAGTTTGTTGAGACACTCGGTAGTGGCGTGAATAACCGCTGGACAGTGCTCGCAGTGTAGATAGGCCATATTGGTCACCTGTTTGCCGCAGGCCTCACAGCAACCCCAGTAGGTCTTCTTCCTCGCCGCAGTAAACTCATGACTCATCACCTCGAGGCCGTTTGCGTTCTCGTACAGCTCCATATCCTTCGCAATGCTCGCGCTAAGCCGAAACAGGCCCAAACTCGATTTCAGAGACTTCAGACCCTTTGGTCGCTTGTAGACAGTCTCCCCGTGTATCTCCCTCAGTCGATTCAAGTACGCCTTCTTCTTCCAGATGGTCCTGCGACGGCGTTTTTCCCCGGGTTCAGGATGATGGAGGCTGAAGCGACTTTTCGAAATCTCGTAGTATGGCCAATTGACAAGACTTGGATTCGACCCTTCCTCTGACATTGGCAGCTCGAACAATGATCCAAACAACGACATCGTCGATTTTTCAGTCAAAAAACCGCACACACGGGAGTGTTTGCTTGTGTGCAGTCACCGGACCAGTTGGGCATGTATATATGCACTTTGAGCAGCATCTTTCGCAGTGATTGGATGAAATTGAGTGAGCCAATAAATCGATGCAATCGATCAGCCAATGACACAGCTAGTAGGGTTTTTCACGTGGTTTCGGCGTGGGAGATGCCGGCCAAAATGAACTTTTGGGCATAATTTAAAATATATATAGAAAAATAATGGGAAATCGGATTTATTTAAGGTTGGAGAACTTAGTGATACTGGTAGCTTAATTTTGGATGATGGGGATATTAATTGAAAGCTGCTCAAAATTATTCTGGAGATAGGAAAAGCATGTAGCATTTCTTTTCCGAAAAAGACATTTGGAAATTAGTCACGTTTTTAAGGAAATTAGTTCTTACTTTTGTTTAAATCAGTCAAATTTCCCGACTTTAAAACCACTAACCGAGTTGACAAACTTTCGTGTGAGTACTCATATACTTCGTATGTTAAAGCCGTGGTACCTGTGGCAGTTTTGAAGAACTGAAAGCTCACGAGGTCTACTAAGCAGTTGACATACACAGGGTAGGAGTGAGGCTTCGACAGGTACTCCGCAAGTGAAAATCTGATTTTATTTATAGAAAGCACTTCTATCCAACCAGCGGTTCCTGTCGATGCAAACATTATGCTAGTTAGAATTCATTGTCTTGTTTTCACTAAAAAATCCCATTTTCTCCAGACATGAGCTTTATTTTAAGCTCTCACTTCAACACACCCAGATGGTAGGAGTGTTTATAGATTTACACCACCATTCGTACAGAACTGCACATAGACGTGGGGTTTAAAGGGTCAGAAGCATTTTATTTCAGCGGGCGGGGTTGAAGACAAATGCGATTCAGACATTTAGACGGCATGACTCATCTCAGTCACACCTCCGAGACGTTTAATTAAATCAATCAGAAGCCAGTGTTACTACCTCCCAAGTTTTAATTAGTGTAAACTAAAGATATCATTTAAACTAGGTCTCATGGAGAAATGGACGATGCCAATTGCTGGGTAAAGGAAGATAGGTTTGGACTTTGAATAGCTTCTGATGGAATGCGATTAGAGTACTTTAACGTCTATTCACTCAAACGGCAAATTCCAGTTTGATGCTTGAAAACTGATTACCAAACATTCCCGCCAGTTTCAATCACTACGCTAGCTATATAGTTGACTTTTTTATCGGTTGAAGGCACGTTAACTGTGTTTGTGCAACTTAAATGAACTAATTTAACAACAATATTTACAAAAAAATTACATGTTAAATTTAGCTACGTGTGTTTCGTCAACTAGAAATGCTCTTTTGTATGATGAATTTCGTCAGGCTTCTTTATAATCATCATACCAGAAACCTAGGAGCCGATTAAATTGAATCTACATATATGGGAATAGTTACAACGAGACGTTCATTATCTTTTCCTCCAAAAAAGCTCTCTTTGGCCTTATTTTTACTTCACTTAATTGAGTTACTATCGGATAAATTGAAATAAAAATGCAATCGAAAAATTCAGAGACCTCGTGAATTATTGGACATTAATGATTTGAAATTCATTGATTTTGTCGGTAACGTTTCGTTTCTAACAGACATCGGGTTGCTACAGCAACAGAAGTGTGTGAATAGTACGAATTTGCTAGGATATGATTAAATCATCGATTACTTGGTAAGTACACTATCTACTATACGCTTTCGAATGCTGAAACTGTTCGAACCCTCAGAAAATGCAAAATTAAAGAAATTATAAGTGAATCTAAATATTGGTGAATTGTGACACCCTGGACGACATTAAATCAAACAATAAAAGCGATTTATGACGGTATTAAATGAGGCTGATGTAATGGAATTGATAGCAAAGAAATCGATGGAAAACTTCAGCCGTTAAATCCGTTGGTTTTGTTAATCTAGATGTAGTTAATTTTTAGTTTAGCTAGGTAACGAAATAAAGTACATTTATAAGTGTAGGATTGTATTTTATAGAGTTTTTAGTGGCTTCTAATCCAAGCAAATAAGCCAATACCAATGTTCAAAGAATTCCTACAGATCCTAACTTCAACACAATCTGAGCCTTCTTTATTCAGATGATACCTAAGAGGACCTCTGTTTCCGAACAGAACTACTTTACCCTGTGGGTTTTAATGATTATGGATGGAAATTACAATATTAGCTGGTTAAAATCCTGGAGGTTCAAAACTATCGTAACTCCATTTTAGAGGGTCAGAAAGAAATCGTGTCCAAAAACTCCACATCTACAGAAAAAGTGTTATTCTGGGTGTAGTATTCCCGGGGGTAATTGGAAAAAGCACCCAATGGAAACCTCTTAGTGCCATCTGCTATTTTGAACTCAGTTCGCTTTACTAATAACTGGCTAACAATGCCTAAGTTATTGATTTGGTTAGTATTTGCAAATCAGATTCATGTTGCTCATGGAAACCGTTGCTACATAGATCCTGGCTGAGCAGAATAACTAGGACACGGATTCATGTCGAGATGCTTATTGTCGATGAACTTTCGTTTCTAACCCCAAAGTTATTGACTTCGAGTTGCCACCACAAGAGAAGTGTGCGGATAATGAGTTGCTGAATATTGTTAAATAATCTGTAACTATTTATTAATTTATTATTAAACTTGTTCAAATATTGAACATACATATTAGTGAGTTGTGACACTTGGGAAAATATTGTATTCTCCTACGAAAGCTATTAATCATTATTATTATTTTCGCTTGTTCGTGACTTAATAGGATTACTCCGTGATTTTTTAACTACAAATTGATTTTATTTTGAAGCTTAAAGAAGGAATTGGATAAAATAACATTCCTAAGTGTCAGACCGTATTTTGAGGTGTCTAAACAAAAACGTACAAATTTAGATATGCTATATTTATTTTCATGGGCTGCGTCAATAAATTAATAAATTCTAGACTACTCGATCGGCATGCAGTTTGTTTATTATTCTTACTTGTATAACCTATCTTAGTGAAAATATGGGTACAAGTTTATACATGATTTGAAGGTTATCGAATTCCACAAAGTTATGCAAATATAGATTCAAAAATTCCAAAAAATGCAACTAATTATAAGAATCCCTAATAAGGTAGGGATTTAAATTATATTAAATTCCCACTATATATAGTAAGGGCATGTAAATAGATGACGTAATATACCACCCTGACCCCCAGGTCAGCACGTTTGGCTGAGTTTATAGGAGGTGAAGAGGTTCACTGTTTATTGACTTAAACCAGGCCGCATTACGAGGTCTCACACATTTTATCGACTGCACAAAGGGGTTGGTTAGGTGAACTTTGCTGAAAAGTACCAGGTCATCGCATAAATGTTGACGGAAAGTTCCCTTTTCGAATTGAAATAGATTTAAAGATTATTTTATAATGCTTAATGGGGTTTAATAAAATTTTAATTCATTTAATCTGTAAAAATCTATCTCACAGAACAGTAAATTATTGTTATAAAACCCATGTAACGATGAACTGCTCAATAGTAATTTGAGGAGCATGAAAAGAAACTCAGCAACCCGACGAGGAGGCTAGAAACACTCACTTTATGGAGGGGAATGTGTGAACGAACGACTGTGCGTGCAGAAGATGGTTTGGGAAATTCACAAGTGGAGAATTTACCCTCAACGGAGATGAACATCTAACTGTGCGTCCAGTGCAGTTTATTTATAATCAACTCCTTGAAACAGACCTTGCAGAAGCTTATCCTTCTTTGTTAGTCGACGTATGGGAAAGTAAGCTTAAACTAGGAGAATTTTCTAAATCTGCTCTTCTCCCCATTCTCACCAAATTATTTCACCACCTTTTGGTGAATAGACTTTGCTTAATTGATGACCACGGCAATCCACAGTTGCAGAACATTCGAGCGAAACGTTCCACATTAATCGTTCATTACTAGTAAAATCAAAGTGAATGTGAAAAATAAACAACACTCTATAGGAAAAGTACCAATGACGAAATACCACTTTTTTTCCATAAGGTGAAACTGTACTACAAGTTCACCGCCAATTTAAAATGGAAAAAACACCAGTTTTGCCTTTGGTTGTCATTTTTTATTTCATTGTTTCTGTAAAATATTACTTCAGTGATGGGAGTTTTGGATTTCGGCAAAACTGGTCATAATTTAAAGGTGTTGATATGATGCGCTCGATTAGGTGGAAGCAATCTCTTTCATTTTCAGTAGATTTCGCTGATTTAATGTAAATATTTACTCACCTAGGTTGGTAAATTCAACTAATTCAAATCGAAAACTGAAGTTTGATTTCCAAAGTAAACAAATTTCAGCTTCCACTTGCAAAACATATATTCTAACAAGTATTTCGTATAAAAACCCAGTTACCACATTTTCCAACATTTTTCTTTCGTTAACCAGTATTTTCTGCTTAGGGTAAAATTTCTAACATATTTTGATGGTACCTCCAGGACCATCACAGAATAAAGGATGTCTATACCACCATAATTCGGGTGGTAGTAGGATTTACTGAACAGTGCAGAACCCAGATCTCAAATAAGGACTTTTGATAAGTTGATATAGCAAATAAAACCCACCAATTTTGACATAATACGTAATATAAAACAGACGTTTTAATAGGAACCAGCTGAACTCGGAGAAATTGAAAAATTGGAACTTCATAGCATTCCAAATTGATAAGTTATATTTCATCGATTACCATAAAAGCTTCTCCGTTTAGTTCCGATCTTAATGCTAATGAAATGTCTACTATGGATATGAAAAAATTATTACAGGTGGGCTAATTTAAAATTTTTGAATCTAGTTGAAATTGGCTTAAAGATGGGAGTTTGCTTATTTCCCACTAATACTATCATGAACGGATTTTCGCTTTTCAACTATCTACTTATTTTTATAAGTAAAAAGGAATTTTGAAATTTGAAAACTAATGGCTAATTGCTGATGAAATTTAGAATTGGGCTGATTTTGATCGAAAGTTCTGTACCTGAAAAATGGATATTTCGAGTTGCTGAACGTCAACGTTTTTGTAAATTAACATTATTAATGTGTCTTAGGGCCAAATATGATAAAAAACCATGATAACAGTGATTAGATGCCAGTTAACAAGCAAACATTTCAGAATATCAGAAAAAATACCGTTTTACGTTCGACAACTACTGCTTCCATATTAAGGTACTGTTGCGACAGACTGTTTCGAAATGTTACTCATGTGCTGACGATACGTTTCATGCTAGTTTTGGTTAACATTACCTCAGTTTCCGGTATTTCTAAATTACAGAAAAAGATCAAAGCAGTTTTTGAAACTGTTTTTCATTCATTGTGATTGATTATGAAGATGCTTAAATTCATTTCCGGCATATCAAAAGTGTAATTTAGGCGGCAGGACCAAGTCAAATATTAACAGATGAAATCCTGCTAGATTACATGGCGTATCTAGTCAAAAATTTTTGTAGGCGTACCACTGCACCGTGATTCAGGATACCATGATTATACAAACAAACTACGAAATGACAAAGTTCTTTGAAGCATACTAATATTGCCGTCTAAATATGGAAAAAATCTGCTGAGTACGTAGAAATATCTCAAATTCGAGAAGAAAAATCAATAAAAATGAACCGCAAGCATACTTAAAATTATAACTAAGCTGGGTTCAGAGTATCTTCTAATGGTAACTGTTTAAATAAAGCACAATTAACAGGATCCCAAAGTAAGAATAAAAAAGCTCCAAAATGTAAAGTAAAATTATTAAATTGTCTTAGTTTGACTATTTTGCTCAAAAATTTTTGTGGACATTAAATTTAGCTGGAAGAATTAGCCAAAGCATTTTACCATATCAATCCGTTGCCGCACACCTCAAGATGTTGCGATGTTTTGCTCTGGCGAGGGATAAGGTTATAACACTGGTCCCTGTCTTGCGCTCATTTAGCGTCAATTTACCAAAGTTCGACAAAAATGCTAGAAGAGGTCTTTTTGAGAAGCTCCGACCCATCGTAGTTAATTCTCGCAATTCGAGTGGTAAAACAATGGTTGTGAAGCAGTCTGATTTCAGCAATTCAAAGTACTACGATGAGCTGGTAATAAGATGGTTTGATATAATCAGTGCTGCAGCACTTCTTTGTAGTTCTGGGTGTGTTGCCGTATCTGGTTGGATCTTTTTTGATCAATTTATTTGTTGGTCAAGCCGAACTTGCGGAAACGCCCGACGACTACGAACCGCGCTACTGGGAGTATTATCGAGTAATTTTTCTCTTTGTGAATAAATTTTTAGCACCCAATCACCCGGTTCATTGCTCGCAATCTACTGTATAGCCCTCAGCAAGTGTATGAGAACAACCTGGCTCAGAGGAAACTGGCCATGGATACTGCGGCGATGGTGTAAGTTGCCATCAACCTACCTGAAATAATTTCCTTTTGATTTTAAGCGAGGTTATTTTTCTTCAGAGCCGAAGACAAGTGGTTCCAAGAGTCCGAGCTCCGTCACCAAGACTACCGTGGTTGGCAATTCATCCCAGTGAATCCCGCCGGTGTTCTGCGTGCTCACAAGGAACAGCTGAAAAACGAGGAAAGGGGACATTGGTTCAGGCGATAACTCGCTTTAATCGTCCCCTTGTTCAATTAATTGTCCTCTACTCTCAGAAAGCACCTACTCCTTGGCGTCTAGTACATAAATTGAATACCATTGGCTGTTTATTTTGCTTTAAATGTGGTTTTTTCGAGGAGTTTAGTTTGATTTGAGTGGAACTTAACCTACAAACCCAATCGGTGGTACGTAAATTTTCCTGCATGCTTAAGTATTTTGAAGTGGATGTGACGGTTTTGTTAGTCACAGTCGGAAAAAGCTTAATGCAGGGTATTTGTGCGATAGTTTCCCTGGTGGATTGTCACCTCGCTGGGGGTTTTGACTATCCGTGAGAATGTTTTACGAAACAGAGGAGCAAGATGAATACCTTTGTGCCTTCTAGAGGTAGCATTGGAGCAGCTTGTAGACCTCAAGAGGATCTCGTGCTTGTGGTCATGGTGTTTTTAGGGGCATTCGACTGTTCCCTGTAGTGAATTGAGTGACTTCTTAGGCTATGAAGACCCATAAGACGGGTTCAGTCACAGACTTTTCCCATCCTTCAGTTGATGTTACCATTTCACTCAGTGCTCAAATGTTGGACAAGGTTAGGAGTGACAAATTTACAACTATTTGAGACTGCTTATTGGACTTAGTCTTATTAACGATGGAACTCCAACAAAATGTCTATCGTTGCAATTGCTTCAGCCTGAAAGTAGTGGCGAATGAGTAGCAATGTTATGACTGATAGAGCGTTATCGAAGTATACTTTGAACTAATTAACTTTCATCCTTGTTATAAACTTTGCAATACTCTATTATTGTTAAAGACCATGCCAAGGTGCTAAGTCATGCAATTACAAAGAATGTGCATAAGGCGATTTGTAAAATGGAGATCATCGCTTATGGAGCCTAGGCATTTTTCAACTATTTTCAAAACTATATTACCGAAAGAAAATAACCAAAAATAAAGATAAATTTTTTTATTCATTATTTCATTTGAATACTGAAATTATAGCCCTGTCGATTATTCATGCCAACTGTTTGATACCTATCGCGTTTGCATCAACTTAGATCGTCCACCTTTCAAATGCAGCATAGGTTATCATTTTCAGTTCATTAGCGAAAAGCAATTTATTCAAGAGAGATGGAATTGATATCTACAGAAAGTATCGAAGATAATGAAATACTGTAATATATGATGAAATTATACTGTTCTAGTGACCTAAGCAATGAAGATTACATATACCAGTTGGAATTTGAGAGAAGGAAGAATCTTGATCAGCTAAAATCACTCCAGATGCAGTTAGATGCATCTGAGAAACGAAATTCGGAATTGGCAGAAGAAATATCGGTTGTAAACAGTCTCAGTATCCGGTAATGTTATGTTAAAATTTAACTTGATTTAACTTGTGGAGTTTTCGATGAATATTTTTGTTCTTTTACAACCAGATTGAGAGAGTCTGAGAGGGAAATAAAAAATCTTAACGAAATTATGGAAGAGATGACTCAAAATGAAGTCAGGCTAAAAATACAGTATGAGGAGCTACGGGACGATTTTCAGGACTGCAAGGCCAAATTGCTGTGCAAAGATCAGGAAGTGAATTCGCTAGAGCAAAAATTAAAAGAAATGGAACTTAACGAGTCTAACAACTTAGAAGTACTATTTTCTGCGAAGGAACAATTCGAAGCTCAACAAGTTAGTCCAGATTAAATTTAAATATACGATCACCAGGAAAGCTTAGATAGAGTTATGGAGAGGTTTGATACAACATCTCACCGACTGAACAAAGTAAGACCATTGAATTCCTATGTATCTTTAGCTGGAGTCTGAGTTTTCGTGCGTGAAATGCCGAATATTGGAATCAAAGGATGAAGTCGATGTAATTTTATCATTGTACCATGACAACCTAATAGGCACTGCTACAAGAGAAGAGTCATTTATTGCTTAAAATACAGAACCTCGAGGAAAAATTGAGCAACGTGAGAAAAGTGAACATAATTGGTGCATCTAGTTTAAGTAACACTACGACAATAAGTAGTGAACCTGGAACTATAACCACCGTTAGTATAGCTGAAGAAGTTGAAACTGCGATTTCCACATCAGCTGAACAACTTTTTGGCGACATTTTTGATGAGCCTCAAATGCCTCTTCATCATGAGATGGAAGAGGATATTGAACTGGAGCCTCCCAATTTTCAGGTGGTAAGCGATGAGATCTTTCCATTGATTTAAACGTATTCCTGAAACTCCCAAATTTATCATCCTATTTGAATTATAGGTCATTGATAAAATCTTCGAAGACAATAAAAATCATCTGTAAGTGTAAAAGCTTGAAAATATTTACAAATTAGGGTCTGGCCATCGACAGGCTAAAATTTTCTGATTTTTTGCAGAATCGAGCTAGAAGACTGGTCGAAATCCTACCAGAAACTCAGTCATCTTCTAAAGAACGCGTTACTTTCCCACGAATTAATCTTCATCTTCTCATTGTTGATGATTTTTGCAATCTTCACAGTGCTCGTAGGATCTCGAGTGGCTTGGTTTTCTTCGGGCGTTCATTTGAAGACCATTTCATGTCCTAACTCACAATGTAGTTCAAACGTCCCTTGTTTTCTCAATGAGTATTTTGGTTTACAAATAATATCCAATCATGAAATTCCACCAGTGTAATAAATACCACTAAATCGTTGTGTGTACTCGCGTCTATTTTATAAATTCGAATAATTTATGTGCTTGGAATGTTCAGACAAATATTCATCTCACCAAATTGTTGATAAATACCTAGAAAAACAACAACAAGAAAGCGAGCATTGGTATCAGGTGAGATACCAATGCTTTCAATCAAATGCTAAATCACAGAGTTTCTTAATGAATGCGATTGTTTAAAACAAAGCCTTCAGTTAAATCCAATACGAGCTTTTCAACAGAACTTCTTAGAAGAAAATGGTTTGATTATTTCATCTTCAGCTGTTCATTTTTAAGTAATTAGGGCAGTTTGTTTAAACTAAACAGCGAAACTCTAGCCTATTTTTGCGATTTGAAAAGCGAACTGGGATGATGAATTTAAGAACATTTTAAGGGGTATTTTGCAACGACTACAGCATAAAATGCACTACTACGAATAAGTGAATTTGCAACCGAACTTTCCCTATGCAGAGTTAAAAAGAAGTGGACATTCTATAGCATTTTCTACAATTAACTACTTATAATGTATCAGTAGGAGACCAGTCCAGTTGTTCGTTGCCGCTTCCAGCTAAATCATACCAGGACAGTCCACATCTTCCAAGGAAAAAATGAAATAGTCCTTTACAACTGCAATGCATGGTAAGTTGAATATATCAGTGAAGTAGCCTGCATGCCCTCTTCTGTGTGCAAATTACACACAACGTTTCAATTGCCTGTCCATAATTTTCACGCTGCACGCTGCACCACTGTTTCATGAAAGGGCAGTAACTTCAGTAGGAAGACTTTAAGGGGTACTTTGCTGCCCGATTAATCCGCGTAAACTCCCTCTCCAGGATTAATTAAAGCCTCTTTCATTAGTTATTCTGGTATACTTCGTTTTTACGTTAGTACTAGCCAAAAGTTGCTGTCGATTTTCTTTCCCAAATTTCTTCCAAGCCAATAGACCTTTGCAGCTTTATACTTTATGTATATGACGCACTTTTGCTCCACGCCATGCAATCAACTGCTGTCTTGCCATATCGTTCGGTAGGGGGGTCATTAGAATCAGGTGAATGTCGACTCGTAGAACTTCACAAAAGCCAAAAGCCCCGAGAACAGGAGCAGATTCCTGCTAAGTGCAGGCAAACCCGCGCGGAAAACTGAGACGCCTCATGCTCGGAATTTCAACTCAAGTAGCTGCCCGCATCGCATAAACACTGCTAGTGAGTGCACTTGCACCCAGGAGGCAATTTAAATAACCTCAAGGCACAGGTATCAGTTCAGTGCCCTACCTAGTTTCCACACACTCAGGAAAGGAGAATGTGCATCACAAAATCCACGACCCTGAAATACAGCCTCGAGTGGCTCTAGATTAATTCTCCTGAGCAAATAAACATGAGACACATGGTGGGTGGTATGGTTACAAGTGGGTGGATAATTACATGGTAGATAATTAAAAAAAACATATTTTATCTGGTACCAAATGAAAGTTTTAGGCAGGAATAAAAACGATAATCGACAGTTACTCAGGAGAAATAATAAATATTTGAAAATAAATTCACACATTAATTAAGGTGGTTGTATGTACATAGTATCTGGTACACTGATGATTTAGTCTCTGATTAAATACAAAATTTGGTCTCTTTTTTATTTATTCAGAACTTATGTGATAACCTGAAAGATACCAGGTAAAAGCGGTCAAGGCATGCATGAATTAATTATTATGTTACAATAATACTTCAGGTGGGAGCGGGACCCTTCATCCATGGATGAAGATCCCATACATAGACGAAGGCTCTCAATGAGGATCAGTTCTGGAGCCCTCCTCCAGATCTCGGTCGAAAGAAGTTAGTGTTCCAGTACTGATTTTATTCATATGCCTTCCTCTTACATAACTGTGACTGTGTTTCAAGAAGCAATAGTTCACCATGCTGGTAATTTGCTAGGGCACAGTGGACAACCAAAGCACGCGCACATTGATGCCTGCTCACTATTAACCTTGTCTTTCATCACACAGACTTCAGACAGTCTACCTTTACCAACTCGATAAGTAGAAACTAGCCAACTTCGGTGAAGCCAAGACAGTTGACAATGACTCCACAGCTCCGACTACTCTCACCAAGCGCTTCCTGCGCAACGCACATAAGCTTATTCATTTCATTGACCATGACAAACATAAGTCGACACTGTGGGTTAAGGCACATACGAGAACGGAGCAGGTGAAGTGGAGGCCCCTGAGTACAAGTAGGCATCCATTTACGAGATTGGCTGGAAATCCACACCTCCGCGGCACCTTCCGAGCCACATATCTCTGCTCCAGACATCCTTGCTCAACGACACCTAGGCACTAGAGAGCAGCTGTGACACCACGATAAACGTGACCAAGGAGTCGCGACCAGCAGCCCAGTGCCAAACGCTTACCGTCGTTAACCAGTGCAGTCAGCACGGGTGATCTCGGAGGAGGCCTGATGGACAATAATTGCCCCTTCATCTCAATGGCGTTTGCACAAATTGCACCGGAAGGCATTTCTCGTGTTTCCTCAAAGTAACTGTATTTTTTTACAATTTAAGTTACCTCAATTGTTATTATTCCTCACTGCCACTTCCTACAAATCCAAAGCACTCTTTGTTCTTGAATTTTCAGCTCTACGTGCAGCGATTTCTCAAGCTTTTTAAGTAATCCACGACATTTTGCACTACCTTATCTTAAAATAAGAAGCAGAACTAACATCATTAGAGTAAAATGGATAGATAAGCGCCCCCAGTTAACTGATCTGGTAACAATTCTGCAGTCAGGTGCGCATACTCCAAGTACATTCTCAATAAGTTAAATTTTATAACCTCTAAAGAGCCACTGAAGCCTATCCAACAGTCGTAGGAGAACAAACAAGAAAATAGGTGATAAAACTGTCATGGTGTTATATATATAGAGCCAAATAGATGGAGAGACGCACATGAGAAAAGAACGAAATTCAAATAATGCGAGAAGGGGAAAAGTAATGTAAAATAAAGAAAAAAAATCGATTGAGCGGCCTCGGTCAATGGTCGTACTTTTCGTCTACTTCAATAGACGGCTGCTTTCTACGGTAGATTAGTTGCCATAGTGAAAATGCACCTTCGAATATCATGATGAAGGAAATGACTAGGTTGAAGGAAACCCCCACAATGGCAATGACAGGACCCCAGTACACTGGCATGTATACCTTCATGTAGAAGTAAATGCCCACGCAACCCCAACTGCTTGAGGTTACGCAACTGGTGAAGGCTGCCAAACGCAAAATTCCTTCATCCCATCTGAGATTGGCGAGAAGTATGACGAGTGTTACAAGGGAGACGCTAGCCGAGATAGTAAAAAGATGCAAAATTTTTATTAATATTGGCCCGCAGAGGCTTCGGTTGTCGAAGGGGTCGCCGCCGTAGGTAAGGGGCCACTGTTTGCCGTAGACTGCGACGAAGAGCAGAGTAGAAGTGAGTAAGGCGAGGAAAACACACACTGCAGACAACGACATGATGCAGTTTCTCTGGTAAAGTGAAGGAGATTATGAATAAATAGGCGTCCCATGGGGTCATCCAGCAGCACTCATCAACGCCTCAGTGTACCCTAAGGACCAATCAAACGCCTCAAGGAACGCCAACTCTATCGTTTTGGTTTTTAGAGGGAGAAAAAATGACCCGCCCAGAGTATTCTTAACAGAAATTCTTCAATGGTAAGCTAGAAGAATACACTTAGTAGTTGTCTAAGAAAAGAAGTTGGTTAGCAAAGTAATGGTCAGAAAACATATCTGGGAATTACTTGCAAGTGCTCGTGCACTCGTGAGTGTTGGCTTTCAACCCTGAACTCGTGAGTGCAACTTTTATTTGGCTGCCCTGGAGAGCAGATCAAAAGCTCCGTCTCTGGTTATGAGGGAATTGAGAAAAGTTTAATAATAAAAGATATACACATGATGTTCAAGGCATTTAAAATAAATTCAAAAGACCATGTCTTGCTGGTTTCTGGTGCTATCGAGTTATCACATAAATTATGTGTAAGTTTCACCGTTTTAAAATGAAATGTGTTTATAGAGAATCCGATAATGTCTAATAAAGATGAAAATGTTTTTTTTTAAATGTCAATACACATTTGAATTGATCGCATTTTGTTATTCAGATCAATAAAATTAAAATATGTCTGGTTAAAACCCCGATAATATGGAAGTATCCAAGATAAACCGTTTGAGGCAATCAATGTTCCATGAATTCAAGAAAGGAAACTCAATAGCGGACGAAGCGGCTGGAAGTATTCACTCAGTTGGAGAGGAATTTATGCCTAAAAGAGCCTTAAGAAGGTGGTTTGTTAAATTCGCAAGTGGAGATTTTAGTCATCAGGAAGAAGACCGCATCGGACACGATCCAGTTGAAGGAACTTATCCTGCTTTAGCAGTTGAGTTGGGATTGTCAAATAAACTTATTAAAGAACCTACACTTGGGAAATGAGTGCGTACTCATGAGCCATCTGAAAACAGTCTCAGTATGAATGCAATCGTCTAATAACAAGCTAGAAGATCACATTTAGTATTTAACTAAAATGAAGTAGTAGGTAGGGAATTCCCTGTAATTGCACATTTACTCATGAGTATTGACATTTAGCTCTGAATTCATGCATGTAGAGGTACTTTCTTGACTCGGAGGGCAAATTGAAAGCTCATCCCCTCATCAATGACTGGTTACAGAAAGTTGAGTCATTTACAAAAAATTCCGTAGACGATTGTATTTTTGACACAGCGCCTGACCACGCATAAGATTCCAAGTGCGATCAAACATGATAATCGTGCAATTATAAAATTGGTTGACAGGCACTTTTTGACTTTTCCGAGTTGTGACTGAGGGCGCCAACCGTTGGCTGTCTGCGTTATCCAGGATTTGGCTTTGTTTAACTACATGACTAGTGGTTTCGCTCATCCGAAGAACTCCCAAGTATCAGTTTCAAACTCCTCCTGCTGCATTGCAAAAGCTGTTTCGTTCAAATAACTTTGTAAGCTACGAAACAAATGTCAGTCTGAAGGAGGAAGAAATTGTGGATTAGGATCTGTTTCCCAACCAAGTTCTTTCATCTCTTGTGACGTGATTCTTGATGCGCTGTCCCGATGAAACATCACCCTTGTTTGAATCACTGCCGCAAGTCATTTCTCCTTCAAATGCCCCCTAATTGCTAGCAGTAGATCTGAGCACCGATTGTTACTCATGTAGGTGGTAAAAACTGGAATTGATTATTCCTCCGCTATCCCATCGGACTGAACGAAGGAGAACCAGTTGCCACTGCCTATAAAAACCCTTAAAATTTCGAAAAAAAAACAAGTTATTGCCAGTAACTAGTCACAAATCTATCCGCCAAAGTGGTGAAAAGAGTAGATATCGTCAACTCGAGATTTAATATTGTTTTCAGGTAATTCATGGGTAGATAACGATGGTGAACAGTTGCATGCTCGAAATTAAGCTTAAGTGCCTATTTCTACTCGGCTGATAAAGGAGCATAGGCTTCTTCAAGAAGCTTGTCATCATCAAACTAAACTTCTGCAAGTACTTCCATTCATTGTTTCCCCTCCATGAACTGAGTGAATGTTTCTAAAGGCTTCGTCAGCTGCTAAGTTTCCTAATCTCATAAAATATTGTGTGCCTCAAATATTTTATTGGGTGATACATCCAGGTTAAGATGGTTTTAAGCAAGCATATGTAATTTTAATTGTTCCGCGTAAAGTAATATGTTCATCTGAAAATGCATGTTAACAGAAAAACTAATGTTTAGCTCTATTAGGCATTATCAAATGCTCTTCAAAATTCGTCCAATTTAAAGGAGAAAATTCAGACACAACTTATGGGTTGATTGATATTACTGGAAACCATCAGGTGAAGATAGAAAGGTTAGGCAATGCCATCGAAAAAAACAGGATATGTTGAATTTACCTGTTTATCGGGAGCACCATATATAGAGGTTGGACAACATATTTATATGAATATGGCGCTGTCTCATTTCTCTGAGACACTGATTCAAACAAATTGTGAATTGTCAGTTCCAAAGGAATTTTAACCCATTAATCAGTCGAAACACCCTCGCTCAGTTCTCTTAGCGACGATGGCGACGACTTCTTACTTGAATCCCTGAGGATTAACCACAAAAAATGCTCCTCAATAATGGCCAGATGAGATACTCCACTTCATTAGAATAATGCTGCTAGTGCCATTCTTTAGCAATGTTACATAGCTGTATGAATTGGTGCTGCATTATCATCATCTTTAAAGATGGCGGCCTTCTCCTCCTGAAACTGACCTTGAACATCCATAGGAGGATGAACTTTGTCAACCGCACAAAATGCCTAAGTAGTCTCGACTGTCAATTCTTTTTCCATTAAGCGTGCCATTTTGATTGTTTATAGCATGTTCAAAGAATGTGAAGGTGTTTCCACTAATTTATTCCTTACCTGTATATATCCTTCATTATAACGCCCCATTCGAAAGTGATAGCAGATCACAACCTGAAGAAAGCATGCCATTTATAAAAGGTTTCATTTTGATTCCCTTTCTATCTGCCCTCCAAGGTGAGAACATAAAAGTTGCATTAATGAGCTGAGGGCTGGAAGCCAGCACTCATGAGTACACTTGCACTTACAAGGAATTTCAAGACGAGATATCTAGCTATCACCTTACTAAGAAGCTTTTATTTAGTCAAATACTAAATGCGATCTTCGTGCCTACGATTGGGAGATTTCAGTTAAATTTAAAAGAGCAAGAAGAGAGGTAGCAAGGCATCTCACTGCCACGATAGAGAAGGTAAGTTTATTATGGCTTATTAAGTACTTGACGTTGTCTGAGGCGTTTGATTGGCCCGGCTGGAGTCACAGGTGCACTGAATGACCCCATGGGACCCCTATTTATGCATCATCTCTTGCGCTCACCTGGGGAAAACAGCACCCACGTAGTTGGCATCATGAAGTCGTCTGCCATTTACGCCTTTCTCGCCGTACTCAGCTCCAGTCTGCTCTTTACCGCAGTCTTTCTTAAAGAGTGGCCCCTTAGCTTCAGTGGCAGCCCGTTCTACAAGCGATGCTGGTATGCGTCCATATCGAAAACCCTTGTGTACCTGTTGCTTACCTCGGCCAGCATGTCTCTGGTAACCTTCGGCTTACTGGTCGCTGACCTAATATGGGATAAAGGGGCTTTTCGGTTTGGAGCCTTCACGATCTGCGCAATCTCGACCGCGTGTGGCTGTGCAGGCATTTACGTCTACACGATGACATATATGCCAATATTATGGAGCCCTGCATTTGCTATCACGGCGGTTGCCTTCGACCTGGCCACCTTCGTCATTATGGTATTCGAAGCAGTGTCTTGCCGGTGGCAAGGAACCACCCATAGAAAGCAGTCATCTCGTGAAATAGATGAGAAGTACGGGTATTGGTCAAGACCGCACAATTGATTTTCCATATCTACGATTATCTGTATCCAAAAGGTTTCCCATATCTGCATGGACAAATATTTGGCTCTTTATTCTTATGCTTTATTCCTACTTTTTTCTTAAGACTGTTGGAATGCACCTAAGTGTATATTAATGTGAATGTACTTAAAGTAAATGCACTCGACTGTAGAAGAATGACAAGTGAGTTAGTTTTGGGTTCACGTGCACTCGCTTTACTACGCTGAAGCAATTTTTACCCCTTTTCTGTTAGATATTAGACGATTTTAAGCGTCTTCGCTTTCCTTAGCATCTTGGGAAATGATTTAAACTGGTGTCTGCCTCTTGGTTTTAGTTCTAGGAACTGGAGAAGCAGTTTGAGGCTAAATGATTCCTACCTATTGGAGGATCACGAGAATCCATCAGATCATCTGCATTAGAGTTAAATTGACCCACTTAATCAAGATTTATTCAGTGCTTGTGTTATAAAAGACCCCACCAGGCCTAATTTGCAAGACGTTCATTTACCTAAAAAGTAGTATATACATTTAAAGAGAAGATTTGCTGAATTCCAAAATCCTTCAAACAATGCCTGCCGAAGTGCAAGGAAATAAGACAAATTCTATTAATAAAAGTATCAGGTCATCCCATAAGTTGTGTTCGAACTTTTGAATAAGTGAGCAAATATTGCATTAAAAATCCAATCACAAATGCACTTTCCCGGATTATCTGCGACTTACTTGCATCTTTTAAAAAGCTTATTAATACTCCACTTTTTGTAGGGTTCAGTTTCAACCTCTTCGAGTTAAGCTGCAATAGTTGTTTCGTCCAAGTAATTTGTGAGCTACGAAACAAATGGTAGTCTAAAGGAGGAGCAAAGTCGAGAGAGTGAGTTCTTTTACGGCTATTGTCTTGATGAGACATAACTTAGTTTCCTGGGGCGAGTTAAAGACTACTCTTAATGGAGAGGGTTTTCGCTCCTATTGGGTGGAGTTAAATTATTGAAAAAATAAGCATTTTTTGTTAATCTTTGCTAAATTATAAGAAATGTAAGCATCTTCGTTAAGTGCAATGTAACATTTGTCCCTTTGAGCGACATGCAACCAGAATTGGGGTATAACTCCAAAATTAATAGTTTTTATACCACGTAATTGCATAAGTTTGGTTTAAATTGCTAATTTTAGAATTAAACGAAATATAAGGAGTATTTCACAATGTCTAATGGGGATGCAAATTACTGTATAGTCGTTGCATTTCAAATGATGAAATTTTGTGCAGTTGTTCGTCTATATCTTCAAAATCTTGGCAACCTTAGAGAAGTCGGGAGAGTGACTTCTTTTTCGGCTATTTTTGAAGTGATTTTCGCCGCATTAGGACGAGCTCAGCATTCACAGAATTTGGACTTTTTCCCTCTTCAAAGCCTGCTACCTACAGTAGATTTGAGCATTAAATGCTGCTCAAATAAGTGTTGACAATTCAGAGTGGTTGTGGTTGGTGACCCCACAAGGCTGATCGACGAGGAGTATTTTCCCTTCGAAATTCCCTTCTAGGCTTACAAATCCACCTTCCACGTCGCTTAAAATACCGAAAAAAACATTTTTCGCCATTCACTAGTTACAAATCTACTTACAAAATGGTGAAACAGGTTGACGAGAAAGGTGAATAAAGCCGGTGTCGTTAACTCGAGTCTTGAGATTTTTTTCAGACACCCACTCATGAGTCACCCATTTTCCAAGGTTAGTAACCTTTCTAAGATTTTGAAGATATTGACGAACAACTGTAGGGTTTGAGCTTAGCTTGGTTGCCAATTCAACTCAATTGATGAAGCAGGGTGAGCTTCTTCAAGGGCTCCTTCTTCAAGAAGCCGCTCATCACCGAACTCAACTGGCCTGCCTAAACTGAGATTAATTGTTTCGGCTGCTTGAGTTTTCTTTCTTGAAATCATATAACCCCATTGGCTTGTCATGATTCTTAGTTACTTCCATGTAAAAAGGATTTTAGTCAAGGACTTCATCATTTTATGAAATATATACAATAAATTTCACCCTCTTTAGACATTGTGAAATATTCCTTGTATTTCATTTAATTCTAAAATTAGCAATTTAATTAGATCTTATGCCATTACATGGTATAAAAAACCATTAATTTTGGAATTATACCCCAATTCTGGTAGCATTTCGCTCAAAGGGACAAATGTTACATTGCGCTTAACGAAGCTGCTTACATGCTTTATAATTTAGCAAAGATTAACAAAAAATGCTTATTTTTTTTCAGTAATTCAACTCCACCCTAGAGGAGCGAAAATCCTTTCCATTACGAGTAGTCTTTAATTCACCCAAGGATCTGGCTGGATTACTTTTCTCTTATACAAGACAACCATTAACGGTGTGTTTATAACATTAGATAGAATAAACCCTTCTAAATGAAATTTCTGCCTCTTGCAGTGGTCACCAGACTCTGAATCATGGTTCATGATTTCCCATCTTGACATGTGCCCTTATAGACAAAATATGGGATGGATGACTTTGCCTCATGCAGGCCAAGTGAGCGGACGCACGTGCACTGTGAACCAATCAAAGTACGACCTTCATTCCTGGTTCTGGCACGTGAGATGATTGAGCTATTTCCGCTAATGTCACTGTTGTCTTGTTTATCAATAAGTCCTCAATCTAATCACTTCTTACTAACAAAGCCCATGGCGTTAGCAGTCTTTAGCAAATATAATGCTAATTTTTATTTATTACCTAAACGCTGCCTTCTCAGACAGGGTTGAATCACAGAATGAGTACCTGTTAATTTAATTAATTAACGCCAAATCAACCCAGTCCCCCAACCAACTGCACCTCGTGACTCTACACCAGATTCTCACGATGGCAGGATTACTGCGATGTTGCACACGAGAGATTTGCGTGCTATTAAAACGTCGTCTCACCACTGATAAACCCAAGTTCATCTCAGTGGTCTACTCTGAAACCTGCAACTTTGATGTTCTTTGTATGTTTTCAAATTTATCCTTAAACACTTGGGTGAATGAAGGTAACAAATCAGAAGTAACAGAAAATTCGAAAGGAGGAAGACGGGATCGGAGCATAAAGAGGGGAACGGACGCGTGATTGATGCTGGAAACTTGGGAAAATGAAGGGCAGCCACGTGTTTTTTTGGGTAACAATGGGTAACAATTTAGAGTCAATTAGTTGAGCTCGCATCAATAACAATTCGATTTTAAACAGTATTTCAACCATTACTAGTTATTACGAATTTTGGCCTGGTTACTTGCTTTGAGGCACTCGTTTTCAGCGTAGCAAGGCATATTTGAGAAGTGAGGTAAACTCTATCCAATTTAAGATTGCATTTTTCAAGAGGTGACAATCGTGTTTAATTCACGCACACACCCAGGTAAGTTTAAATACCAGGAATTGCAAATTTTTCTCACTGTGCCTCTATGGTGGTGCTGGTGAGTATAATCGCGTGAGAAATTCAGCGAATCGGTTAGTCAAGTCAACTTATTCTGCTTTGTCTGGCGCATGCAGCGAAGTACACTCCATCGTCATTACGAGCACTTCGCAATTTTCGAAATGACATTTTAAGCGTACGATTGTGATGATTCATTAAGGCGATTAAATATTCGCATGAATTCCAACTTTGATTAGAAAATTCACATCACTCATTACGATGGTCGCTTGTAAAATAGAGAATCTAAGATTTTAGCAAAATTAAGTGAAAAATTGGTCGCTTGACCTATAAAATCGATTTTATTCACAGCCTATTTATTTAATGTAGCTCAGTTTCTTAAATGATACTTTGAATCTGCATATACACTTTACGATTATGCTTAAGGGGTTCGAATGCATTCCACCAAAGCTGCAATTATCTTTATCTTAAATTAATAATTCTTTGCGCTATTATAATTTAATGTTTTGTTGGAAAAACGACCAGAGAGTCATCCCATATTCGGACTGCCCTGAAAAAGTCATCGAATCAAACTCAGATACTCAAAAACTTGGGCACTTTCTAAAACTGTAAATTCACCTAAAAGAAGGGGTATTTTTGTAACTCTTTGTGCTTCCGAGTTGACATTTACAAATGGGAGATAACCAATGACAAGTCAATTAATCAAACCTTTAAGTCATTCACTCAGGGGCTCTTAAAGTCCTCATTTTACAGTGATTTAATCTTACATCATTAAGAAGGAGAATCAATGAGCAGCAAGCATGGCCTCGATTCAACATTTGAATAAAGACAACCGGTAATGCATTTACACGTCAGTTTGATTGTGAATGTATTTCCTGTCGATGTAGATTAGATGCAGGTTTTTCAGTCAAAATAATACTCACATAAAAAAGGGTAAAAATTTGATCCAGAGTACCAAAAGTGCGATTTGATTGGGCCTCACAGTCACCTAACTAACCATCGCAAGCTCAGAGAATAAACCAATGGAATGTTAGCATCGTTGGGAGATTTTCACCAGATATTTAAGACCATTGTTGGGTCTGCATGAGGTGTTTCAGCTCGACATGGACCAAAGAGTCGTCTATGTTATCATTGCTCTCCTCTCCGCACTCCTATACTTCCTAGCAACGGGATACGAAAGTTGGCCAGGGTGTATTATTGGGGACAGATGCTTCTATGGTGACCGTGGAACAACTACTGGTGCCTTACTAATTACCGCTGGTGTGCTGGTTCTCCTGGCTGGCATTTTCCTCATCGTGTTGATCGCCCTGAGTGAAGGCTGGGCTCGTTTCGCAGCAGCCGCGAACGCTGCCATAGCCGCGATTCTGGGAATAGCCGGTGTCTTCTACTTTCTGGACAAAGTCGGTGTTTGGTCTCCGTTCATTGCGACGATTGCAATGTCCCTTACGACTGCACTGGCGGCCACCCTGCTCTTCGATCTCATCTCCTCATACACGTGATCCAGGGGGCATTTTGACTAGCAAAATCGAGCCACTTTGCCTTCTCATGTTACTGACATGTTTTTTTCAATAAAGAAGAATCGGCTTACAAATGAAACCTGACTTTTTAAAGGAGATTTTTGCAGATTGGTTGAAGTTGTCTATTGGTATTTGATGTAGGCAAGTTGAGATACTAAATACTTTCAATTTCGCTCTGAAAGAGGTACATTCATTGCAAGTAAGAACTTATGAATTAGCACTTGGAGTCTCATTCTGTAGTTAATTTACCACTTAAAGGTACTCAAATAGGTAAAGCATGGGAAGTCACTGAAAGTGAGGCTGAAGTACTTAGAATTGAATAGAAAGTGTGCTTGGCATCGCCATAGTCATGAATCTGAAAGGAAGAGATTTTTAACCTTTAAGCAATTTATAACCATAGAGTCTTTTCCCAACTGGGGTTTTGTACAAGCAATGAAAAATGACTAACGGCTAGCGAGGCTTGAAAGAGGTAAGAAAGTAGGTCACAATTACGTTAGGGATAAGTTAAATCAAGCCAGAAAACTTTAATGGGTTTTTGTATCTCCAAAAATTACATTAATAATTTTCTGATTATCTTGACCTATAATTTATTCACCTTTCATCATTATCTGCGTAATACGTACAGTTGTTTAAGTCGTTATATGACGCCTGGCACTTAATTGAATAAACTTTGGAGTTGCGACGCGTCCCGTCTCTTGTGGACGTTGTCGAAGGTACCGCGTACCAATCGAACTATTTTAGGTATCATAGCACATCCGTACTTTACAGTATGGGTGTTTTCCTAGCTTTAATTAACCTTCAACTGGCTTCCTGCAAGCTTCTATACTGTGGAGACCTCAAAAAAGCGAAGCTACATTTTCAACCATGGAAAAAAGCTCGTATTTGGAGATACGGTCACTGAGACTTCGGAGTGAGTTTTATGGAAATCGTGCTACAACTACCCAATGTCACATTCAGTTAGGGATGCCATTATCAGGGCACTATTCCTTGATTATCTACGACTTATTACTAACTTCATTGTAGAAAATTCTTTTGTTTTTGATAATTCGAAGAACCCACAAATTTCAGTTTCAAACTCTTTCTGCAGAGTTACAAAATTTGTATCTTCCAAATGATTTTGTAAGCTACGTTACAAAATGTGGTGGCTGAGGAATCATCTCCCAACCAAGTTCTTCGATATTTTGTTGGGTCATGGTTCTTGTTGTTAGGAGTCGAGCTGCATTGTTCTGATAAAACATCATCACTAGAGCAGGGCTTTTCCAAATTGCTGTCCGCATAAGAATTGAGCATTAATCATTTCTCAATTAGTTAGTGGGAAAAAAAACTTAGAAGAAACCTCAGAAACATCAAAAAAAAAACAAAAAACGACGCACTCATTGAGACAGTTAGATAAATTCATAATTTCTTCATAAGCCAAATTTGGGACCTACCTGCGTAATAGGGTTTTCGATGTGATACTTCAGAACTTCATTAAACAAATATGAGGAAAATTTTCCGAAATTAAATTAACGGTCTACTAATAAGATCCTGAAAATGAAAAAATGTGGATCTTTATAATCCAAGATTAGGCTCTTAACACAGTAACCGACTTGTATGAGAACGATGGGGTAACGAACGATTACTACTCGAAAATGCAGAGGGTAACGGGAGGTTAGTGTGCTAATGGCGAGGATTTGTAATAAAAAGTGGATAGGGTCCTCTTTCATCATGAAAAAGCCCCCATAACATCCTTCGAGGTGGTAAATGCTTCCTCACCCTCAATAGGAACCCAATCAAGCTCTATCAGATTTTTCCATTTTCCTAAAACTTCAAGAAATCCTCAAAGAATTCCATTTTGATGGGAGGGAAAAACTGCTTTACTACTGCTGATGATCTGATTGACAACTATAGTGAGACATTAGCTAATGAATATACTTTATTTTTTGCCATAAATTACTTTCATATCCACTTTGCGAGATCATCTTGACTCTACCAATCAAAACGCACTTACTCACCACCTGTGCCTCACGCGCTCTGTTGCATCAAATGGAGTTAAGAAAGTCATGAGACGAGTGATAGTGATTCAAGACGGCTTCACCCACCTTCTGAGTAATTCCCTGATTATGTTGATTGAATAATTACTTAGTAATTTTGCCCTTTCTTCTCATTCAGCGGCTTTTTTGTGCCAATGATAAAACGAAATGCTTAACATGATCTAGGTATAGAAGGGTCCTTCTACCATGAAATTCATTTTCGGTTGGCAGAAATAGCTGTTGAGCTACAAGTAAGGACATTTCTTCAATCAACGTGAATGCAGTGAAGCGTCTTTCGATAAAAGCAGACCATAAAAGAAGGTTTTCATGGCCCTCGGTCTCTGAGGGGAAACCATGGTTTTTTTAACTGAAGCAATCAGCAAAATTCACATAATAGGGCTCTAAATCTTTTCCGGCTGGACTTCATTTGTCTTGAAGCCATAAAAATACTGCAACCTCAGATTTTTTGTTCGAAGTCATCATCGCTTACGCGCAAACTACATTATATCTGAGATGCTGCAGTTGTAGATTCAGGCCATTTCGCTAGTTCGTATTACGCATTTAATTAACCAACTATTAAAATGAGAAGTTTATGGTAGAAAATAACCTCAATTTCTGCCATGTTACCCCTTTCCTAATAGTGTATATGTATTGAATTAATTTATAGATAGTCGTTATTAAAAATTAAAATGCCCAAGTCAAGCTTCTTTCTTAATTCAACTCTGAGTTAGCGAAAGCCCTTGCGTACGACTGTTCCAACATTGTTTTCAAACTGAACTCAACGCTTTGATAATGGGATTTGCTTAGCACAAATAAACACAAGCTACTTTGTCTGGTATTCTGTAAAAATTCAAGCATAGATACAGTTCAGCACATAATCTGCGCATCTATTAGAAGGCATAGAATTCTCCGTTTTAACTAAACGACGTAGCGTATTCTGATATTGGAGCATTAATAGTGAAATGAAACAAAAGCACGTAGATTTGGATGTCTCACATACGCGACTGAAAGAAGCCTTGATAATTGCATCGTGACGGTGGATTTTTCCTTTTGTACTTTCTACAATGACATCGGCACCTTTAAACTCAACCTAAAAGACATGGTGGTAGATACTGTTTGTCTAAAACAGCCGACTCCTGAAGTGCAATTGATTTCTGAAAAAAATTTTCCCCTTTACCACTAACTAAGAAGGCCTTTATAATTAAGTGACTGTAATTACAAACAGCAACCGTTGTTGCAATTATTTAAACGTCAATATAAACCGTTAACTTTAACCAATCTTTAAGCCCGCTGATAAAAAAATTTAAGTTTATTTTCGGCAAAAAAGATAAGTTAGATCACAATTTTATGACATAAAAACAAGTTATAAGAAGAGACTAAATAGCCAATGTTTACAAGTCAAAAGTCAAACAATGTTCAAGTGTATGAGGAAGAGGTGACGGCATCGAATACCAGCGTGGCCGCCAGTGCGACGTTGAGAGACATGGCAATTGTGGCGATGAACGGAGACCATTGGCGAGTCTTGTCTAGGAAGTAGAAGACACCGGCTATGGCCAGAATGGCAGAAATCACAGCCACCACGGTTGCGGCGATTTCAGTCCAGCCTTGACCCGCGGCAACCAGCATGATGAGGAAAACGGCAGCCAAGAAGACTAGCAGTCCAGCGGTGATGAGCAAGCCACCAGTGGTTTTTCCACGATCACCATGGTAGCAGTTGTCACCGATAATGCACCCAGGCCAGCTGTCGTATCCCACGGCGAGGAAGAACAGGAGAGCAGCTAGCAGAGCGATGCTAATGTAGCCGAATCGTCGGTTCATGTTGAGCTGAGATGTCTCAGCCTCACTCTCTGGCGGTTTTAAATAGTCTTTGGGAATCTCAGGAGCCCTCTCTGAGCTTGCAATCTGTGGGTGATTGGCTGTGGGAGGGTTGTCGAATCACTCGAGAGGCACTTTACGCTTGTATTAATTCAGTTTCATAGCTTAAAGCGAATCAAAAGATTAGAAGTGGGTTATTGTAGTCTTAACCATGGCCTTGTATCAGAATATAATTGCTTTTCTCAAAAATATCCCAACTTAGCTGGATTATCCTACATGTTCGGCTATGATTATCTTTGCCCTGACGAAAAGCCATATTTTGACTCTGAAAGCGCTGACATGGTGGCTATTGACTCGGAAATAGGTGAATCAGTGAGATGTTAGAGAAAATTAAACCTATCCAGCGTTGAACCACCTCAAAAGCCTGTTTGGTATACTCAGCTTGTTAGACTAGATGTGATGCAAACAAGAATAAATATTTTCAAAAGTGTGGTCCAATATTGGACCTGATGCCAAGTCATCTCTGCTACCGAGGCAAACTTTCCTTTCTTTTTTCAGAGAACCTAATTTGTTCATGAGAACTGGCAGAAGCTCCTCCAATTTTGCGCTGGTCTTCAGTCGTGTGAAGAGAAATTTTATGCTTTAGAGTTGAAATTTTCCGAAGAAATTGAGAGAACAATCGGAAAGTTCGCACTCATCAACTTTGGTTCGAGTGAATACATAATATTTGGATTTTTTGTAAAAATATTTCCGAAAACCTATTTGGAACCATGTTTCCTACTGAAAAATGGCAAGAAATCTAAAGTGTTTACTCTTTCTTACCAAAGCAACGCCACTTTTTCTCATACCATTCAAAGATGTGTCCTTCAAATCTGTTTGAGGTTGATGGGCCTTCTTTCTCATAATTTTCTCTAGTCTGTAACTGTCCTCATTCTTTGACAATAACAACGGAGCCAAATTGTCATCAGATACGCAGAATCAGAGATCAGCTCTTTAATTATCCTCTTTAAATCAGCATTCGTCTAATGGCATACTCAAATGCTTCCTTTATGTTTTGAGCTTAATTAAATGACGCAGATTCCATTACTCAGAGCGCCAGCAGGAAAAAGAGTACAAGGTTACTTCTACTAGAGATTAAAAGTTTACTCTCTCGCATGTTAGCCATCGAATTCAGCGTAATTTAGAGTACAAACTCAGAAAAATCGGTCCAACCAGATTTTTAGGTAAGCCCATATGATATCACACTGGGGTGCCTCTGAGTTGCATTAATGTCCAACTAAGCAAGTTACCCTAGGATAAGAACCTGAAATCCTATTTTAAAGTTAACTTTTACTTTGACTATAACAGGTTTAGTGAGGAACTCTTTCAAGTACCACAAGTGTAACTGATCCTCGTTTATTCCACATCAAAAACACGCAACAAATGAGACAACGATAAAAGCAACTGGTCTTAAAAACTTCTAGTTTGAATAAAGTGTTGTCAAATACACATTATGGATAAGGCATGGGAGTTTCACAAGAGATCGAAGCCATCTGAACGTACTTTCTCAAAAGACACGGGTGTGTCACAATTTACATGCAATGAGTGATGACATCGAATAGAAGAATGGCAGGCGAGACAACCTTTGGTGACATTGCAATTGTGGCAATGAACGGGGACAATTGGCTGGTTTTATACAGGAAGTAGAAGACGCCAGCACCGGCCAGAATGGCAGCAATGGCAGCGTACACGACTGCGGCGATTCCACTCCAGCCTTCACTCAAGGTAATCAGCACGATGGTGAAAATACCAGCCTGTGGAATCAGCAGAGTAGCGAGGATTAGTACCACGGGCACGATAACCGCATCCGTCATCAAGAATGAATCCAGGTTGGTTCATATCTCTTGTAGAAAATCTTAGTTTAGCCTATCTGCTACAAATCGGTGACCTCGACGTGATCGGAGGAGACCCATACTTCTTGATCTTGGGGAAAGCTCAACAGTAAGAGGGACTCTTTTGTAGCTTCCATGGTTCAAGGGTCTTTTCACAAGAGTCCTCCAGCTGCCGAATCATCTGAAAGAATCCAAAGCATTTTAAACTGCTTTGCCATGTCTCTCAGCCTAAAGAGATTGGAGATTCCACTACTCCTGCACTGTACTTCAACTCAGTTCTTCATAAAGCTCACGTTGATTCTGAACTGGTTCAGGTCTAAGAAGCAAACGGAACCTATGCAAAATGACTTCTAACAGTCAAATGCCAAACCCAACAACGAATCCACCGAGTCTTTAGCCACTAGCCTCTTAAAACACAGAAAAGACACAATCGCTAAAAACAAAATACCCTCGACTTCCGTGCATCCTCAGACCACGCCATCAACACTACGTCCTTCGGCTCACCAGTGGTACTCGTTTCATTGAGTCCGCACAAGAGTGCCCATTAGAAGCTTTTGTTTAAAGAACGCACTCAAGCTGTTTTTTGTTGTGCGAGAACAAAGGACTAGAATGATAAATTGATTATCCACCGGTGGGTTTGGGCATGCTATTTGTGAGCGTGAGAAGCAAGTCTCACGTGAAGGCGAGTCGTCTGGTCATCCCAGGAACGTTTCAATTAGTAATGACGATTAATCCTCAGACAGGCCTTAAGAAAATTGTGCTCTCTCCTACCAGCCTTGCGTTCATTTGATCCACTGTTTTTTTAGGAATAATAACTCAAAATGCAAGAAATATTTCATTTCCTCAAGGCCCCAAAAGTCTCAAAGTGATCATCACGCATCTTTGCGTCTTTGAATGAACTAGCCTAAAACTCCTGCCCATGGGTTTTGTCATTTCCCTTACCGTGCACCCAGGGATTGACTTTACTACTCTTTAAGTCAGTTTTGTCCCACCATTCGTGCACTCGACTCGCGGAGATCTCTTCTTGGATGCTTTCCTTGCACTTGCAAAAGCTTAACGTAGTAAGTTGCTTAAAGTACATCGTTTACTAAGACATTCATGAGCTATGTTACTGCTGTAAGCGAAATCAATAGTAGCAGTGCTATTCAAAATTAAATAAAATATTAAAATAAAATATAAAATATAAAATATAAAATATAAATATAAAAATAAAATATTAAAAAGATGGTTTTAGTTTGACGAGGAAATGGCATTGGATTAGTGATTGAATCAGCTGAGAGTCATCAGCAGGTTTGAATGAACGCGACTGCTGTGTAAATCAATTTTACTACGATTTCCACACAAAAATAAAACATTTTTGAAGGAGATCATTGCTTTACTATTCAGTGATCAGTGATATAACTAAGAAAACACACTGGTAAAAAATTCCCGGAGAAAATAACAGAAAGTGTCTGAATATTATTATTATATTTTCAAATTACGTTTGAGATATATATGAGTAGTGATATATGATGTCTAATTGGGAACCACATAATTTAAAATTTAAAAAGTATACCAGTGATTTTTTCCTACAGATTAATTAAATTGAAATTAGCTTTATTTAAATCCTGTTAATTTGAAGTTATCTACTCCTACGAATAACCGTAAAAATGACTTGGCTTTACATTTCTAATTGGGGACATTTTGTTTTCTCATATTACTCAATCGTTATGCAATTAAAGTGTTTTCTTGCTAAATTTTTTAGTGAACAAAATAATATTTTTCATCAATGATAGAACTAGTGGATTAAAATTACCGGCTCATAGTGGAGGTTCATTTATAAAATACAATGGTTAATGTCTTATAAATACAAAACTTCTAAATCAGTGATAAATTCGGATGTCAATGTATAAGAACTCCGAATCTCTGGTCAAGAGAGTTTGCAATAAATAATTGGCAATGCAGGCCTCCGGTTTTTGCAATACACGGTTCATATCACAAATACTGTTTCGATTTTAATTTATAGGTGGCTACACTAGGATAAACTTTGAAAAATACAAATTCTTATTCACATTTAATGCTATCACAATACAATGAACAAAAGACTTCTTGAATTCCACGTGGCGTAATTTATTTTCACTCGTTATTCTTAAATGTGGGAATTAATTATATGGAGTAATTCAAACGCTCCGTGAATAATCAGAGTTCAGTGCTTTTTCATAGATGTTCAGGTTGTGTTTAGAAATGCCAGGGTGCTCATATTATACGGAAAAAAAACAAGACAAGCTTGTGGTAGATTTGAATTTAGCAAATCCCACTACCAAGAATTGAATAGATTTAGAAAAAAAGATTACGTGTGAAGTAGGGCGCTTGAAAGCTCGTATCTACGCCAAGCGTGTAGAAGCTGATTTATGGAAGAGGCTGATTCAGTATTTCTAACAACCCACTCCGCGGTGAATTAGAAAAAGAGCCTGATTACTATATAAATGTCCAACTGTTAGTATGTAATCAAAAATAGTCTTAACAATGATTCCTATCTTTAAAAATATTAGGAAGATCTGTTTGTATCTGATTATCAGCTCGAAAAAAAGCTGAAAGGTGAGAGAGATCAGGGATTTTGAGCAAGCTTGCAATCTCCCCCAATTACAGGCTTTTCTCAAAAGGGCTGTGAAGTCATCTGCAATTACTATCACAATTCTCATGCTTTTAACTCGATTTGACGTAAGTGATCATGGGAAGCACCCACAGTGAGTAGGCGGGTTTGATTCATTGCTAAAACCTCATCCCCTCAAGACTCATTAATACGGTGGTTGGTAATTGTGTTAACCAATAAAATATACCCATTAGCTTATGTCTCATCGTAGCTGCCATGTTCGTCATGATAAAGTAGGGCATCATTATTATGTTCCCCTTTCCAATTTTATTCATAGCTTCGTCATTTAGCCTCCACAGCGCAGTAGTCGCCCATTCATTTTTCGATTTATATAAAAAGTAAAATCTCTCTGTATGGCATTCTCTGTGGCCCAATTCGCTTTAAGCCACTGTTTTAGATTCCGTGATCATATTTTTATAAACTGATATCTTCTCCAATGATATTATTATTCGCTAAGAAGGTCGCTATTAAGGCAAAACACTTATGGAGTCCATCTTGCTAAAATTTCGCTCGGTCCAAAATTTCTGTCATTAAGAACCGAAAATTTTCCCGAGCTGTATGAAATGCGTAAGGATGTAACAATCTGCATGGAGCTTTTCTTCAATTTTTGAAATTTAATTCATTCTTTAAGTATATTTATACTCTGTAGCTGCAGCACGAGGTCCTTAAACTTCTTTCAAAGTGTCAATAATCAGAGATATTCTACACCTGAATTTAAGCAAAATTGAATTTTTAACTAACTTCCAAAATATTGGCTCTTTTCCAAGTTTGCATCTCTTTTAGATGGTCTGGCTGAAATCAAGTAATAGCTAGGTAAATACCTACTGAGGTGTTCTGACATGTTTAATCCTGTTTAACCTCTCTAATTTTGCTACTTTGCCCTAATGGAGATATAAATAACTTGTTAATAGATGGGAGGAGTTCACAGAATGTGCACTGATGACTGAACCTTTAAGTAAATGCAACACTTCGTCACTTGTTCTATTTATTCAAAATCCGGGCAGAATATATGGGATGACCTGATAGATGGTACACTTTTAGGAGTCCTGCACATAGGGATGCCCCACGCATCTACTCAAATCTGGATCAAGCATTTTCTACTAATAACTTACCCTTTATTTTATTGTAAAAATTCAACACCGAAGCCGTTTTCAAGCTCCCTGTATGCTTTCTAGTTAACAAAGTTAAATACCTAAATTTAAAATCGTCTTTTTGAGTTTCCTGCGCCTGTGATAATGATCTTTTATTGCGTGTTTTTGTTCAGCAATAAGTGAGCCCAATCACTGCAATAAAGTTAAGTCAGCAGAATTTTAATTAAATTTCTGCGTAAATTAACTGTGATATTCCCCACATTACTGCAGAAATTTAACCGTCATGGCGTCTGTCTTGTGACAGCGACATCACGAGGACGATAGACAACAATGAAAATACTGATCCAGGTCTTAGGCAAGCTTTTTCAACCTGGATTAGTACTCGAAATGATCAAAACTGAAATAATTTCATTCTCAAATATGATGACAGGATTAGTGCACATTATAATACTACCAGTGGCACAATAATTCATGTCGGAAAAGCTATGACATACAAAGACCAGTTAAAAGAACTTCTCTTCAAGCTAATTTGTGTGGTTGTTGCGAAAAACTTACTAGCCTTTCTACCTACTATCCATTTACATTTCTACCGATTACAGGCTGGTTGACAGTCAACGTTTATTTTGGGCGCCATCTTAATCATTTCGGATTAACAAATAAATGAGAAGACGAATCAGTAGCTAAAAGATCCTTGTATTTAAAAAATGATGAGTTGTCCCTATCATATTAATCATTCTACGTATTAATGAAAATAATGTGAACTGAAGTAAACAAGAAATAATGCTTTTGCACACACCATGAAGCTTTTATCCAAATAAGGACCTTTGATGCCATCAAGAAAAGAAAAAACCGCAAGTTAATCTACCAAAGCTGTCTCTCAGGAGACCTGTAGTGACCGTACGGTTACCTGAGAGTATCTTCGTGAATCCTTTTTTAAACTAACTGAATTGTCAAATTTGCTTACCGATAAAGGTGGGAGGACGTCTTCTCTCCTCTCTCTGGTTTTGGGGAATCTTTCAACTTGTCTTCGGTAGTGGATCCATCTAGGAAGAGGAGCTAAGAGTAGCCGTCCGCTACAGACCATCCTTTTCATTGAAAGTTTGAAATCAGCGTGCTCCAGGTCCCGGGTTGCATCAATTTGAGTCTCCAGTGGACGTTAGTGGCTATGCGTACAACTTTCTGCTAACGATATTTTATTATTTTCCTGTTCTTCAGTTCGCATTTATCAACCTTTTTTCCTTTTTCTCACGAGAACGTTTAATTAATCACTTAAAAATGTTTACCGAATGCTTAGCTGGATAGCTACTCTAAGATTCTCTTCTTAGATGGATCAGTTACAAGAGTAAGGTAATGATTTCCGAGAGTGCTTTTAGCAAGGAGTGTGTGTGTGAATGAGTGAGTGCGAGGTATATCCGTGTGTACAGGTGACCGTAGAGTCACTACCAACACAATTCAAACAAGATCTATATTCCCACTCTCCCATCGTAGCTTGAAGAGCTCGAATGAGAAAGAAAATATTTTGGTTGCCAGTTTTCATTCAATATTAATTTCTTTTTCAGAATTTATAAAGACTTGAAAGCTCTTTCTCATCGGCTTATTCAAGGCATTAGAAGATGTGAATTTCAAACTGTCTAGAAGAAGCGCTAATAGTCATACTAACTCGATTGCATCTAGGCATGATAAATCACCCATTTATCGAATTGATGAAAGGTTGTTTATCTCCGAAATGTGATACGACGACGCATAGAAAAAACGCAATCTCTGTCGGTAAGACAGGCTCAAACCCAATGACACAAAAATGTAATAGCATTGTTTAAAGATTTCAGAATTGACAGACACAATGCACACATCAGGAATTAGGAATGCTGCTCGAAACCATAGACCGAATTAAGGTCACATCAAAAATTCTGCTCGGATTTTTTAAATTGAATCAAATTGAGAAAACAGTTTATATTATCTAGTAGCAAGGAAAATTACTTGTATGTTTGGGTGCAATAAACGGACTTATTTATTTTACAATACACAAAAATCAAAATTTGCCTGATTAAAACTCCGATAACATGTGAGAACCAAATAATTGCTTGATGCAGTTATGTGTTAAAGGAAGGAAAATCAGCATTCACTCAGTTTATGGAGAGAAATGCGTGCAGAAGATGAATCTTCAGAAAGCAGTCTCAAATGTCGAGCTGTCATCTGCTCTTCTCTTCATTTCCACCAAAGAATAATCAATGTTGAATCATTACCACCTGAGTGAGCAACAGTTGGTGCTCAAATCTACTCTGAGCATCAATTAGGGTGGCGTTTTAACCAAGCTGCTTCAGCGAATCGATTGGGGTGACGTTGTTTCATCAATATTTCTCATTATATACCTCATTCTTCGACTTTGCTCCTCCTTAAGACTACCAATTGTTTCGTATCTTTCAAAAGCATTAGGAAGGAACGGCTTTTGCAACACCGCAACACCTTTGTGAATTCTTTTGATTAAAACCCGGATAATTTACAATTATATTGATAAGCTAAATGAGAAGTGGCAGAAAGTCATGGATAAGCATGGAAAGCACATTGATGTTTAAATTTAGCAATGTAAAATGTTAAATGGTAAAATGTTTCAATTGTATAAAATTTGGGCAGAACTTATTATTCGACAAACCTTCCTACAACATCATTGGAATCGAGTAGGCGTGCATTTCATTGTATCCCATGTTTGTTGTGGTGTCGTTCGTGGAACGAAAAAGACCGCAACAGACCTTAGAAGAAAGAAGCCCTCAGAGTCTGGATCTGGTTACTGTGCTCAACAACACATTTTCTTAACATTTGACCAACAAAACCTGCAACCTAACTTACGATACAAAGGTCTTGGTTGCTACTTTAGTGCTCAAATCGCGCTGCTAACTTTTTTTTCATAGAAAAAAAAACTACTGCGACAGACACAATTGGACAGCGGTTGTAGTCAGCCAAAGTAGGGCCCTCTAGTTTACGAAATGGAGGTTGGAAAGGTAAAATTCACCCCTCTCGAAAACCAGCTGAAGCCTAGGTCCCTACGATCGCTATCATTTTACCTCACAGGCAATAATGAGTACTTAACCTTTAAATTTAAATCGCTGAGGACTCTAAGACACTGGGCCTTCTACTCAAAGCTAAACTAGTTCCGAAGGTTAGAGAAAACAAAAAAAGGAATACTTAGAGAAAATTTCCGTTGTACAAACTCTGCAATTTTAATCCCCCATAATTACTGCAATGTTAATGTTGTAATTTAATTAGATGCATTTTGCGTGTAGGCCCGATTGTTAAAGTTTTGGCATACGAATCACGGGATGCATAATTGTTCATCGGGTTCGAGTATTTACTACTTAAGTTCATTAAAATGCGATGAATGTTAATTGTTGATTAAGTATTCTACAACTGGGGAGGTGGAGAACATACCACTTAGGTATAATTTATGAGGTTTACATTAATTCAAAAATTATAACGTCATTACTTCAAAAATTATAACGTCATTACTTTAGTATTGTTAAAATTTAGAATGAATTAAACACTGGCCGAATGTTGCATTCCATTGAAGGCTCAATAATTAATGTACTTTCATTGTTATCCATATATTAACAAGCTTATTAATACCTTCATTATTGTTAATGTTGTATCTCCAGAAAATTACATATATATTTTTCTGATTATCTTGAACTATAATTTATTTATCATTCGTTATTATCTATATAATATGTACACTTGTTTAAGTCGTTACTATGACGCCTTGCACTTTGTTGAATAAACTTTGGAGTTACGACGCGGCCCGTCTCTTGTGGCCGTTATCGAATCATAGCACCTCCGTACTTTACATTAGTAACATTGTTCTGGTTTTGCTTGTTGGAAGAACTCACAAATAGAGGCTTTGAACTCTTCCAGAGGCAGAATAGGGCGATGAGGAAATTTCCCCAAATCAAGTACTTCCAGTTTACTGCTTATGATCGTAAAACATCACCTTTTTTTGATTCAGTGGAACAGGTCGTTTTTTCTTCTCAAAGCTTGCATGGTTCAAACGCCTTGTTGCCGCATTAGGCGGTAACAATCTAAAGTGGATTATTCCTCAGCGATTTCACGAGATTGAAAGAAGCACAATTTCCATAAGGTGAGTAAGATAAGGATAACGTCTTTCAAGGAACGTTTCCTTAAGAAGCTGCTTATCGTCAAACTCATTCAGACGTCCGGTTCCATCTGCATCTACATCGAGGATGAAATACCCACTTCCACTGAAGTTCACAAACAATCTTCTACAACCACCTTCTTTCATTTACACACTCCTTTCTTCGAACCCCGTGAATGTTTCCAGTCACTTCGTCAGCTGCTGAGTTTCCATTCTTGAAGTCATGAAACATTGGTGATTCTTTGGTGCTTTCACGTTAGCAGTGCTTAATTAAGCAAATTTCTATATAACACAATCTGATTAGGTCTAATGCATCTAGCACAAAAATTATGTTCAACTCCGTGAGACATTATCAAGCATTTTTTGTTACTCAAATTTATAAAGGTAAAATTTAGTTTTTGACATCAGTTTTGGTGGATGTGGCGCAACACTATCACACAGAAGGGTGTTCTCCCATCTAATCATTGCGTTTATCGTCGACTGATTGGGTGCTCCTCATGTTCCCTAGCTATAACCATCAAACATTATGAGCATCACATGTTAAACACACTGAGACTACCTTGAAATAACTTCCATACCACATAAGGTAAAGCCATAACTTTTCACTATGTCTTCAACGTCAAACGAATTGTCAGGTCTGAAACGAAATCTATGAATATTTCTGGGATACTAGATGCTTGGGAAGGCATAAATAAAGAATAATCTATTCTTACAGCAAAAATTTATTAAAATCGTTAAAGAGTGGCAGTATAATTAGCGTTAATTTAATACACTCGCCTACGAAATCACGGATCGTGATCACGTCGAGGGCGAATGTGAGGGTCATTGCGATTTTAGAGATGGTGGAAGATGCCATCATTGCTGAAGCGGTATCGGCCCAGTCCTCACACAACTCTGCCTATGGCTCCCAGTCAGAAGCAGCCCAGCAGTGATTTTACTTCGTTCGAATTTAATGCAATAGGGATCCAGGATGCTCTGGGAGAGGTATTCTGGACATCATCCATAGCCGACAGCTAGGAAATACAGTAGAGGTGATAGGAAACAGGCAAACGTATAGGGAACTCTGTGGTAACATTCCATTGTGCTGACTGCTTGGTAGACAATGAAAGTGTGCGGTTTAGCAATGGATATCATGCAATATCTGCCATCTGTGATGTATATACCCACTTTGTTTGCCTCATGCCAAATCAACGGTTAAATTCGGAATTATTTAAGCCTTAAAAGCCCACAATCAATGCTAGGAATTGGGTCACTTTCCCATAGGGGCCTTTTTGTATCTTCCGTCTTCTTTATGATCAACTTCTGTTCCTCTGCAGTTCGATCTTCGCTCGCATTAGAGTTCATTGAGAAACTGCAATTATGGAGTCCACGAAGGCATTCGGATTGCATCCTTGCCTTGTGACTTACATCCGCTGTTTAACCTTATACTCTGAGCCGTTATTGTTTTAATTGTTAGTGCGGAAGTGAAATCGCCAGGCACAAGGAGTAAAAAAAAATTTTGTTTTTTTTCTTGTCGCTTTTTTGTACGTGCTACCACCAAAATCAACAGTACTAAGTCAGAAATCCCAATCGCGGCAACAGCAGATACATTTTTTTGTTAAAACGTCCATTCTATCCATACTGCTCTCCAATGTCCAATTGAGTTTTACTGTCTCTGACGATTTCCGAGCCTTCTCCCTTGTCAGCATGGTTTAGAAGGGGTAAAGATGAAGATCCGAGGGTCGAAGTCTGGTGAAGATTTAATGCAATAAAAGAAGCAAGGAAAACTGCTTCTAATGTTCACTAATGTCAAGTACCGGGATCCTACTTCACATATGATTATAATTCAATTATAACCAACATTCCTTTCATTCTCAGGTAGCTGCATTTACGTTACGTGGAGGGATGGTGCGCTACGTTTTCCATGTTGGTAATTTCTTATAGCACGTTGAGCCCTCTAGCCTGCAAATAGAGCATCTGCTCGATGCTCGCACACCCTTTAACCTCATATCTGACCACCTGAGTCTTAGAAGCCGTGGCCAGATCAGCTTTCACCAACTCGGAATCTGAATGGCGTTGTTCTATATGACTAACTAGAGACCATCTGTAAAGATGCGTCACATGATAAGACTCTGAAGGAAATAGAACGGCCCTTTGTTCGGACTTTTTGTTATTTGTTTTGCCAGGCACCACGTGAGCAACCCCCAAATACCTGTTCATTTGCCTGAACGTAGCAAATAGTTTAAAATAATTTCATATAATCACCTTCATGGACAGGATGCCTTCGTTCGATATCAGAATATCCCGGCAGAAGCACAATTGGTGCTCAAGGCGGAATTTACAACAATTTAACTTCCTTGGTTTTCGCTTTTTGTAGGACCGTTCTGAGCTCTTGTAAGTAATTATACTCGTTCTCTATTGAGCACCGCTTTTTCTTCTGCTGCGATATTCTGATGTCGAACGAAGGCACTCGCTACCTCTTGGACAGTCGTGTCAGGATATTTGTCCGAAGAGCCATGAGTTGGGATCGAACAGATAACTCGGGGCTCTTAAAGCCTAAATGGAACTCGGAGCAGAGTTTGTTGACTCTGGTTGTGTAGTCTCTAATACTTTCTCCAGGCTCCATTGCGACTTTAAAGCACTGGAAACGGGCATTAAAAAGAGAGTTTTCACCTGAATGTAAAATACGCAGAACTGCAATAGTCCCATCGATTGAGAAGGGTTCGCATGCTGATTTATGGAGACGTCGTAGGACTAAACGATTCTTCGTCGATTCTGGCATGTTCAAAAACATTACGTCCATAGCATCTGAGAACCGCTGTATCCATATCGGGAAATTGTCCAAGAATGGATCGAAAATCGAGATCTGGTCAAGGATTTCTTCTGGCATTTTCGTTTGCCTTTTTAATTTGTTAGTAAGGGCTGCAAGAAATTCTTCAATTTGATGCGTTGCCACTATGTTACCTAAATTAGTTCGATTACTAGACGTTACGCTCGATAACGGCCACAAAAGACTTGACGCGTGGTAACTCCGAAGTTTACTAGACGAAGTAACGACTTAAACAAGTATGCATATTAGTGTATATTTACGAGGTACTGATGCTATCTAAAGTAATGCGATTAGTAATATTACGCTCTGTCTCTAGGATAGCAGGCCACCAGATAAACGGATGCGTAACGAC
Source organism: Anomotaenia brevis (assembly GCA_030710315.1). NCBI lineage: Eukaryota > Metazoa > Platyhelminthes > Cestoda > Cyclophyllidea > Dilepididae > Anomotaenia > Anomotaenia brevis. Next base: position 1,343,529 of record JAUOZQ010000011.1, read on the forward strand.
TCAAAACATGTATTTGTAGAAGTACAACGCGTCCTAGTAACAACATAAAAAACTATACATAATTTACAGTGAATGGCAAATGTAAAATAAAATTTATTCTGAAATAATCAGAAAATTATACATATAATTTTCTGGAGTTACAACACATATTAAAAGGCTAATAGCGAAAGGTAAATAAATTATAGTTCAAGATAATGAGCTAATTTTATTTATAATTTTCTGAAGATATAGCAATATAAAAAACAATAAGTTTAACAACAGTGCAGAACAAACAAATATCCAACGGACAGCAGCAAACCGGTGCAGCCAAGCCAACTTCCATAGCCAACTGTTAATGCTGGATAATTTTCCATTGTTTAATTAAAACGATGCTGGGATACCATTGTTAAGCACCTATAATATAGCCACGTGCTCGGGATCCCATCACCATCCTCTTAGTGTAATTTGAGCTCCACTTGTTTAAATTGGAGATTTTTGATCCTTTTAACTTCTTGAACTTGAATATTATGAGCTCGGCAAAATGGTGACCACTGTAGAGCCAATTACGTTTCGCTGGTTTGCTATGAAATTAAACTAAATTTTACTTTGCAGGATAATAAATACGTACAATTAAACTAAATCATGCGTGCTGTTTTCTTGTGGTTATATCTATGTTTATAAAGGATTTTTCCGCTGCTAGTAAAATACTTACAACAGCTCCTAGTTTACTGAACTAGTAACTTGATTTCTTGAAAGAAAAGTTTCTGAATACCATGCCATGAATTTATAGTTACCTTTGACTATACGAAAACGTTTGAATGATTATTTTTGAAAAATCAGAGCTAAGAAAAGTTGTTTGCGTCCTAGGTGAGGCATCCATTCTCTTGTTATCCCAATACAAAGAAGTGGTCAGTTAACTTTCTCTTCCGATTTCATAATTCTCCATTTTCTTTTATTTTGCCTTTGACAAAGTTCTTCCTCTTCTATGAATGCTATGTCCACTTCCTTTTTAAGCTTGAGAGGTCTCGAAGGGAGTATTTTAAACGCGCTAGAGTCATGACCCGCTTAAAAGTTCCGTGTTCGACACCACTTATATGGTATTTACATAACTTGAATTTCAACCTCTAAAACCCTGCTTGCAATATAAATAACACGTTCACAGTACTGTTCGCTATTCCCGAAATAGCAAAGGCAATTATTAAGAAATAAAACATGTGAAGTCTCCAATCCACGAAGTAATGAGGCATTAGTGTAAACCTACGCCTGGTCTTGCTTTCATGACCTTTCTAATTAAAGCTTTTATTAAAGTCTGAACTTAGAGGACTTGCACTTTGAGGTGTACCCTGCCAGACTCAGAGAGCTATTCGAGCCGGGCCCTCCACAATACCACAGGTAGGGCGCACGAGTAGCCACAACATTGACTTCGTTGACAAGCTTTCTCATGATCAAGCTTCACGTAGCAATGGTTCCCAATGGCCTTCCGAGTTGGCAGCTTTGTAGAGCACAGTGGACACCAAAATCACATGCACCTTCCACCTTTGCAAACCATGCACCTTGGTGCCTGCTGATTCTCAATTTTATCTCTCACCACGCGTACTTTAGAGTGACATTACGTGATACATCGAACAAGCCAAACTTCGTAATAGTAGGAAGTGACATGAATCAGTAAGGCAAACTGATTGGCTACCGCAACAACAGGACTCAAATTCTAGCCAAGGTGTTTCGAGCATTCCTATGAGGATATGATGAACTGTCCCGAGGATACAGAAAGATGAGTCGACCGGACCAGAGCATTTATTGAGAGCGTGTACCAGAACGCTGGGTGATATAGGAACCAGAAGGTAGAATTAGATTGACAACATGGGAAATCCTGTAACTAGGCAATGGCAGGCTTTGTGGCATGCTGAAGTCAAGCTGAGCTTAGTATATGAGTTCTGTTCTCTTTTCCGGAAGTGCGAACGACATAGACTTGAGATCCACGCGTCCACAGCACCTTCTGAGCCCAAATTCCCTGCTGCATCCACCAGGAGCTATTGCATCCAGTCTCGAAAACGTATTGAACGACTGCTTCGAGTTTCAGCATTAAGCATTACCATGCACTACAAAAGCATCAGAAGGATCCTGGATGGTTTTTTTCTGGTTGTTGCCTAAGATGGCCACCATATGAGCTCTTGAAACCAAGGAGAAATGTTTAACATCGGAATTTATCTTTCATTTCTGATCTACATATGAACTTATAGCACACTGTGTTTAGCATACCCTTATAATTGTGAATGAGCTTATCGGCCTCCATTTAGATGTGAAGTCACTGAAAAAGTAGGTGGAAGAAAGACGCACCTTGGGGGAAAGGGTTCGCTGCGAAGTTTATTGTGATATCCGCTGGCTTCATAGCAAACGTTAACTCACATTCATGTCGGGTTCATTCTCAGCACAACTTGATCTAGGCAAACAAACGAGGCATTGGATACCTTCGAACTGGCCAAATCAAGTGACTCAACCACTTTATTTAAAAATGCATTAAAATATAGCAAAACTCTCGTAAGTTCACTCTTTTCAGTCGAAATATAATCGAAAGCCTAGGAAATGATAGCATACAAGCGCATGCAAGGAAACTGCATGAGTAAATGCAGACAGGAATCGGAATATTACAAAAAAATACCTGGAAGAACAATTTTAAGTAAAAAATTATATTTTTCAGCGTGTATCTTTGCAAAAAATTATTTCCCATAAAATATAGCCACTTGCTGTGTTTTTCCTTACCAACACGTTGTCAAGCTTCTTTCTTTTAAAGCCGTTCATTTCCCATTTTATCGTCTGCTTTATAGCAATGCTCAGAAGGGTGCTCTCCCATCGACTCACGGGGTCTGTCGTAGACTGGTTGATAAAAACCGACCTCAATGCTCATTCTCTTCCCAAGCTGTCATCTTCAAGCACCTGAAAACGTGCCATGGAAACTACAGACTTGCCTCTACCTTGTGGTTATCTTGAATTAGCTAATTTGCAGTCTGAACCTTCAAACAGCGATCAGCCACACATGATTGGACTGAGCCTTGTTTTTCAGTTCTGCCTTTACTAATTACTTCATCATTGATTTGTAAATTAAATGGCAACAGTGAATTGAATAACGGCATTGGCGCAGTCCTTTTTATTGTTCCCACGTTTCTACAGACCTAATCCATTTAAGCTGCAAAAGTCACAAGGGCTTTTTACCTTCTTTTCTAAATAACATGGCCAGGTTCTCACGTTTTAGGATGGACGTGTGACTGGCGACAAGATTGGATCTTTTTGCCGAAATGTTGAGTGCCGTAGACTTCAAACGAAAAAGGTTCCTATTTCGATCTGGTGAGATCGCCAAGGAATAACCTAGGTTGAATTAGGGCGGTGTTTGAACCAAGACCTGATCAAGTGAACAGGACAATGCACCACAACCCACCCTTCACAGCAAGAATCGTGCCACATATCGAAGAAGAACTTGGTTGGAAGTAAATTCTTCTCCAGACCTTGCTCTTTCATAGTTCCACTCGTTTCGTGGCTTACCGGATCATTTGGAAGATGAAACGTGGATTGATCAGTATGACTCAGAGTACGCAAAAATAGTTGTCAACTCATTGGGAACCGCTAAGCTGAAACATTAAAAGCCTGTTCCAAATTGATGGAGACCGTTTTCTGGGATTCCTGATGCTGATAGTGCTTGATTACCTTGGATTTTCTATGAAGATTTTTTTGAGCAGATTTCTTAAGGACTAAAAATGATTTATAAACGGTTGAGCAATAAATCGATCGAGAATTACGCCGAAAAGCAGTTGAAAGCAGTCTTCAGAATAACGCAGTTTGTGCTTGTTAAAGTAAAATGCAAAATATTTCCACTGCTGGGCTCTGAAAACGGCCTCCAGAATTCCATCAAAATCGCCCTCAAATAAAGGGATATTGACTCGAAAAGTCTACCGACGCGAACTTAAACTATGATGAGAAATAAACCCATCTTTAAAGTTGTTGTTTTTAAAGAAATTTGCCATTTTTAAGAATTTTCTGAAATTTTTTGATCTCTGTATTCGTCTTCAATAAATTGCGAGGCTCTCCATAACTAAGGTGACCGCGAATGCACTGGACTTGAATCTCTGCTTTTTCTACTTTGAGCAGTTGTAGCTCTAAATGATTTCACGCTGCCAGCATCAAAAATCCAAACGATTCGAGAGTTTCTGTTAACCTCACAATGAGTAAAAGAAATAGTTCTTCAGGTGTCCAAGCCCCCAAACGACTAAAAAAGACTAAAAAGACTAGAAATTCGACAAACTCCGCATTTTTAACAGAATCCACTTTTCCGATGCATAAAAAAATTACTTTACTAAAGGCTAATTTTCTGATGCTAACTTAACTTCATCTTTTGTTTTAACTCAATTATTTCCCAAGAGTTTATAAACGCTCTAAACTGCTTCATTCGCTAAGTGGTTAAGCAACACACTGCAGGGTGCAATCCCAGCGTTCACAGCTTAATAAAACAACACACTTCGATTTTCATGCCGCTCCCAAGCTGCAAAACCTAATCACATTTAAAAGGACAGTGGAAAATGAAGGCTTTTCTCTCACTATCAAGCCTTTAGGGACGAGAAGGAACCTCTCACCCTCATGACTAAAAGTATGAAAACACTTAGTGTCTACACTGTCACAGCTAAGTCAATGAATGCTTCATTCTTAAGGATGAAAGAATTAATACTTTATTGTATACAAACGGAGATGAGGAAATGATAACTTCAAGATGAAAAATCCTTAGAAACAGAAACAACGCAGTCAGGCGTTTGAATGATAGCTATTAGGCATTAATAGCAAAATATTGCTATTAGAATTGAAAAGTAGCTTGAAGATAGGTATTTGATGAAGTTAGTAATACTCGCTAATCAAGTCAAATATCATAATAGCAGCCAAGGCAACAATAAGAGCCATTCCAATGGTAGCGATGAACGGTGACCACGTGTTTGTATCTGAGAGGTAGTAGAAGACACCCGCGATAGCCAGTATTGAAGCCGCTGCAATCATCACCGCAGCAACGACATACATCCATTCCTCCTCCAGAAGGAGCCAGCAGATGATGAGGACGGCGCCCAAGACAGCCAGTAGACCCGCAGTCAGTAGCAGAGCACCGGTGACTTTGTTTCGCTCCAACTGACCGCAATAAGAACCCAAGATACTCTCGGTGCCGCATCCCGGCCAACTCCCGTAGCCCACAGCCAGGAAAAACAGCAAAGCTGCAATGAGAGCAATAATCAAAAATGTCACTTTCTGATCCATTTCACTTTTACTGATTGTCAACAATAGCTCTTTTGTTTATATAACAATGAAATATGACACCAACACTGCCTTATTGGACCATGCCAAATCTGTCAGTTCTGCTTATTTTTGTGTTTTCTCATTGGCTAAATACAAAATGCAAATATTCAAATGAATAATAATGATCGTGCAGTCTCTGTCATTCATGATAGATAGCCTGACACTGGTAATGGCAAACGAAATAGTTCTCCAACCGCTTTCAGGCCTAATTTTAAACAGACAGTTTTCCTCCTTTTAGCTTCAGCCTTCGACACCGTTGCTAGTGACTGCTTCGAAAGTGAAACTAGTTGAAAATCATTGGCAAATGTTAGAATAAAGGGAAGCCGTATTTCTTCAAGTATTCCCGCTTTGCATTTTTGAAAACCCTAAAAAATCGAACCGAGAAAACTCAGAAGAAATCTACTCGAACTCGGTGGTGATTTTTTTTTACAAAAACAAAACACATGTAGTATATTGATTCTCAATATGGTTGTCAATCACAGCCTCTGTAACACTCCGATTTTTTTCGGAGCCAGTTATTAGCACAGTATTTTTCCTCTTCTACTTCATTCATAAGCTGAGTTAAGTCTTATGATGAGAGTGGAAGCCCTTTGGCTCATGAAGCCCATGAAATTTTTCCTCGCCTTTTTTACTTAAAGGTTGATTTTTTAGTTTCTTCAAAACTCCCGCACTGCAATTTTATTTTCAGGTTAATCTGTCAGCACTAAACTATTTGAATTTGAGGAGATTTTAACTGTTTGGACCCTGAAGGTCCATGTGGAGACGCTGTTGCTTTGAGGACCGATTATTTTACGGATTCAGGATCCTGCTGGCAAACCAAAATTTCGAATCCTTTGATAATTCTTGCCACCAGAAATAGCTCACTCCATTGAGCAATTTTAGGAAACACCTCAATAAAATTTCCATAGATCAGGCTGCCACAATTATTGCGATACAGCAACGTAGCTAACCGATTAACGAGTATTCATCACGTACCCGTTTCAATTGCACTTTGAGTATTCTCCATACTTTTGTCGTTTTTGAGGCGTTTTTCCTGGTAATCTTGAGCGATTGTCGTCTCTACCTTCTTTTAATCGGTGAATTCACTGCAGGTTTGTGTGCGAAGTCTATGAGCTTTATCTTCCAATTCATTCATGATAATGTTCCTATTCAATTGAGTTTTACAGAAAACGTCTTTTTAGAAATATCTCTAAATGTAATTTTTTCATGCTGGAAAATTTCGTCTCTTTTAGATGGCGTTAACGACTGTGAACTAAAATAAATTCCATCAACAGTCAAATTTCAGTCGGTGAACATCGAATATGCAACAGTATCTACTCTTTCCTAATTTTCACCTGTACCTGGTTGATTCGCTCTTATTCTGGTATCAGATTACCCAATAATTTCTGTCTGAATTTCAACTTTTTCAAAGTGAACTTTGATAAATAGTATTTTATGTTCAATTTAACTGATCGTAATTTCTCTGTTTAAATGCATTGAAACTGATCAAATTATATTTTACGGAACGAGGGAATTAAAAATTGTTTCGACAAGCAATGATTTCTCATGAATTCAAGGTGTGAAACCCAACAGCCGATGATGAGGCTAGATGCATTTACTCAGTATATGCAGAGTATTGCGTGAGTGAAAGAAAGGCAGTGCCTTGTCGTCTATAAATAATTGGAAGTAACAGCTTTTGCAACGCCGCAGGATTAGTTTGACGCCGATATTACAAATAATTAAGGTAACAATTAGCTTGTTATTGGATTGAAGGAAGTCACAGAAAACCAGAGGTGATTCAGTGCTAACTGAGGCTTTAATTCGGCCACTTGTTTTTGTTTATCCAAAATTTGAACAGAACGCATTAAATGATCTTCTTTTAAATCCTGTATATTGCCTAGATATCTCCCTAGCATACTACGCTGCCAACGTACCTGGTAGTTTTGGCTCTCTCATTGACTCACGTGTCTGTAGTCGACTGGTTGATGTAAAAGCGGACCTCGGTGTTCATTCTTTTCCAAAGCTGTAATCATCGATCACTATTGCTTGTAGTTCATTCCATTTAATTCCTTCATTGCAAAGACCAACTAGGGCAGACTGAACTCTTGCACACTCAGCACAGTCATATCTCTGGAAGTAGTTATTAGAACCAGATGGAAATTAAATTACGTCCGAATTTTGAAGAAATGAGTCCAATAATAATTCATTCATCCAATAGTTAATGTACTTTCCTTCAATACCTATGAATTCCTTTCATTTCTGAACAGGCCTATTGACACCAATATTTGGTTTTCAATCGAGGAACTCAACGATGACAGTTTAAACCTCTTCCTCTGCCTTTCAAAATTTCCTTCCGAATGAATTTGTAGGCAGCGCAACAAATGGTAGTCCGACGAAGCTTCAAGGTTGAGAGAATAGGGCGATGGATGAGGAATTCACTGCAAACTAAGTTCTTCCATCTTTTGTGGGTTCGTGATTGCCGTGTGGTGTGGTCGTGCTGCATTGTCCTCAAGGATTTTAGAGTTCATTATTGCTCCATTAGCTTGTAAAAATTCGAAGGAGTGGATTATTCCTTGACAATCCCATTCAACTGGTGCAAAACGAACCTTTTTCCATGAGGTTACCCAATTTTTGATAGTGGTTGAGGTCTATACCCTTTACGACTCTACCGCTGTCTACGACGCCTAACATTTTAATAAAAGATCCATGCTATTATCAAATACATCGACTTGATCCGGATCTAGAGAAGCGGTAAACTAAGCAGGATTTCCCACAAACCCCATTATGAGACGAAAAATTTCTAATAAGAAATATTTCTTTGACAGGATGGGAAGTGCAGCCGTGCGTTTGTTTAAATAGTTCAATTCCTTCAGGACTAAATGGATTGCAAGCATGTGTCGATGAAATGAACCAGATGCTCCGCTGCAATTTTAATGCTATGACGAGTTGCTGATGCTTGGTAAAGACGGGATCGGTTGCCTTGCAAATTTCGTGCGAAATCTACTTTTTCAGAAATTTGCTGATTAGTTATGCACTTGAGTGCTTGAATTATGAATCACTCAACTCCATTTTAAGCCTTAAAAATTATTAAACTGAGATACTAGAGGTTAGATTTGTCCGATTAAATTTTCTCAAATTGGCAACGAAATTGCATTTATTACAACAGTTCAGAAGTATTATTATTGTAATAAAACTAACTAGAGACATGTGGTAAGACCGTTTCCACCTCCAATTAAAATTACCCCCTTTAGCTCTCAAACCGGAGAGACTGGTTGGGAGGTAATGCCATTATGAATGGTGAGAAGAAAACTCCACTTCTTCTATCCAGTGCTTTAATTTAATCCGCCTCACAACTCACCACTTCCAGGCAATCGTTGTTTTTTCAGAACAGTTCACGCTATTAACCACCTGTAATAAAAGACGAGCTGGAGAAATGGCGATTGCCGCTGCTTCTCCATCAACCCCATTGCTCCTTAACGGGCTCAAGATTAAGAGAAGGGCATGCTTCATGTAGAATGTATTCTGACCCTTAAATACCTAACCCTTACTGTATTTCAACCGGTTAAACGTCAAATAGCTTCCTCATCCACCTCAGATGATCTACGGGTTTACAGGGCATTCATCGATAAGCAACCCTTGGAACCTAACTCATTTTCTTCCATTCTGTACGGCCAGGTATCCTTTCTGCTATTACCCGTATTTTGTCTCCCTGTACAGGAGATTCCCTCAACTACTGACCATCATCATGAAACAACCCCTTGTTTACGGCTATCCTGAACTGCAGACACTACTCGGACACTACTCCAGAATCATCAAATCGATCGACCCGAAAACGATCGACCTTGAAAAATCAACGAAACATTTTAATATTGTGTAGGTCCATCTTTTGCAGCGGTGGCAGAAATGATATTCTTACTTGAGTCTCTGAAATCGATAACCATAAATGCTCCTCAGTAATTAGGTTGAGGTCTCGGGATTGTGGTGGCCAGATGAGACGCTCAACTTCATTAGAATGTTCCTCGCGCTGTATCGATTGGTGCAGCATTATCACCTTGAAAGATGGCAGTCATCTCCATAAACCACAGTTCTTGGACAACTATAAGATGAATTTGGCCGTTAATTCTTCTTTCAGTGGAAGGGAAATTGGTTTGCGAAATTTACAAGTGGAGATTTCTCCTTTCTCGAAGTTGAAGGTCGAACTTTCTGGCGAAAACGAGGTATTTTACGAAAATGTCAAACGTCGTCGACAATGTATTCGTAATTGGGGGAAAGTCCGGAAAGGGAACTTCATGGAAGAAAGATTCTTCTTTAAATTTGGTGATATCGCCAAGAAATAGTCCACTTTGAATTGTTAACACTTAATTCCTCAATTATGGATTATGGCGTTTGAACCAAGATTGGAGAAGGAAAAACCTGATTCAGTTAATCGAGAAGGGCCAATTCTTCTTCGGGGTAGTGTACCACTTCTCTCCGAATAGCAAGAAACACGTCACTAATTTTGAAAAAAAACTTTTTTTGAGGAAAATTTCTCATCTACCAACTTACTTTATCGATCACACCACATCTTATGACTATCATGATTTTCCTCCCTTACAAATTAACTTGGATATCTGCATTAAGTGATATTGGCTGAAATTTGTTGGTTCTTCGAATCAAACCAAAGAATTTTGCATTAGAGGTATAAATAGGGTTGTTACTAGACAGAGGGGAGTCCATTAGAATTAGAGAAAGTACGCTGATGAGTGGAGTTTGATTTAATGCAACATTTCGTCTGACAAACCTATGCAATGACTTAATAAGCAAATCAAGAATAGCATGGGCGCTTGGTACAATAATATATGATGCTAACATCACAAACTACAACCTCACTCAAGCCAGATCGCATTGTGTGGTAAGTATGCTTTTTCCTCAATGGATTGTTGAAACCTTTGCACATATGACAGCTTACAGCAGTTTTTCCTCCCCAAGGAAAAATGGAAATTTTATTGTAAATATGATGAGAAATAATCCTTTTTTTCTACTGTGATAGTCGTGATGCTGGAAATTTTAAAATGTAAAAAGATGCAATTACACTTCGGCTTTAAAAGCCCAGTGTCCTCAGTCCAGTGGATCATAAGACCTATTCGCCAGTTCTCTCCATTGCGTGCCACTCAAATAGTCAATTATTTTAGATAACCTTGAAAACAGTGCCTTGAACTACCTTCAATCGCGCTTAACCCTTGTATTGAACTCCTGCCATAAACAGCACCGTTTCGATAGAATCTTTATGATTATCAATTCAATTTCATGATTTTCTTTTGTTAGAAAGTGAAGCCCCCAGAAATACTGATTATTTCTTTTCATTTATGATAACCGCCTCTTAGCACAAGGTTAAATGTGGAGAGCATAGTTTTATTAGTCAAACCAAATCCACAGTGTTAGAATGGATTGGCATGTCTTGTCCTCTCAGCACCTTCACTAGTGTCTCAGGGCTCCTTTTCTCCTGTCTACGTCACTCATTAACCCCCAGAAGCGGTCTTGTTCAACTCCGGTAACCGCCTCAAACCGACAGTGTCCAGTGAAAAGGCCATTTGGACGACGCATGTGATTAGTAACAACACTTTGTATTATCACAGGTAACTGCTCAGTAACTAGTTTATTGCATCTGCGCAATTTTTATGACGCTGAGTAAGAGCCAACCAGTGACGCAGCCAGGCCAATGCAATGCCAGGGAAATGCAAGCACGCATTGTTCTACAAAACGATGTTTTGTGTTTAAATGCATCTTAAAACATGGTAAATACTCCTTGAATTCCATTTTACAATAGGTTTACTACACATAGCTACTCATAGTGGGCTTCATTTTATTTAATTTTGCAATCTACTGTCTAGAAAGGTTGTGCCATGTCGTCTATTGGTTTTGCCTCAAAACGGCATGATCTGTCATACAGACCAGAACAATAATAATTAGAAGCAACGTTTAATGCTTCAAATTAGATAATTACATTTGAGTTAGGCATGCTGCCAAGATCTTGGCACTAGCTTAGGGTGTATCGCAAGGGGAAAATAGTAGAAATTGTCTTTTTATCGATAAATATCATTCCCAAATTTTCGGAACCCAACACTGCTTCTTGACGGAGTTGTAAACCGAAAAATACTACTACGAATCTCAGAAATTTACCTCTTTTTGCAATTTGGACTTGGTTAGAAGCATCAAATGCTTCATTTGAAAATGTAGAGCAATATTAGTGTTGGAAAGCTGCTTTTTAACGTCCCAGCATATGAATGACATTCGGGAAAGAATATGACGGGTTTTTGGTGACCTGACTAAGCCCCTAAGTGTTCATCTCCAGCTCAGCTTCACGTGATGACTGATTCGAGTGCTTTGTTCCTAGAGCACACAGCAGTTGTTTGATATCATTCCCTAAATAAACACTCCTTTCGGTCCGTCTACTCTTCCATCAAGCCTCGAACGGTTAATCTTGTCCTATCTGGAATGGGAGATACATTTTGGGGAGAATGATACTAATTAGGTAACAAAATTCAACTGGAAAGGGGGCACTAAATAAAGATATGAATTGTTACTGTCTTAATGAAGTTTTCCACAGTACAAAACACTTTTACAAACTCGTAAGCTGTATCGGGCCAATTGGAAGTGCAAACTACCGAATTTAATCGTTAGATTCTATTAGGATATGCTATTATGAATCTGTATTTAAATGTAAAAAATTGAAGATATTTAGCCCACAAGGCTTCAGTTAAAAATATGTTGCAAAATGGAATATTTCACTCATGCGTAGGCGGGTTAATCAGGCTTTCATTAAAATGGGGGCGTGTCCTTGAAACTTTTAAACCGGTGCGCCATTAGTCATGCCATTAACTTGAATGGTTCTACTTTTATAGCTAAAGGATGCTAATCTAATTAGTCAACTAGTGGAAACCTTACCCTACAGGCATCTCATCCACCCACTGAGTGAAGCAAACGAAATTCAATTAGAAATGGATACTAGCTCATCAGTTATGGCTTTTTCTTCCTCTTCCGAGCGTAGATACAGTCGTATAAGCTGGTTTCAGTAAAAAACTACTTTTGAAAAGATGGTGGTAAGTTCCTTGTTAGAAGACCCTTAATCTGGGCTCAATCAATCGTTCATTAATTTTCCCTATTTCCACAAAAAGTAGAGGAAACTATCCCTACTCGATTGAAGACGCGCTTACTGACAAGTTTTGGCAAGTTTGGGTTGCTGGTCGCTGGCACATTCCCAGGCTAAGCCCTCTATAAAACCGATCGCCTGTATTCCCATCTTTTCAACGCCATTACTTGAATCAAGTGACGCCTTTACCCTTTATACTCTCTTCTTTTACCAATCCTGTGTTTGATAAGAATCTTCAACGCTTTTTTAATAAACTTATTACTCATAAGACCAATTCGTTTCTAGTAAGAGTTCATCCAAAATTACTGGATTTCGTGCAATCAGTTGATTTTGATTAATCACAAAAAACGTCAGCAAGACATTCAGTGACGAGAAATTCATGCGAATAATTTTGGCGGGGAGTTCCGAGTCATGAGAAGTACTAAGTTGAAGGAGATCCATTGTTTTAAAAGTGGATGAATAAAAACGGTTCGGGTTTGCCCGCATTTTTCGCTGCTGTAACAACGGAAAGTTATATTTATAATGTCATGATCAATGTGAACTGTATTCAAATCCATTTTAGTTAATAACCAGGTACTATGTTTAGTTGTTTAAGTCTTTGTTATTACTTCGTTAAATATACGTTTTAGGTACTACTGGTTAAAGTACAATAAACGTATTATTTGAGCAGCGTAGCATAAATTTCACACGTTAAAATATCCATATCTTAGAAGTACAGCTGCCTTATGATTTACTCACGCTTGAGTAAGTAGGAACGCCTGCAACAAACTAGTATTTTCCTCGATTAGAAGTCAGAGCCCCAATTCTCACCTGACAATTTTTCCCACAAGTGTTATTTTTCACACCAGATTAAACTTGTATGAGCTCAAACTGTTTAACACTCTCATCTTTCCTTTGATGTCACCAAAATTGCAGATAAATATACATGTCAAAAATTTTCTGTATTTTACGAAATAACTAGCCATTAATAGCATCTGAAAGACTTTATCTGTTAAGTTTTCAACTATACTGAGCTCTTTAAAAAGCTGACCCGTTTATGAAAGCGCACAACTTCATAAAAATGCATTCTTGGTTGAGACTCAAAAGAAACGAGATTTATTGTGAAGTTACTGAACGAAGAATGTTTCAGATCTGAAAATATGTCTATAACTGATTGACTGAGGTTTTACCAAGCAATCGAGATCTTAAAGTTGAGTAAAATTGTAAAATGGGAAAAGGACATGAGTCCCTGACATAAATGTTGACCGTTTTGAGTTTAAAAGCAAGACGGATGTGAAACATTAGAACATAAGTATCAACTCTTGTGATTCGAGAATCAAGCCTTTATATGGGGAATGACAACATTCAGTTTTTGAAGTTGCATAAAATGCACGTATTTCATGGCAAAATGTACTAAAGATTAAATCTGACAGCCTCAGCATAAAAACTGGCAAACAAGTGCGAGCTTAATAGAGTAAAACGCCTTGTTCACGCCATAAATTCTGTCCGAATTTCACCTTATTAACTGGAATGGTATTTTAAGGACAATTAAAACTGATAAAATCTTATTTAACAGACTAAAAGTGCGTGAGTTAAGTGCTACTTGGAAATAATGCTGTATTATTTCTCTAAAGGAAACCCGCCAGCCTACCGAGCGGCCAGAAGCATTCACTGAGTTTACGGAGAGAAATATGTGAATGAAAGTAGTTTGTCGCAGAAGGAAGATGGTTTGGGAACTTCTGGAGAGGAAATTTCAATTTCACTGAAGATGAAGATCGAACCAGACACGGTCCAATTGAGTTTGATGATCAGCTACTTGGCGAACAAACAATTGATCTTTTATCGAAACGAAGTGAGGTTCATGGGGAAAAGGTTCTTGCTTCAGTCAGTTGAGGTCGCCAAGAAATAAGCCACTTTGAATTATCACAGCCGTCTAATGTCAACAATTATGCCGTTTAAACTAATCTTTGAGGAGGGAAAAAGAACCTGCCCTAGTGACTTGAAAAGGGTGGTGATACTTCATGGGGACAATGTAGCACAACCTCTTCACACAGCAAGAATCAGTTCACAGAGGTTGTAAGAAAAAGTTGTTTTGGAGGAAATTTCCTGATCATCGTTCTTATTCTTTCGACTACCTTACTCATTCAAAATACTCTAGCCACTTAAGAATCAGGAAGAGGTTGAAACTGAGATTTATTTAAATAACCTAGAAACAGAAGATGGAAGAAGTCATAGATAATCTTTACATATACTTTGCATTTAATTTCTTGTTTTAAAATTCCGGTGGAACCTTTTAGATGACCTGATAATTTGATAAAACAGGAAACAACACGAATAAGAGGAGCTCATTCAAAATAATCGCGGCTATTATCATCGTCTTCTAGAACCCAAAATCGGTGAATTTCTGAATGAGTCAGATACAAGCTGATTGTAAATTTCTCTGATCAAGGGTTTTCTCAAAAACTCGAATAAAAACCCTCTAAATGCGGTCTAAGGCATGGAACATCAAAGCTCTAAGTACTTAGAGAATTAAATGAATCTGTGATGATTTGTGTCGCTCCGTTTTCGACGTTTACACTAGCAGTGCTCACGCATTTCTATGCTTCATATACTCCTATTTAGGAGAGAAATAAAAGAAACAATAATTTCATCATCTTGACAAATTACTGATTCAGCTTCTCTAGATGCACTCAATTTAATTAGAAGACCTGCGGTTTTCCCAGATGGTTTGAATCTCACTTCAAGTAGTGCTTTGCATTCAGCCATTAATTTTGATACAGTACATCTTGAAACGGCAGACATTCGTCTGTCATAGGAGCACCAACAATTTGATCTCTTTGGAAGTCCAATAAGTCCGCAATTTTTAAATTTATATAACCTTTTTAAAAATCCCAAAAATGCCTATTTTAATTAAAATATAAATAGTATAAATAAAGGACAAAGACTTTAAGATGTTTCGAAATTTTCATTAATTATAACATGTTCAATGATCACGATAACGCAAAAAATGTTAAGTGTTTCTACTATTTTTATTTTAGTAGTAATAAAAACGTCAACAGTAGAGGCAGGTAATAGCGCAGTTGCTAGTAAGATAGGGGGCTTTTACAGAGGCGTTAGTTCGACAAAGCCAATTTGCAAAACTAGGCAGTTCTAACCAAGTGTTCATGGAAACTTGTCCTAGCCAAGCTTGCACCATCACATGAAAAATTACAGCTTCGCCGATGATAAGCGTGTAAACAAAGAACAGATTTTACACCTCGTATAATTTTTGTGTTGTTAAAGTTAATTCTTGCTGGAGATGATGGTGATTATAAAGGTATTGATTTTGTTATATCACCAATGGGAGACCCTTGTAGGGAATACCAGGACATTGATAAACTAGGTTAGTAGGCTAAAAAGGTAGAGATATTTGTTTTGCCTCAAAAGTTCTCTCTTAATCTAAGACCTTCATACCTATCTATGGTTGTAATTCCATGTTCTTTCTGATTTGACAGTTTAAACTATTGTGTATTCGAAATCAAATTTTTTCTTCAGTGAATTATAGGACTTAAGACTTTTATCGGTTAAACTATAAAATAAGTAAACATATTTCACTGAATTTTAGCAATTTAGCCACCCATTGTTTCCTTTCAATCTAAAATAAAATTTCCATCGTTTGTATTAATGTGATTCAAATCAAGTTTTCTGTGCATCAGCCCTTGAAATGGCAAAGAATAAATCGAAACTTGTAAATAAATTGACGTTTCTCGTTTTAAATGTGACTGAACCAAATACACTACTTCGTCTCAAGTTATTGAAAAATGCATCAGTGAAACAGACTTAAAAATGTGGTTGGTCAGCGAGAAACTTCCCGTTTTTCTACAATTTTGGTCTTTTCGAAAGCTTGCAATTTTTTGAATAAGGAGTAAGGTGAGTAAGCCAATGAGATTTACTTGATCCAAGAAGGGTAGAGATGATTCCTCTACAGATGAGAAGTATAGATGAGAAGTAGTCAGCCTTCCAACAATGACTTTATGCATATATTTACCTCTCACTGACAAATTTCATGTGTCTATATAGTTTGTCAATTTATAAGGGCTTAGTTAAAATCGCCTTTAATACAGTTCAAGCAGAGCACTTATCTAGTACCATCTTAAAAGCTCCCCCGAAAAAGTCGTTGCACTTTTTCGAAAACAAGTTTCAGAGATTTCCTATTGTTTATTCACTGCGTTTAGACCACTGTCGGATAATCTATGGCTCCATCACAATAAATCATCACACACTTCACTGGGATCTATAGCATGGGTGTGCGTTTATTCAGTCGTGCGTTTACTTCGAGAGTAAAGTTTTGTTTAAAACACCACTGACATTATTGATTTCGAATAACTCAGCATACTACTTACAAATGTAAAGTAATGTGCATTTTCCAAGTTGCTTTGCCTACATTAGAAGAAAAGTGAGATGGAGATAAAACTGCAAAACCAGTTACCATGGTTAGTATTTCATTACATTCCCTTCGGTTGAATGTCCACCACCTATATTCACCTGAGCAAATGATTGTGAATTTGTGGAAAATATTTTTCATAGAAAAAAAATGGTGACTGAAACTTCTAAGGTGAGCACATACAACTCTATTGAAAGCGTTTCCTCCAAAGTTCTAGGACCTAGGACTTTTAAATTTTATTTTGCCGCTCAGTCGTGCATACGAATCTCGTCTTGTTTGTAATCTCGACTAACACCGTTTTTTTGTAACTTCTAAGAAATTTGTAACATGTTTCGCATAGTTTATCTTGGGCATCTATAGCAGCAGCACTTCTTGTTCCAAATAACTTAACTAAAATTGAAATAATCACCCATCACAATTTTATGCATTTGTAAGAAGTTTTCGCAACAAAAAGTAATTATGTCGCTTTGGGTAAACTTCGCAAGCAGCAGTATTTCAGAATTTTGCGCCAAATTTGTGGAAAAAAGGCAGTGACCTTGGGTGTTAAATATTCGATATTTCCAAAAACATTCCAAAAATTAAGTGCTGCAAACGAATTGAATTATTTCAAAATTAATAGGCATCAAGAATCCATAAACACGTCATCGTGAAACGATCGACTGGCTTAAAACCTAACCTCAGCTATTGTGAACTTAGTACATATTAATGGATAGCAAGAAAATCGCCTAAACATATCCAAAATTAAATAATTAATATTTTATTAAAGATGTTTATATAAAGTAAAGGTTGACAGATTATACGCCGTCGCGGGATAAATAAAAATTTACGTCTTGAAACAACAGCAGCACATTTAGAGATAAAGGGCTTGGACAGAATAGTGAAAACATCTAACTCATTGGCAGCAAAATTTCTGAATATATTATAAACAATCGATCCTCGGTGTTTTGTAATTTGTTTTTTTTTCCTTTGATATGTTTACCAAAATAAGTGTTTCCGACAGATTTAAAAAAGGTTATAATCTTACAAAAATGACAGGTCTCTGGGACTTTCAGAGGGGCCAAATTAATGATGTTCGTGCGGCAGGCACTTGTGTAATAGAAGCTGCCCCCAAATACTTGGCTCTTCCAGAGATATTTTCCAAAAATTAATGACTGCTGCCGAAAGTCGAAATTGTCGGAGAGGATCACAGGACCACGGCTCCAAAAAACACTATAGAGCTGCTTAATGAACACCTACACAGGTGTCTACCATTTTTTCGTCTTCCTCCTGTATCAACACCTTATAATATACAAAGATTGACATTGTGTTATTTATATGCAATAATTATACAGCGATATGTTAATTAGTACTTAACGACTCGATTTCTACTCATTACTTTGTAGATTTGAAGTGTAAAGTCTTGTTGTAATAAAGGGCACTAACGTCAAACACCGAGGTACAGGAAATGTTAGCATCAGTCCCAATTTAACGATCATTTAGCAAAAAGCCTCTCATCAGATACAGCTTACCTCAAGCTACGGAATAAACAGAGTCATGTTTATTTGTGTGGAAAGAAATATATTAATTACTGAGCATTTTAGAGCCAAATATAATGCATTCGATTGAATGAGGATTTTGTAACCGCTGAATTCGCCTATGACTCTAGAATCTCCACCACTCCAAGCTCGTGAAAAAACTTAACAGAGAGGATGGCGGTCATTCCCAGGAGCTAAAAATGAGGACGTCTCCTGACAACTACAAGAGGTAGACGTTCTTGAGTCACTGAACTAAGTTGATATCATTTCCAGATCAATGGAATGGCTCAATGGGTAAGAAATGGGTGAGAAATGGGGATGATAAAAGAGCTCTCCTTGATGGTCGAAGCTTGGGAATTACCGGGTCAAGTGAACAAAGTTTTTATTTAATTAAAGATGCATTATTCAAGGTACTTCCTTCATATTCCATGATATCCTGAAGGAGCAAGATCCGCAGCTTAAGGTGGATCTAGAATTTTCCCCCAAACAAGTTCTTCTATCAGTTAGGGCTTGATTCTTGCAGTGTGGGTTCTGCTGCAGTATCCTGAAGAAACATCACCCTTTTTGATTCACTGGAGCATGACTTTCTTCTTCTCAAAGCTCAGTTCAAACGCCGCCCTTATCGCTAACAGAAGATTTGCGCATTAATTATTGTCATCAACACTTTGTAAACCGTTGTTATTCCATGCCCACTATCTCTGACGAAATTAAATAAGGAGTAAGATGGTCATCCTTCACTAATTTGAAGGCTTGAGCTCGAAATTCGTGGAGATGATGGTGGTATGCCGTTGAATAAAGGTTAACTTTAGAGGCTGTACAAGCTAATTGTTAATTAATTCGATTAATTAATTAGTAATTTATTTCCTTCCGCTTCCAGTTGACAGCATCTATAGTTTCCGAATTGATTATGTTGATTAAGTGCCTGTATTCTGCTCATCATGATCTCAACTGCCTAGGCTTCTAGTGAGATTAATCCATTTCCTTCAGAAGGGATAGGCCATTCCCCGGAAGATGCATTGAAGCAAAACATTCCACTAATCTCGTTGGCATAGTTTAAAGTAAAATCGATATTGCCTCCTAAAGAGCTTCAAAACGTGTCCATATTTTTCATTGGTCCATTAAAAATCCTCAAAGGCACCCTTACAGTGTGTCCACCATTAATCGTGCGGTATATAATTTACTCGGAATAATACTTAGTTTCTTTTAAAAGTACAAACAATCCTGCCAGAGTGGATGACTGGAATCTTTATCATCATGTAAGCGAATAAGGATAAAGTAGGCAGTTAAAGTGGAATCTGGGAGGAGGGTGTAGCTAGAAGAAGTAATGCAACCCATTATCAGACGGTCTACTTGAGTTCGCACAACAGATTTCCCCTGTTGGAGGGCTCTGGCATCGAAAACTCGGGCTTAGTAGCCGAAGACCTTCGTTGCAACTCACGAGAATGTGGTAGGGGTCAAATGCTCAAAGAAAATTTTATAAACCTGATCTTAACCTGCCGATAGACGACTGCTTTGGATAGTTGGGCGCTGAGGTCTAGAAAAATGCCAATCTTCCGTTGCTAGTATTACCAATGCTCAGTTAATCGCCAGTTGGTTTTCTAAATCTGCTAAATTCTGCAGCTACGAAAAGGCTTGATCATTAACTCATAAATCACTGCTCGGCCCTCAACCATTTGTTCATTCACCTATTAGGAAAAGAGTACATTTTTTTATACAAAATTTAATTTGCAATTAGGTTCAATCCTCTCCTTTCAAAACGCTAAAAAGAGGCTTCCAATGGACACTGTCAGTTTAATCAAGTTTAAATGTACGTTAGTCAATAGTTTCCAGTTATCAGTTGATTTAAAACAATTGAACAAAGGGCATGACTAAATTTTCATAAAAGCGGTTCATTCTCAGAGATTTAATGCCCATTTTGCAGGGTTTGTCTGTTTTTTAAACTCATCTAAACCCAATCAAGTCATAGGAACTTGTATCCTTCGACTAATACCGGAAAAAAACACTTATGGGATGCATCTTGCTACTTAGAAAACATCCGTAGGGTAATCGTTTACCTTAGTATTAATATTTTACTATTACTATTACAATACGTTAGGTTTCGATGTAGCAGACACTTTTGTAATTTTCAAAAAAAATGATATCATAACTAAAAATTTATGTGCATAAGTGTTTTAAAACACAAGCTTTTTTATTTTGTGCAACAACTGCAACACGATCCAGTCAGTTTGGTCCGGGTACCCAAACTCCACTTGCTATATCAGATTTCAGAGTGGTAGTTCAGTCTTCTGGTTCTAGTCCTATCACATTTCCTGACCCAATTAGGGCAGTGGTTGTTTACGCAGAAAGTCGGTTGGCGAAGAAATTACTTCCACAAGCGAGTGATTGAAGAGCTATTCTCTGAAAATATACCTGGCTTTTTGATCCACATGATGTCCTAGGGTATTTGATAATCTCATCGTGAAGGAGAAAATGACTTGATGGATGCTCAACGAAAAACTTTTATTACAATGCGGTCAGAGCAACCGGATCTTACATTTTCCTTCTGTCAATTAGCGAAGTTTTGTAAAATGGGCATCTTGGTAATTAGTGCCTTCTCGATGACAGCACCTGGGTGGTGTTCAGTGATTGTAAGCTTCATGGTTTAGGCTGAATCATGCTAATCATGCGATAAAGCTTGACTCTTTTCCGGAGATCCTAGCTGAAAACAGCCCAATCAGATTGTCTGTTAATTTATTCAAGCCAAAACCTAATCACCAGTTTAAGGAGCTAGATGTTTTCGCGACTACTGAGCAGCTACAGTACTAACTCTTTATTTTGAAGGTCCATTTCATGATAAATCTGGTGGATTTCAGTTTGAATTCATTCACCTCTGTGCCAGCGTCTATATGAGTGACAACTCATAGTGCTTGAATCCAGTTGTACCCACAAAATGTTGAGCTTAGTTTTAAGTTAATCGTAACCTTCGAATCAAATTTCGCCCTCCCTTAAGCGTCAGATATGGTTGGACTTTTATAAATGAAACCATTTTGGGAGATTTACAATTCCAGTGCGGTTTGTTGGCCTCATAAAAGTGACCTGCCCACTACACGTGGCCAGAGCCATCAACCCCCTCATTTTCCCATAAACTGGATGTACGGCCTGCTTCGACTGCCCCTCCTTAAGGTCGGACTGGGATCTAAATGCGCTTCCTTTATCGCCTGGCAATTAAAAAGGCGTTAGGAGAGGTTACTGGTAAGGCCTGGGTGCACTTAGGACTTCCATCGAGAAATTCCGTTTCTCCATAAAATCAAGTTAGATGGGTCGCTTTCGCATTAGCTTCTCTGTGGTGATATAAAAATACAAAAAATAATGGCATATTTTTATAGTATATTTTAAAATGTGACCCGGCACGTGATACTTTGCTGCTGTTGATCAATCTCTTTTTTTCAAAAACAAATGAAGTTTGTCTGCTTGTTTTAAAGCAATGTTGTTAGTTTTTAAACAAAGTCTAGGATCTAGAATTTTTTCCCTTTTGAAGAGCAGAATAACGGGATAACTCTGGTATATAGTCAGTAAGTTACAACCACGTAAACTCAAAATCACTTGATTAGTTATAACAAGATCACATCATTTTAAGGTGCTGTCACAAGAAACTGATAGACTTTGCACATCAGGACAATGATTAATTTTAGCTGCATTCAATAGTTAAATACCACTTTGTTAACGCCCATTAACTAACACGAACAGAATTAACTTAAAGTAAGTGCTAAAACTGCTAGAAACAGTATTTATTCGATTTGGTTTGAAGTAACCTCCCTTTTTATTTTCTTGCACACGTTTTGATATATCGAATATTTTATAGTGTAGTAGGGTAACGTGGCTAATTCTAAAACTTACAAGTGACATTTCGTCCACAATGGCCCAATTTCTTCTTGTAAATAGGATAAATGATTTTTTGTATTTTTTTTTGTTTTTGGAAAGAAGTAAATGCAAGTATTGGCCTGCCAATTCTCATCACGTGAGCCATGCACAGGGGACAAACTAGATAAGGAAAGCTGTCTAGGCTCAAACCAAGTCCCTATACCCCAGACAATCGGTTTCGGGTGCACACACTTTTGCCCTCTGGTAGTGAAACCTCAAAAACTGATCTACGTTAAACTTCATCCATATGAGTAGTTTGAGCCTCATTCACTGGTTAGTTGACATGAACACTGGTACATCTTGACGGAGACAGTGATTGAACAATAAAATTGAACACAGTTAATTACTACAAGGGCTCAGATCAGCAATTATTTGATGAGATTTGTGGTAGTACGCGTTTTTTTAATTCATCCTGCATATGCACTGATTCGTTGAATTTTTAGTTAATAATATACAGTAGGATACCCAGGTCAGGCACAAACCACCACCACCAAGTATATAAAGTTTGCCAATGATACTACACCTATCAAATCACTTGAAAGTGCTCTCGCCAGGAAGTGGTTAATTTGATAGTGGATGCTATCACTGCAACTGCTAAAAAATAAATTTGCAGGGAACTAATTAATAAAATCATTAAAAACAGTAATAACTATACTAGGTTTAGAGTACTAAACTTTTTTCCTATTGTCTCTCACATAGGCATTGATTTATTGAATACTTTGTAGAGTAATAGATACCCAGGTCACATAGAGATTGCTAGCATTGAATATTATTCATTATAAAAGTGAATTCACCTACATACTGGATCAATTTCTGGTTGAAGATTAGGCACATTATTTATAATTTTAGAATTTGATATTATCCGTATCAAGCGGCCCTGACTAAGCCGACAAATTTCATCATCATCATCTAACCTATGGAGAAGCGACAAGCTAGAAACTGGACAGCTTTCCAGGCTCCAACCAAGTGAATCAACCGGAATGTGAGTCGTGCCCTTTGTACCTACACCCCACAAAAACAGCTGAGTACGTTCCTTACTCAATTTGGGTGCACACGTCTCCTCCTGGTAGTGGGGCCTCATACGGGTAGCTGATTCGTCTTGGAGAGAAACTAGGCATAGAAAATCATCTGTAGTACTAATGTAATACCCCATTAAAAGCATTTGCCTCCTAAATACAACATTTTGTCGTTGTAGTTTGGGGATATAATGCCCTTTTAAGATGCTATCTATTAATTTCAAATTATGCCGCAAAAAATCACGAATTACTTTAATTTCACAGGAGGAACTTCGTAATTAGTGAATCAATCCCGCTGGTTGAGCTAGAACTTGGCGATTTTTGGTTGAAATTCTGATCTATAAAGAAGTTAAAATGAGGAGTTCTTTATAAATACAGTCTTTCAATTTAAATTAAAGATAGTAGTACCGATTTCAGAAATTTTGTCTAACGAACTTACGGAATTAAAACAAAAAAAATATCTATTTTTTTTCAGGGAAGTGTAAATAAAATAGTTACCATAATAAATAAAGCAATTTTATTAGCTATCCCTTTCGATTTTGGAGTCTTTAACAGAAAATAAGCCCATTTTCAGAATTCACAATTAAGACCTGAAATCGATTGAAAATTATTGTAGAGTGCAATTTTCATCAAATATAATGTATTGCAAGACTTCAATTAACCGCCCTGTGTTGGAACCTTACAGATGGCCCATGCCTCGTGCCTGTTTTCTAAACATAACTCTCCGGTTTTCAGGATGGAAACACTCCAACTCCAGCTACCATAGACCCTGAGGTGCACTTCCTCTATTCTACTCACTCTCCAAAAAGGTCTGGTAAGGAATCTGCGATCTCTCCTCTCCGTCTCAGCAACGCCAGCAGATTTGTGCTTAGCTATTTGCAAATACATATCAAGTTTATCCGATTTTGGAATAAATAAAGCAAGTGATCAAATTTTAAATTTCATTAAGGGGTACTGTCGTCAATATACTTTACCCAATTATCAGTGACTTCCATGCATCTATTAGCAAGCTTATAAATACCATAATGTGTAAAGTTGCTTAATTTTGGTTTTAAGAACTCAAAAATTTTAATTTTGACCTCTTTCCTTGGCGTTGCAAAGACTGTTTCTTTCAAATACCTTTGTAAGCTGCGAAACAAATGGTGGTCTGAAGGAGGAGTGAGGTAGTCGGGAGAATAAGATGGTGCATGTGAGGTGACTCTTGCTGTGTGCGGGACACGCTGCATCATCACGCCTTTTCAGTTCACTAGATCTTGCTTCAAACGTCGTAATTGCTAACAGTGGATATGAGTATTGATTGTTGCTGCTTAGGTGGTAGAAATTCAGTGTAGATTACTCCTTGGCGATTCCACAAATTTGAAAGTAAAACATCGTTCCCATGAAGTTCGCTTCTCGACGACTTCAGCTCAGCCAGTATAAGGTGAAAGAACGGATGTCGTCAACTCCAGACTTGAGATTGCAGAAGACACCCATTCATGAGGAACTCAGGCCCAAGCCTAGGAAACTTCTCCAAGTTTTACAAGATGACCATGAAAAGCAAGATCGGTTTCCTCAGGAGCTGCTTGTCTCCATCTTCTGAATTTTGCAAAACCGTCCTCTCCATAAACTAAGGGATGTTTCTAGCTGCTGCGAAGACTGCTGAGTTTCCTTTCTGCCACTCAAAAACCGTACTTGCGAACTTCCAAGTTAGCACTAACTTAAATCAAACAAATTTTAATTTTACTATTGTGTAAGACAAAAAAAATTGATCACTTTTAATGCACCTTGACATCTCCATCAGACACTATAAAATACTCGTTTAATCTATGAAGTGAAATTCCCATGAAAACTTATCGAGTTCATAAACAGCCCTCATGTTAGCGATTTCGTACACCTGGTGTTTAATCCCGTAGGTAGCTATTTATTTTAGCATTTTATAAGATTTTTTTCAAACCATAAAAGTGCTTAGCCTGTGAGGACACACACACAGTCACATGCCTGCACACACACACACGCACTACGAAGCGCCGACGCACGAATCACGCCACTGACCTCAGGAGTCGCAGACCTCCTACTGGATGGGTGTTCGTGTGTTTGCGTGTACAAACTCCGCTAAGGCCATAAAAAGCGCCGAGAGCGTGACGGAGTATCATAAGCAAGCCGTCGCCCTTGCTACCATCGTCACGAGATATGGATCAACGTATCACCTGTGCCATCCTGGCTTTCGCCTCAGCCACCCTCTTCTTCCTGGCCGTCGGTCTAGATGGCTGGAACTGTCCTGGTGGCATCTTCAGTGATCTCTGTCAAAGGTCCAAGGTGAACCAAGTCACTGCACCACTGATTCTCGTCGCTGGTCTTGTCACCTTGGCCTGTGGTATTTTCATAGTCCTGGTTCTCGCAGCCAAGTACTCTTGGTCACTCGTTATGGGCGCTGTGACTGCCATCATTGCGGCTATTCTAGGTGGAACCGGTGTCTTCTACTACATTGTCGCTCAGCACAGCTGGTCGCCGTTCATCGCTACCATCGCTATGACGGCCACCTTTGCCCTCACCATCGTCGTGATTATGGAGTTGATAAACAAGTAAACGAGAAGCTACTTATCACAACTACCGTCCACAGAGCTGACCAGCTCTATGAATTTATCATACTTCATGTAAAATTTTAAACACTCATGATCAAAGTTAAATGTTCAGTCGGTTGGATCTTTATTTAATGCCTTGAACATGGTGTATGGTGCCCCAATATTGGATCTACAAAGTACCTGATTTCAGCATTCTACAGGTGACATTTTGCTGATATCGATAGGGACAAGATTGCAGATTGTTATGGAGCCAGCGATGTGAAACTAATTGATATAGAGCAAGGTGCTGCCGACCAAAAGGAATGCGAGAATTAGCACACAGGCGCACAGGCGGCAGATTTGTGGGTAAGGTCCAAAGGCCACCGCCGCAGGTTCTTGACCTTTGCCATCTCGAATCAATCGATAGCTATTAGAAGCTGGAATGTGGGTTAGATGAGGACAAGGCGGTCTAAATGCCTTCAGGTGGAATTAGGGAAGTCAACTTGGGAGTAAGGAAGAAGCTGATTTTTTGTGAACGATTTTTGCTGAACCTAGGTGGATAATTGTGAAGCAATTCAGCTAAAAAATTGCAGTATTCTGCAAGTATTTATATAACCGCAATAAAACGAACATGAATCCATCCCACAAACAGGTTGGAAATAAAAATAAGCCCAGTCCTTAAAGTGCAAGATCCATTGAATATATTGACGAAACCCGTGGGATTCGTTATAATAAATAAGCAACAAAATACCCACCAGAATTGGTTTCTAAAAAAGTGTCAGTGTTTGATCGCCTTGTCTGTTAATGGATGTAGCCATAGAGGTACCAAGTCCCAAGGTTTCATTGAAAGTTCAAAACAAGATAAGCGATACGCTACTTATCAGATCATTCAATAAGTTCTGCCCCACTTTTACCTATTTTCTATTGTAAATAACTCTTATTTGTATATTTATATAAATTTAAACTGATAAAAAGGTATTTTGTAACCAATAAAATCAATGTTCGCCTGACTGAAACCCTGGTAACATAGAAGTATCAAAGAATCATTTTAGGAACAGTGTTTCAAGAGTTGAAGAAAGGAAACTCGGCAGCATAATTTTCTAGAGACCATTTGCTCTCAGTTTTGGGGGAGGAATTTGTGGATGATTTACGAGATTCTCTGGCGAGTGGCGCCTCCACGAAGATGAAGATGGAACGAGCTACTTACAGAAGTCCTTGAAGAAGCCGGTCCCGCTGTTTCCGTTGAGTTGGAAATGGAAATTAAGCTGGTTCAAACCACACAACTGTCCATTGTAATCTTCAAAAATTAGAAAGGTTTCTAGGCTTCGAAAAAGGTGCCTGAACACAGACTCACACTTCGAGTTGGTCTTTGACATTCTCTCCACTCTAGCCATCACGGTTAATTCTAACAACCTAATTAGGCAAGCACTAATGCTCAAATCCACTGTCAGCAATTAGGGCGGTGTATGAACTAAGTTTGGTTTGTTCTAGTGCATCGAAAAGGAGTGACGTTTCTTCAGGACAATGTAGTACGACCTCACACTGCAAGAATCGCGTCCCAAAAGTTCGAAGAGGAACGTGGATGGAGAAACAGCAAGAACAACGTTGCAAATATCAACGAACACGGTTAGGAGAGTGCTCCTAATTTACCTTACTCTGGCTAGCAAAATTATTTAAAGAAACAGCTTTTTCAACAACGCAAGAGGAGGTTTAAAATGACATTTTTGAGTCAAATGATAGCTCGTTAATGTGTTGAAGGAAGTGACTGACAGTCAGGAAAGGTATGGTAATAATGGAATATTTAATTAAATGACATATTTTATTCACTTGTTTCATTTATTCGAAATTCGGACAGAACTTATTAGATGTTCTGATGGGCCCATCAAATTAAATGAAATCCATAAAAGCTCACATTTACTATTCTTCTAGGTCATTAATAATTCCAGTTCAATCAACTATCCGCTAATTCAGCTATAAAGGAATACAGAACCAGACGTTTTGAAGGGCAATGCTGCGAAAAACACATTAACCAGCATAATTAATCAGGCGCCTTTCGAAATAGACACCAACAAGGATGATGTTATGTCAAAATCGTGCGAATCTGATGTGTTTACACCCCTTGTCAGAGAGTGTACACTTGTACGCGTGCGTCCGTGCACGCGCTTATATAAAGCCCGCTACAACGCAATTTGACCAGCATAAAGCAGCAAGCATGGCAAGTCGACGAGTGGACAAACGCATCGTCAACCTCGTTTATGCCCTCCTCTCGGCTACCCTCTTCTTCGTAGCCATCGGCATCGACGGCTGGTCATGTCCAGGTGGCATTTTCAGTGATTTCTGTCAGATGTTCAAGACGAACCAGGTGACTGCACCCCTACTCCTTGTAGCAGGTCTGCTAGTGACCGCAGCAGCTGTCTCTATCATCCTGGTAGTCAAAACAAACTACAAGTGGGCTCCGATTTCTGCCTGTGTGGCTGCCGTTGCTGCGTCGGTACTAGGAGCAGCGGGAGTCTTCTACTACATCGATTCCATCAATGCCTGGTCACCGTTTATCGCCACGATTGCTATGGCAATGGCCATTGCTGTCAGCGTTACCCTCATAATCGAGTTGGTCGCCAAATAAACCCCGGTGACTCCAGTGGATATTAATGACTGACTCGATGAAAGGTGATCAAGCGATCTTTCTATCCTTTTTTCAACCGCTATGTCTGATTTCTTTTAAATGCTTTTTTTCAAACATCCGGAAAACCCACTTTGGATTCAACACGGTAGTCGCATGTTCCTTCGCCATTTAAAAACTTGAAGCCATTTTTGACTCCATTTCCGTTACCGTATTTGAAATTCTGAGATTTTTTAAATAAATTTGATTTGATAAATCTCCTGTGCGTGAGATAAGCCTGATCCATTGTAGGCGAAGTTTTCACTGATTATCGATCGAAGTTATGTGTTTATATTATAGTTGGAAAGAGTATTAGGTTTTGTCTCTGCAGCCAAACTTTTTCCTCAATGATGACGCTGAGCCAGTGATGAGAATCGTGGCTTAGTGAGGCCACCACAAAGTCAA
Source organism: Anomotaenia brevis (assembly GCA_030710315.1). Lineage (NCBI taxonomy): Eukaryota > Metazoa > Platyhelminthes > Cestoda > Cyclophyllidea > Dilepididae > Anomotaenia > Anomotaenia brevis. The sequence goes on from JAUOZQ010000011.1 coordinate 1,372,377, forward strand.
GTTCTGTGAGCCCTTATAAAGATACGACTGGGTAAAATTGGGTTGTTTTTTATCAGTAATGAAAGATGGTAACACTATGGGATCTCTGTTAAAGAAGCGAGTGACAGTACAAAGTCTATTGATTAATGCCATTCATTAATAGACATAAAAGCAATATTCTTATGTTTGTTTGATTTTAAGCTAACTGATCATTTCGTGATGACACTTTATGGTTTGTGGATGCCTGTTAGTTTTGAAATAATTTAATTCACTTATCTACCGGATAAAGTGCAGAAAAATGTGAAATTAACTGCCGATTAGACACCTAAATTTAATTTAACGATCCACCAGAGAAATTTTCGTGCGTGAACAGTGGGTTCTGCAAAAAGGTCTGGCATCAAGTGTAGTTTACTTCAAATTGTAGAGTAAACAGTGTCAGGGGCACTTTTGGGAACGAAATTATTTGATTTCTGAAATATTTAGCCAGGATCACCGTTCTCACTGAAGATCAGTATCAACACTTGGTGTGTGAAAATGTGAGGCTGAAAAAGGACCTTAATTTAGTGAAGAAGAACACTGATACGGACTCTGTTACAGCTTAAAAGTTTAACTCATAACCACTGCGTGCGTGCTGCCAGTCGGTATTAGGTCATCTGAATAAATAGACTCCCATCATAAAAATACCACTTACCTTCATTATAAATGATGCTAAACACTTGTATTGGTCTTCATTTTAAAAACACGAAATTTGAACATAACTTATGGACTTTCCTGGTAAAACAGATCTATTACACAGCCTTTGGAATGTTAACTAAATTTGCGGAAATTGGCCCTTTTTAACAAATGTATCTGGTTATTTCTCCCTGCCAAGATCACACAAAATCACATGAGAAATTACGCACTCGCTGACCTTGATGCTTAAAGATGACTGCACCTGTTGGAGTTCTGTTTAACGTAGTAAAGAGCAAAGAATTGATTGTGCTGGTTGGAGCGGTAAATAAATGATGGATTCCACGTCTACATTGGTTCGATAAACACCGTTTCTTAACATAGGTGATGCCGATTCTGAAAACCGCTACCTTTTGATCCAACAAGGCGGGTAAGCGTAAAACAGAGATGCAAGGCGGTTTTGATTCATCATAAGTGAAGTTACAGGCATGTGGCCTTGTGGGTAATGCCACTGCCTTTGTGCCTGCGTTTTGACTACATTCACGCTTGATGTCTACTATTCAGCCTAAAAGCATACCTGGATTTTCTTCAGTGCAATGGAATGCTACAATATTAGGCGACTTGGGACAGGAGTTTTGATTGGTCCTTTTCAAAGAGAAATGGTTTTAACTGCAGGAAATTGTATTTATAATTTCTTGATTATTTTGACCTATATGCTTTATCGGAAATCAGACGTAACGAATTTAATATTAGTATTTAGGTAGCATAGCTTTGGGATACAAAACACACAGTCCTAGATTTCTTCTCCAATAAAAATGTTTTTATGATTACTATTAAGGAAACTGCATAACGCCCATATATGGCCTTACAAACTAGCCAACGGTCTGACGAGGTTGGCAAATCGCTCCATTAGTAATTCAGTCCCGAGAAAGTCGAAAGTTCGAAAATTCAATTTTTGGCACCATTCTCTTTACCTCAAACTGCGCAGTACACAGTTCCCCAGAAAAAGGCTAAATGGGGTTTTTTAGAGTCTAAGGAAAAACTATATAAAATAAATAAATAAATTGAAATCGAGTAATTACAACAAAATAATAAAGGATTTCAGTCTGACGATAAGTAATCATGAAGAGGGTTTAATTACTAAAACACGAATCGAACTGGAAGCTCACCGATTCTGAAATCTTAAGAAGCAAAATATTTTATGTATAAACATAAAGACATTTAAAAGAGCGTTTTAGCAGTAACTGTGATACACCTCAGCAGATTTTGGCCGCAAAACGAATTGGTTGAAAGTGTTAACAGTCTTCTTAAACCTGGTGACTCTGAATTCTCCATTATTGAGGGAATGTCGCTTATAAGACAAGACGCGACTATATACTATGGGTGGGTGTGTTCTGTTGCCTTCCTGCAGATCACAACTGAACGCTAATTCAGTGCTCTATGCAAACTCGAAGGCCCTTTGCAGCCAGGCATAAACACGACATCAAAAAGACAATGCTTAATAGTGAATCCTTTCTGTAAAAAGGATCATTTACATGTACACACAGGCCAGCTCATCAGCTGGCAATGCCTATTAGAATGCTTTTTGCAGAAACACACTAAGTTCTGCCTGAAATTCAGCTTTTTAAAAATTAACGAAATTTATGCAGTATTCCATAATATCCAGTGGAGTTAGGCGTTATTTTTTATGTCTAGATGCATTTAAACTAATCAAATTTTGTTTTACAGAAAAAAGTGCGCGAATAAAACCTTGCTGCAATGAAAGTAAGCAAGAATCAATTGATGATGGGAATATTGTTTCTGTATAAGAATGGAAACTCAGCAGCCCACGAAGAGGCTAGAACCATTCACCCCTGCTTATGGAGAGGAGGGTGCGACTTAAAGTACTTAGAGAACATGGGTCGCTAAGTACAAAAATTAGAGATTTCACTCCACACCGTGATGAAAATCCAACCGGACACGGTTTAGTTGAGTTTGATGAAAATCTTCTTGTAGAAGTAGGCCTTGAAGACGCTTATCCTGCTCTATCAGTTAAATTAGAATTGGCAATTAAGCTTAGTTCAAACCCAACCACTGTTCAGCGTCATCATCTTTACTCTCTCCAACTTATTTCACCCTTTTCTCGTCTAGAGACGAAAAATAAATCTTTTATGGAGATGTTAAACGTTGTAGACAGTGACGGCTTCGCAAACAGGGGAAATGACCCCAGCCTAGGAATACTGCACTTTGAATTGTTACCACCAAATGGAGCAATAATTAATGCTCAAATCTTCTGTTAGCGATTGGGGCGGCGTTTGAACTGAGCTTTGAGAAGAAGAAAGTCATGCTCCAGTGAATCAAAAAGGGGCGATGTTTCTTCAGGACACTGCAAGAATCATGCCCTAACTGATAGAAGAACTTGTTTGGGGGAAGATTCTAGATCCACCTTAAAATCCGGATCTTGCTCCTTCAGGAAATCATGGAATATGAAGGAAGTACCTTGAATAATGCATCTTTAAGTAAATATAACCATTGTTCACTTGACCCATCAATTCCCAAGCTTCGACCATCAAGGAGAGCTCTTTTATCATCCCCATTTCTCACCCATTTCTTACTGAACCATTCCATTGATCTGGAAATGATATCAACTTAGTTCAGTGACTCAAGAACGTCTACCTCTTGTAGTTGTCAGGAGACGTCCTCATTTTAGCTCCTGGGAATGACCTCCATCCTCTCTGTTAAGTTTTTTCACGAGCTTGGAGTGGTGGAGATTCTAGAGTCATAGGCGAATTCAGCGGTTACAAAATCCTCATTCAATCGAATGCATTATATTTGGCTCTAAAATGCTCAGTCATTAATATATTTCTTTCCACACAAATAAACATGACTCTGTTTATTCCGTAGCTTGAGGTAAGCTCCATTTGATGAGAGGCTTTTTGTTAAATGATCGTTAAATTGGGACTGATGCTAACATTTCCTGTACCTGGGCGTTTGACGTTAGTGCCCTTAATTATAACAAGACTTTACACTTAAAATCTATAAGGTAATGAGTAGAAATCGAGTCGTTAAGTGCTAATTAACATATCGCTGTATAATTAATGCATATAAATAACACAAAGTCAGTCTTTGTACATTGTAAGGTGTTGATACAGGAGGAAGACGAAAAAATGGTAGACACCTGTGTAGGTGTTCATTGAGCAGCGAAAAAATCATATCATCATATCCTTTTAGCAAGATTATAAAAAATTATTTGAAGTATTTGCATCGTCTCCAAAAAGATTCTTTTAGGAAGAATGGAAAAAATCCCACGTATTTGTTTTCTTTTAGTGTCGGAATACGAAGTATTGACTGAACCTAATTAATATTTCTTGTGTGCAAACAGGGCTATATTAGGCATAAAGTAAATTGGTTTGAGATAGAATGTTCATCTTTTTTTAATTAGACCCAGATATAAAAATTTTCAATAAACAAGAACAGAATGAACTACTTTCGGGCTTCTCGAAGTTTTAATATAATTCTTCATTTATTTGCTGCCTTGTGGCTAACTAACCTCAGTATAATGTTTTAATGATCATTTCCTTACAGTTTATTTAGGTGTAACTTAACTTATGAGGTAGTTGGAGAGCGATATTATTGTAAACACAAATAGAAGACATTGAGCATCGAGATTCAATTGATAAGGACAGTGATCATCTGAAGAGCAAGGTTCTAAATGCCTTTAGTGTATAACAAATCAGGAGGCAGGCTCGATTCTATAGTAACGCGCGTCATTCTACTGCTCTGTCAAATGGTTTTTGAAGGGAGAGCTCCTTCCCTTTGAAATATATGGTTTAATCCCGCTGGAAAGCATGACAGCACAAGTGCAAGTTAACTTTGCCATCATTGACTGGGGATGACTAACTTTCTATTAATCTAAACCACAAAGCACGTGTTTCGGATATTAATACGGACGCAGTTAACCAAGAAGCTCAAGCTAACTTCTGGAGCATGATTGTTTTCCTCATTAATTGATTTTGTCGGAATAATCACACCAGAGATGGTGGACACAGAGTGAGAACGGTTTATAAAGTGGCGAAGGCTTTGAAGACCAATGGGCGAAAGAAATCAAGAGCAGTTTTACTGTTTGGTAGGTGATATTGACTGTTTGCCAAAACTCAACAGTGTAAACATTGTTGAGCAGGTTTGTCGTACAAAATCGTGACTCATTTACACCATCAGGTCCGCCAAATCCGAAGCAGATGGGAAAAACACTTTCTGAAGGAGGAACAGCTTCTTTCCATCGAAATGAGTGGCTCAAATAAACTAGAAGGCAAGAGAGTAGAAGCCCGTCATCGTTAATTCGGCATGAGCAGCGGGGAACGTGATTCAGGAACTCTTACAGACGCAGACACAGAAGAGACGAGCTACAAGATGTGCACATGAATTCATCATAATAATTAACATCTACACCCCCAAACAGCTATCCCGGAGATACCGCAAACTCGACTTTTAAAGTCAACCTTTATTCAACGGCATGACACGATCGGTCGCAGGCTGCGAAATTTCTCGGCGGGTGGAAAGAAACGAAGCAAGGGCGGGTGTTGTGGAGGAAGGCGCTGGGGCGGGTTCCAGCGGGTGGATCACGATGACTTCTCGGTGGAGGGAGCCGACTTGTCTAGCGCCTCCTTCGAGACCCTCGCCAAACGCTCCAGTTCGTTTTGCATTTCCTGTGCCGTCAGGCGTGCTGCTTCTCCACGACCTACGCGGCGATGAGAGAAAAAGCAATCAGAGGTGGAAAATACGAAACCGCAAAAATTCAACCCGGGGAGGGAATAGCGGATTCGAACCGGGTGGAGCACAGAGCGGGTGGTTTGCGTGGAGTCAAGCCTTACCGTATAAGAGCATCCGATCTCGAATGCGTCGCAAAATCGTCTCTGCAATACCGGGAACCGCACAGATTAAGGTGGAATACAAGGTATACAGAGTAGACTTTTAGATTTATCTTAGTCGAGAAATGGGGTTCTTAACACCAACCTCTAAAGAATTGCCTTTCGAACCATCATCCGAGTCTTCAATAGGATCGCTCGTATGAAATGAGGAGAATGAATGGCAACTGGAACCCCCGTGGAAGCTAATAAAATCTACTACGGTAAAAGTATTTATGGGAACTAATAAATGAACGGCGGGACTGAACACTGTGAAAACAAGACGGCGGAATGAAGTAGATAATCGCAATGGAAACTACGAGGCAGCATGGAAACAGACGACCTAATTAAATGTTTTCTAAAAACTACTAGGACCCTGGAATTTGGGCTTTGTCGCTACCTGAATTTAAAATTTAAGCCAAACCAAAGGAAATTGCACTCGCTTTTGTGCACACAAGCGATCCTAAATCTGATTGGCTCAGCGATTGACTAATGAGTCCAGTAAAACCAAATCTTGCCAAACACCTACTCAGACTTATACAGGCCTCTGGTACGGACACCTCTTATACGAGTAGTTGATCCGTCTGGAAAAACCTTGGCATAGACACTGGCTACACCTTATGACTTAAAGGACTCATGCTGCCTTACTTCCCACTAATTGATTTTGTCCTAATGATTCAGCTTTGTCCACAAAAACTCCAAACTCTCTGGTACGGAGGTAACCATTTTTCTCTCCGTCCTGGAGAACTATGGCTCTGAAGGGAGGTATCTGAGGGAAGAACTGACCAGTGCTGTCAGGCGAGGAGGCGGTGTTGGCGCCCTGAGAGGCGGGAGAGACGGCAGAAGCACCAGGCGGGGGTCTGGACGAGGGCCCCTTGTTCAGGAGGTTGTTGAAGAAACTCGCCAGCACCTTCTCCGAGGAACTGCTCGCCAGGCCACCGGGGATGCCGCCTGAGAGCTAGACGAGGTGAAAACGGGAATTGAGAGGCTTCCGATCTTACCAAAAAGCTAGCGTTTAACAGGGGTTATTGTGGTTAAAACTAGTAACAGATACACACAGCCCTACACCGAGAACGCTCAGCTCACAAAGGGAGACTCACCAAGGTGGAAAAGAATACAATTCACACTGATGGGAAATAACCGCGAAAGTTAGTGATTGATTCGTGGTATCATGGCATCGCTAATCAGGAACACCCCTAATCGGTCACATCATCGCACTTAATTAGTGTGTGGATCTTCCTTGAATCACTCCAAATTGACTAACCTCAAAAATTCAAACACAAAGCAGGCAATTTTTACACATATCTGTAAAGTACACCATCCAAAAGGGTGTTTAAATCAGTAATAGTGAAAAATCACCTCACAGCTTCCTTGAAATTCCTCTTAAATGCCAATGACTATTAACTACGACTATGTGAGGAGTATCTGGACACAACGAATACAATAACTCGTTAAACTTTCATCATGAACTTTGCTCCTCCTAAGGAGTTAAACGCCCACGAAAAGTCCACTACTTGAGAGGAGTCTTTAAGGTGGCGTCTAAAGGCCTTGAAAAGACCACCAGCACCTGCACGAACATGGCAATTGGCAAGCACAAAAACCATTATTCGGAGCGCTTGGAATAGACTACAGTGAATAACATTTGGTTGTTTACTGTATGCATGTGAAAGACGTTCACGAATATAAAGTTTTCTCCATATATATGAAGATGAATAGATGCTAGCTTGACGAGTCGCATCAGCGATCAAAGGGTCTGGACCCCTTACCGTTACCTGAATCGCTCTTTGGACCGAGTGTTTTGACCCAGATCTAATCGGCCAAGTTTCTTTATCGACTAATCTAAACCAGCCTGTACCCACTGATTCACACACACACATCTTTCAAATAAACACGCAGGGATAGACGTCTTCTCTTCTCTCTCCGGTTTTGGGAAGGTTATATCCGACCTTACAGTTAACAAACCTCTTTTTTATTCCGCGTGAGGCCGTCATACACCTTGAACCACACCGACCGAGGATGAATCACTACAACCTACGCTACTGATAACAACATCAGTGACACTTTTACTAAGCGTGTAGATTCTGGAAGACGACGTTTTCAACAATGAACATACCACGTCATCACTAGGGGCTGTCCTTAGGTCTGGCTTAAACAATAACAAAATTTAAAAAACGAACTCACGCGAGTTCTAGAAACGGAGCCAGAAGAGGGTCTACTGGTGGGTGTAGAGGCGTCGAGGAGTGAGGAGGGCTGGTCATGCGACTCGCCTCCGTTATCCATTTCGCCCGATCCGACCGAGTCGCGCTGGAGCTTCGTGTAGAGCCGGCTCAGGAAGAGCTGCGTAAAATAAAGGCGAATATACGGTCACTACTGAAGAGGAAATAAGTAGCCAAGGCGGAGAGAGAGGGTTTACCTGATCATCCATGCAGGTGACCTCTGGTTCCACCGCGGTGGCACGCTTGGCCCGGTCCGGCGGCTTTGGCACCACAACCGAGTAATCGTCACCGGGTCGGTATTTGGCCAGATTCTGCTCCAGCAGCTCAATCTTCTTCAGGCTGTCCCAGCCCGCTGGACTGGAATAAGAAGCGGAAATACTCAGCCGCGGATACGATCAACGGCCCGCACAAAGCAGACATGAAATGGGCTCAAAGCCCTCTACTGTTTAACAATTGGCGAGTATCAGAGCATCTCATAGGTTCCGTCTGGATGGTGAATAAATGAAACACGAGATCTAATATTGCATTTAGTGAAAGATTCAACCAACAGTGCACTTTTCCTGAGCATCTTTGACGTCGTTCCATCTTTAAAAAGCTCATTAATAATTCGAAGAGCACACAAATGTAAGATTCGACAACATCTGTTTCTTCAGAGTGGTTTCGTAAGATACGAAATAAATGGTAGTATGAAGAAGGAGCAAGATCGGCAGAATAATGGGGATGATGAGGGATTATCCTCCAACTAAGTTCCCCTTTGATGTTTTGTGACGCAAGATTGAAGAAGAAGAAGAAGAAGAAGAGTAAATACTTCCAGCCAGTTCGTCGACTGCTGAGTTTCCTTCCTTGAACTCATAAAGTATCATGGGCCTCAAATGTTTCTTGGCTACTTCAATGTTAGCAGTTCCACTAGGCATTGTAAAATGTTGTTTAAGCCCCATTCAATTTTAGAGGCGACAATCGGGCAGAACTTATGCAACAGACAGAACTCAATCAACAAGTGGTATCAAGGAACCCGCAAGTCGTTGGTCGATTTCCAATTAAATTTAAGCATGAATCGCCCCTCTGCACCAGGTGAATCACACTACTAGGCACACATGCACGAAAACAGATGCATTCACACGTCAGCCTGGCAATGCATGCACGAAAGAGAAGCGAGATTTCGTGTGTGTTTGCGAGAGAGAATAACTCATGTCAGAGAGAGAGCTGTATACGAAGAGACAGTGTCACGTGGATCTAGGATGCAATTCATCCGGTAAACGTGCCCTTTTCTATATGCCATCCAATGAGAACATCTTACGCCACCACGTCTCCCCATAGGCCCAAAGTCGCACTCACATGAAAACACTGTCCTTGTCAATAACGTAGGCGTTTTGCGTGAAGGGGAAGCCGTAGATACGGTGCTGCAGGTAGTTGCTCAACAGACCGCAGTTCTTCCCGTTGTTCGACGACATGTAGATCAACGCGGCGCCATCTGTAGAAGGACCGAAATAACGGCGCAATTTGCAACTATTACTTTATTTAAGTTGGGAAATCTTGCCTAGAATGTGGGATCGTGAGTATTTTCAGCCTCTTAATGAGTCAGTTACACCAACAAATGTAAGACAAAGCTTCTAGGGTCTAACTCAACTCACATGAGAGACAGAAACGACGAATGTGCATTTGGATGATGTCGAACTGTTCCTCGGTCATGCCTCCGTGCTTCTCCATGTCGTCCATGACGTCAGTCTAAAGCAAGGGGGAGTAAAATTTAGAGGCTAAGGCGAAATAGCGCGAAGAAATTGACCACCTAGAGGCACGCTAAGACCCGCCGCTAAACGGAGGACAACTACTTTTATTGCAAGACCGAATTTTGCACGACTACATTCTCATGGGTTACACTTCGTGGTGTGAGGAGGCTCACTCTTTTTTTGTCCGCCAAAAATCGTAAAATCAAATCTCAAGCCATAGGTCTGTGCATTTGCGGACTACGGCGAGAGTAACAGCTAGCTCTCCTCAAAACGAAATTAAGGGACACCTACGGAGTGAGAAAAGACTTCGCCTTGGTGACCGAAGCAACGATACAGCTGCCCAAAAAATCATAAACACAAAATCTCCATCGGTAGTGAGAGGAGGGTTTACACATTTGCGTACTGCGGAGAGCGCAACACCTATCTTCCCCTATAACCCTCAATCGAAATCAGGAAGGGGTGGGAAGAGGCGTCACCTTGGTGACGACAACAACGATGGGGATGCCGAGGTTCTTCTCTAGCGCACCGGGCGTGATGGGGAGTTCGCGAAGGACGTCGGAGGGGCGCCGCGCGCCCTTCTTGTTCTTCTTCTTGCCCTTGCTCTCACTGTTCTCGCCTTCTTCCTCATTCCCATCAACACCGTCCTCATCATCACCGTCGTCGTCGTCATCATCCAAGTGGGAAGGTACCTGTCAAGGGACACAACAAATTGACTACTAAGAAGTGTAATTCATTTCCCCTCACCAATAACAATTACTGTATAGTTAGCATAGTTGTTTGTCATTGATACGACCTTGGATATATCATTTAATAAACGTTTCGAGTTACGACACGTTTTCGCTTCCACACGTTCTTGGGTAGGATTAGTCATTGCATTAAGTCCATTCTCAGGCAACAGCAACGGACCTACCATTCTGATAGATTGGCATGTCTCGCGATAGGAAAGGGTATCATTAGTGGGGTTAATGATGAACCGTTAACTGAGGAACACTAAGTTGTGTCGACATCGATAATTTGACTAAAGTCATGGGTACCGTTGAAAAGCAAAAGCGATGCTTACAGCTACGCATCACAATGAATCCACTAAGCCCTTGAAGGTAACTATGACTTCTAACGAAAATTAGACTTCAGTAGTATTTATTAAACCTACAAGCATATCACCCAGGTCCCAGGAGCGAATGAGACAAAGGCATAAAGGGGAGTCAGAATTAGCGAGATGCTCCTGTTCGCCACAAACGCAAACGTGTCGCCAAGACTAGGCAAAACCTCCTGCGAGGTAGCAGTAGTTGTTAAACCTAACATGAATGGTTTTAATAGGGTTTCAGATCCCCAGAAGGCGAATGCACTTAGGCAACGAAAAATACAGGGTGTCATCAGATAGGGATCGGAGTTAACAGGGAATGAACTTTTTCTCAAACAGATGGGTTCGATCCCCATCGTAGTGCAGGGCGGCAGCCGGTTCCTCCCTGAGGTGGTACAGGTCCTCCGTCCTAAGTAGCTCGACACCATAAGAAGCGTCTGTGTACCCCTTGTTTATGGATAACCATGTGTATAGGTCTTGGAGATGGCTCAGCTCTGATGAATGCTGGAGGAGCATTCCAAAGCAGGGTGTACGTAAACTTCGTTATCATCAGCATATAAAATCTGGCTGTTGCTTCCCGCAACGCTAAGAATTCCTTCACCAACGAAACATTAACTAAGCAAGCATTTAGGGGATTTTGAAGACGGTTAAATGTCACCGTCAAATGTCGCTAATTTGACAAAGGTCATGAGTGTTGTTTAGGGGCAACAACAATACAAATAGCCCACAATTTCAATGAAACGACTAACAAAAGTAGTCGTCAAAGAGACGTGCCAATTTTGCTGGTTTGTTTCAGAGTCATTAGACTTGTAATCATCACACAGAGCCTAAAAGCAAAGCAAACCGGATGCCCTGAGAACGTATAAGGCAAATGCATCAAGTAAACGAGTTATTTAGACCGACTCTTGTATAAAACCACCCACAATAGGCCTTTAAGGGTCAGTAGAATTACAAACTTGCCAGCAAGATCAGGCAAAATCTGTAGCAAACTAGCGGTAGTTGTTAAACATAACGTGAACGGACTTAATAGGGAACTAGATTCTCGGAAAGCGAATGTTTTTTTGCATAAAAACAACCCAAAAGCAACAGATCTTGAAACTCTAAGTCCACAATATAGTCCTAAGTAGAGTTTTTAAAGAACTTACAGCTTCTATGACATCTATGAATCTGGAAAATATCATTAATACTCTCAAGCTGGAACTCAAGTTCAAAAAGGTTAGAATTCCACCCAGAGAGGAGTTCCTGGTGCCTAAACAGGCAACTTTCATGAACAAAGTGAGAGACCAGAACTCGTCATGGTTTGAAGCGAAGATATTTGCTACGACTTGTCGTTTCAAGCGTTACTTAACGTGTTAGAGAGATGATCTGCTGCCCAAACTGAAAAATCCCTTTACCCGAATGAGAGAGGGCTGTTCTCTTCAAAACAAAGTGAGAGACCAGACCAGTGACTAGATTTCCTTATGATTTGCACCTCTAATGTAGGCAAGAAAAAAAACAAAACGAACGAACCTGGGGATGCTGATTTCGAGCAGCGGGACCCAGACCGAGGAGGGCAGCAGTTGCGGGATGGAGCGGGGCGGCGGAAGTGGGTCGATCGTTTTTCCGAGTCGCAGAGGGCGTGGAGGTGGAGTTGGGTCCCATTGTGTCTCCTGCCTCGCCGTTCGTGTCCACAGAGCGCAAGCGATGAAGACCGTCTGGCTCAATGTACTCGCGGAATTGGCGAATCACTACAACCGGGAGAAGAGAGCGTTACACCACTAACTTACTAGAAACGAGTTGAGAGAAATGAATCACCTTTGGGATTTAGTAAATATAACCTGTGAAATCACGAAAAAACGATGAACTCAGGTTCAAAAACAACAAATGACTCACAGGCCTCTTTGTACTCGTTCATTTCCTCTACATCAATATCCAGGCTATTGATGTATTCCTCGAGGGCTTTAGCCCACTTCTCCAATTCCTCCATAATGCTCCAGGGCTTTTCCATATTCACAGTTATCACAACCATGCGATCGGTAAAATTTCTCTTGTTAATTGCGTATTTTAAATACGGTATGAAAATCAAATCGCCATCCAGTACCCATACGCTCAGTTTTGTTTGGTCTATAGGCAAAACATAGCAAAATTATTTTCATTACCATCAGTTGCCTCGTCTCGAATGTCCACGTAGTGATATTCAATGGCAGGACTTTTGGGAGGAACATCTTTGTGACTCAAGCGACATACAAGGGTACTCTTTCCAGTTCCATAATCTCCAAGTATTATTAGACCCTTTTTCTGAGGCAACTTTCCGATCCGGGCGCTAGCTACCTCCTTCAATATTGAAGACCTACAAAATAATTTCAAGAATATTTACTAACCAAAGGTGTGATGAATCCTCTTTTTCATCAACTTCATCCCGAACACCTGCGGTCATTATTCCGATTTTGTACAGAGCTGTGGTTATCTGATAAAATATAACAAATTGATTAACAATAAATGGATTATGCATTTATACGAAGATAAAAGAGCAAAACTAAATCTTTAGTATTCTTTATTTTATTTAACAATATTAATCAACTGTGACAAATTAAATCATTTTATTTTAATATTTGTTAATTTGTCATCAGGTTCTAAAAGGGTCAATGAATCGAAACTATGACCAGTAATATGAGGTACCCTTAGCCATGATGGATAAGAATACCTCACTCCATTTCAACATATTTACTGTTATTATGATCTCACTAAACTATATTTTAGCTTGATATGTTAATGCAGGGTTGATGCTTAAATTCAACATTCCAGGTACCATCTCCCGTTCGTATTCGCTTCTATTTTTCAAGTTTTGCCACCAAATCGATGCTATTTATGTCTCATGTTTATTCGTTTTGGTACTAGATGTGGGAAGAAATACACATTAACTTAGGCGAGCGGAGATGGAAATTTAAACCAGGATTAAAAATTCTCCTCTATCTGGTGTGGATGCTTAGTTAGCATTTTTAGCACTAGTCATACAATCTTTATTAGATTTCATCGGACATGAGTTTCGATCGATATTTAGTATTCGATAGTGCTCTATCAAGACGCATTGGATAGAAGCAAATGTAAGCTTAAATATATTTTATAGTGTTCATTACAAAATGTTCTGATATTTTCTAAGCATTATCTCTAAAAAAATTACTTCTGCCTATATGGAGCTGCCGCAGGATGCGTAGATGTCTGTTTTGGATTCCAATTATTTTATTTTCTATTTTGATTCTGTGGCACAGCTACGGGCCTATTAGTTACCCCTTTAGATAAGTCTAAACTCTTCGTTTTAACTTCTCAACTGCTCTGAAAATTCTTCCCTAATTCAGAAAGTAGTGCCAGTCTTAATATAATGTGCTGATTAAACTAAACGGAAGATACAAAGTGGCTTGTTGCGAAGTTTAAGCATTAGAATATTCGACTAATGCGAATGGATTCAAGCCTCAGGTGATGGGAGACCTTTTTACCACAGACCCGAAGTTGTGTTGTAATTAACAAAACTCGGGGAAAATTCGTCGATAGTAATTTAAGCAATGAAAAGGTCACGAATTGCTAAACTATCCTGGGTAAACTAATACGAAATGAATTTTCTAAATGAAAAGAATGTTCGCTTGTTGATCTCGAGGACATTCGTTCACTACGATGTCTAACTAAATGAAATGGAAAAAAGGAATTTGTACTTTGTCCCATATCTCCTGGCCATTTAAGCACGCTTCCATTGAATACTATAACTAACGGCTATGATAAACATTTCGAAGATCAGATACAACAAAATAATAATTTTGCTTTGACCTTAACACTGTCTCCAGAATCGATGTCAAAAGCTGTAAAGTGAAGTACCTGCACAATTCCCCCTGAGTATTTAAAAGCTGATCATATTTTTCCCCGCACTTATACAATGCTATAAAATATTAAATAGCAATACATTTAAAAATATAATGATATTAGAAATAATGAGAAAATGTGCAATCGACTTTATCCCTAGTAGACTATGGCAACATTTGGGTGCTACATTACCTCGCTGCTATTCTGCAAATGCACACAAATTTAAGGGCGTTAAGAAACAAAATCTTCTGAAATTTTATTATTTAGTTGTGGAGTCGTCTCGTAACATGTCAGTTCCACATAACCCACTTTGAGATATATCACTTGACTGATTGTATCCATCAAATACCAAACTCAAATTGGCATCAAGCTATTGGAATAACTTTGAACATTTTTTCGAAAGGACCTTGGTGCAAAGATCACTTGAAAAACAACTAATTACTCCTTTGAACTTCTAGAATAAACCTTTGAAGTTTAGGTCTGCCTTTAATAAAGTAAATGTGTTTTATGACCATTATTTAGCAGACTTTAATTGCAATTTTAAGTGAGAGATGATTAAGAACTGCCGAGCGCACGCGTATTTGGATGTAAGATTTATTTCTCATCGATGTTATGATAAGTTAATTTACTAATCGTCAGGGCTGTTTTCACTGAATATCGAAGTCTGTGATTTAGAAAGTGCGTTAAACTCCATTAGGGTCATGCATTTATTGATAGAGAAATAAGTCTTATTGTTATTTTACAATGAAATATACGATAATTACTTAAAGAGTGGCCGCTGTGGTGGACTAGCTAAGCCTTAAAACTGCACTATACAAGGGGTAGCATTCTAAAGACGATTTGGTTCATTGTTTGAGCTGAATAACTTACCGAATTAGCCCTTGGAATTTACGGTGGCTATACAAAATGAGGTAGTGCCGAATCTAGTAATTTCGAGATCTAATTATTTAAGTTTAGGCGTGCATTCATGACCTTCAGTGATGGGATTCATAAAAGACTCTTAAGACCTTTCACTTTGTCGAATAAACAAACAAAGTAGTTAACCTTGCCACGTTAAAATGATTCTCTTGAGGCTTTTTAGTTGCAAGAAAAAATAATTAATGATATTAAAGCGCCTGTTTTACTTCTCTATAGATATTTCTCAATTGATTACGGGATTGTAAATGAAATGGTGACTTCGTTACTAGTGCGATACGAAACCTAAAAAAATTGGTTAAAAAGGTGATCGTCAATTATAAGAACCTTTCATTTTAAATTTTCACACTTCATAGTAATCTAAGAGACAATAATTCACAATGTAAATTTATTTTTGCTTATTCATAGAGGCGCTTTCTTTCCACTGCCACCAAAACAAAGCCGGATAAACTGGATTATCAGTCGAACATGAGGGAAAAGGAGAAATGGGGTGGAAGAGGAGATTGGTAAGAAATCTCGTTAACTAGTCACTTAGTAAAATCACTCAAGCTATTATCAATATGCATTAACCAAATGAAAGGTGGCACTGAAGGTCAAGCACCTTTTGACCCTGAATGATGCATTTATCTAAAGTGTACTTCATCATTAATCTAACCTGTATGCAATTTTTTTCCGTTTATCCTTTAGTAATTTTCAAATCGATCCTGCCTTTGGAGTTCGTGGTTATCGAATAAGATATACTTTAATTTCGGTTCGGTACGGGTTAGTAATTAAATCAGGATAATAGGCGTATCACATGGTAACATGTCATGATTAGGTGATAGGGCGTGAAATTATCTCCTCTTCGAAATATTATCTCCGTTTTTTTTTCACAATTTGATTAACTGGCAATGATGACAACGCCGAATATCTTCAAGACAGATGAAGACGATTAAATGTTTATTCATCGACTGAAATAACTAAAATTTAGTAATAGAAGTTAATTTTTTAAATTTGGAAAAGCCTTTTAATTTGATGCGCAATGAACACTATATCCATCTTTTCTATCGCGTAAGCTGGTTGTGTATATTCTCCAATCTACCCTAGTATATATTCAATGATTTTGATTATAAAAAGATCATAAAATCAGTTGCTCTCAATCTATAAAAGATATGCAAGAAAGTTTAAACCTCTCCTCAATGGAGAATTCAATTTTACCTTTAAGCTTAACATGAGTGTAGACAACAGTTTGTTAACACTCAGATAATCGACAAGTCGTCAATTTCCTCCCATGAAGATGGTGGAACGCACGGCACCCTACATCGTGCAAGAAGAATCTACATTTTTCTCAGCTGTCTTAGTTTTCAGCAAATTTACGTCAATTTTAAACTGAATTCGTCATCTAGACCTTCCATTCCTTGACACCTCAGCCGTGATCGCATTTATGAAAAAAGGATAGGGTAAAGCTTAAGATAATCTATTATTCTAGTTTGTTCTCTTTAGATTTGACATAATTTATTTATCTAGGAACTTCATATGCAGTTTCTTTAGTACACTTTAAATTCTAAATGAATCTGATCACTGCATCAGTTACTCACATCTACAGGAGTACCATTTCACCAAAACAACCACCGATGCCGAATTTTTCAATGCCTCCAAAAATTAAATAGTACTCAGCATAATCACGTCGATTCAGCTGGCGTTTGCGCGCCGCAAGGGATGATGTGCAGTGCTCACAAGCACACACGCACCCATGGTATCTCAACAATTCGCGCGTCGTAAGGATTAGCCTACCCTTAAATTCACCACGGTCTGACGCGGCGCAGTCATTTTGTGCCAGTTTAGCAAGCATCAAGGTCCCCCTTTTAGTGATTTTTTTATTCAGCAGCTGTCATGGACGGTCGACGCAGACGAAGTAAGAGCAGGCACTCATCCTACGAGGACCCACTGGAGATTAACATCAACCCTGTGGATATGCCCAGGAAGATGCAGGACTTCATCATCGAACAGGTCATCACCTGTCTCAACAATGGCTGGGATCCGAAGAAGATGTGCCGGTTTATTCGCCAACGATGCAACGACCGATATGGACCCTCTTGGGACTGTTTCGTCTCCCGTGAATACTACGGGTGGGTTTCGCCTCATGCCATTATTAATTGTAACACCAAAACGTACAAGCAAAAGCCTCAAGGTCACAAGTTAATTTTTCCGTATTAGTCGATGCAAATGCAAATGAGAAAAAATTATTGTCATAATAATAGCTGGCAAAGGAATGTGTATATGATATAAATCTATTGCGCTTAGCCATCCTTATGGATTTGTGTGGAGTTTTTAACTCACTTCTATGATTATAAGAATAATATAGTAAATGATAATAAAATTCGACACATAAATAATAATTAAACTATGATAAACTTCTGAAACAGGATTTCTGTTGATTCAGCAAACATTTTATGAAAATCGATTACTCAATTTGGTTAAATCTGAAAATATTTTTTGCCATTATTCCAAAATTTACCGGTAGTTATAATTTCAATTCACTGAAAAGGCTGAATATGTATTTATGAACTAATATGTATTCAGTTCCTCGAAATATGCAGGATGCTTCAAAATCTCCACGGAAAATATACCATACCGTGCTTTTTATCTCATAAATTTTAACTCAACTTTTATATCTTTTTGTGCGAAAAAATTAATTTGGACCCTACATGAGAATTTCGAAATCGATGTACTTTCATTTGGCATGAACCCGGAGAACCACATGCTCTCATAAGTGAAGTTTCCCATTTCAATCTCTTCGCAGATCTTTCGCCTACATACCAAGGCACTTGATCGGTTTCGAGTTCAAAGGCCTCAACTTTTTGATATTCAAGGGCGCATGAAGGTGCAATAGGATCCGTTTGTCTCCTAATCCTTCCAACTATCAAAAATAATCAGCTTCCCCCAACCCAACACCTTCCCGGCCGTCTGGAACTGAGATTACCCTTTATCTTTTTAGTTATTTGCTAATAAAAAATATATATCTCATGCAGAAATGCCGCCCCAATTACCGAAATGGTGTCTCCTGTCAGTATTGGCACTACCGGTAGATGCCTTACTCAAGGGAATCTCCAGACCAACTTAATTTGGTGGATCAGTTGACTTGACAGCCTGGATAGCGGTGTGGCATCAATGATTAAGCATAATTTTTCTAGAAGCAGTAATTTAGAGCTCGTTTTTTCTCCCAGTGCTACCAAAATACCTGCTTCAAGTCGACAATGACTAATTGTAGGGATTCACAGAAAGCACGCTCACAGTCCTTTTTCGGTTCTCAGAGATTTCTTGAAAATGACGGGAATTTTGAAAACCAGAGCTTGCTATTGCTAAAATGGTTGTCCTTCTAATCATTTGTCATTCGAAAAATGAAAGAAGTCCAATTTTGTGAAGTACTATTTCAGGTAATTTAAAGGTGCTGATCAAATAAATAACTGAATGCATCATTCTCTCAAGTAGAAATTTACGTTTTTCAATAGTAATAATTGAAAATCAATTTTTGCTTTTCCTTCGATTTAAAAAAGTCATCAGGAGTAGGTTATTCTTCTCTCAACAACGGTCAAATCGATAGTGTCCAACTTAGAGCGTCTCAGGTTTAAGTTATCTTTTTAGTTGAAAAGAGCGCGGTTGATTCCTTTAAATTTCTTTCTGAATTTGGCTACCTTAGAGAAAAATTTAAGTACCGGATATTAAATTTTCTTCACGACTTTGTCGAGTGAGAACCCAATGGGAACCTAAACAGTTTTCTCTTCACAAATCAAATTATTGTCGTACCTGTGAGGTTAGCGATCGGCTATGTTTGATCTTTAAGAAGCTTAACATCTATAAATCAGTCGCCTACATGAATCCAAATCAATGTATCATATTACTAGTGCAGTGGCATCGTACTGACCATCAGAATCCGTTTTTATCGGAACCAATTCATCACCGAACCTGAACGTGTTTTTGCGGTAGGTGTTATTCTGTGGGAAAATGTGCTTTTGTATTAACACTTAAGTAGACGCTTTGCACAATCTCAACCAGTCAGTTGAACAGGTAAAATTGTTTAACCAAGACAGCTTTTTGCTTAATGAAAATGGTAATTTGCCTAAGACAACTATCTATTTCGTTAATAGCAATAGTCTGAGTTCAGAGGGCTAGATCATCGATCGATGAGAGTAGCGTTTATAACTTTTAACTCCAATTAAATCAATATTCAATCTAGAAAGTTAAAGGCATAATAAAAATAGCCGGTAATAGCTATATTGATTTAAACAAAACTTTACGGAGACAGAGTGCTTAAAAAAACACAAACCGGCATCCTGTAACAAAGCAAGGATGATAAGTGGCACAACAGCTTTGAGTTAGCCTGCATGCTATTGTAGAGTTCATCACATACTTAGGTGAAGTATTGGAAGAAAAGCGGTCTTTTCGTTTAACTCTAACACAATTACCATCGTTGAGGTATCGGTTGTGAATTTTGGGAGGATAAGTATGACTTAGCCTTCAGATATCAGTTTAGAAATTAGTACTATAATTTCATTAAAAATTGAATTCCTTCATTTTGGCAGTCCTTGAAATGGCATTTGAATATGACTCATACTACATATCAAGGTAGTAGTACTTTTATTGGTATCTCAGTTACATTTCTGTACCAAGGAATACTCAGCTGATCACCATAAGGTCTCATAATCACATGCGCCACTTTGAAAGGCAATCGAATAGGACCTACACCCGTTTCAAGATCACTTTTTTTAATTTGAAAGCTCCAATGGGCAGAGATGATGGAATCATTCAAATATGAATGAAGTAAACAAATTACATACTGGTCAAAGAGCGATCAGAAGATTAATTGATTAAAGATTCTATTGCAAATCGATTCTGAGGGCTGGAAGGCCGTGATTACCTTTTTCTTCTAAAAAGTTTCTGCTGTGAGGTAGAAATCAACCCCAGTTACCATATAATCACGACAAATATCGGCATTTTCGAAATTTCTAAAACAAAATCTGTTTGTCTGGAGATTGAAAATTTGCATATCAGGCACTCCCAAAGATATGTTTGAATTACGAAAGAATAAAATGTACTTTCTCTTATTACCTGCGCCTTCCTGCCATCAATAAAAAGCATATTAATATCTTCATCATTGCAAAATAACTTTGACTTTGAACAGAGGAACTCACAGCTATCCAGTGATTTTGAAAGCTACGGACAAATTGGCAGTCTGGAAAAGCAAGGTTGGTGAGAAGTTTTCCATTCACCAGATAAGGGCTATATCCTCAACAATCTTTGCTTCGTTTGCCATAATTTCGAAAAGTAGGTAGAAAAGGTAATTTTTGCTGCATTAGGTGATCCCACCAGGCTGATCGAAGGATAACCTTTTCCCATGAAGTTTTCCTCTCGGTTGTGGCTATGGTCTTCACCCTTTACGAAACAAGTTGAAGAGGGGCAGATGTCAACTCGAGATTTAAGTTAATTATTTTTACTCACGCAATTCTAAGGTACCAATTTTCGAAGTTTAGGAATAATTCCAAGACTTTGAAGATGAGGACGAACAGCAGTTTGCATGGTTTGAACTTAGGCTGATTGTCCATTCTAACTCAACAGATGAAGCTGGAGATGCTTCTCCAATGACTGCTTCTTCAAGAAGCTTTTCGTCAAATCCAACTGGATGTCGTCTGGTTTGATCTTCGTATTCAAAAGGGTGGAGCCCTCCCTTTGAGGGTATATCTATAACGATATTTTGAAAGAGCAGCTGATTCGGAAGATGATTTGTCAACTGGCTAAATTTTACGATTGTGTGGATTTAATTTCGAAACTCTTTTGGTAATAAACTTACTTATATCAAGTTGCAATATTTATCACCGTTTTCCTTTATTCTCTCAAATTAACATCACAAAATACTCAAATTTCCAAAAAAACCATATCAACGTGGAGTTTTTCAAGCAACAAGAAAATGCTCTTTTTCCACTCTTCTGAATTAATGGTTGTTGAAATGTAATGTTAAATAAAAGCAACATTGAAAATCATTTTCGGCCTAAGAGATATCGAAAGAAGCACAATATTACAGTTCTGAGCAGAAAGCTGTCAGACCCAGGAATTTCTCAGAAGATAAAAGCGAACCACTGAGAGGCAATTTGTTCACAGTCCATTTTCTAAGAAATTTTTGCCGTTAAGTTGCAATAAAATTCACTTTTTTGCTGTCAAATACTTGAATTTAATTTTCTTTGCAGCTTTGGAAGCTTTGTAGAAAGCATGAGATGGTTAACACACTTTTTCGCAGTCACTCTGCTACTCACCTATCTTCAGTAGATGTTGTATTTACTTTGATGCTTCAAATCATAATTTTTCCAGAAAGTAGTATAAATCAAGTCAATCCTAGAAGCAAAGAGATGGTAGGATTTGATCTTGTTGATTTGATCGAGGTTTTAATGACTGATACTTAGATATACAAATATGTTAATTATTTTGTCACTATAACTAACGAAGGCAAGTAAATAAGTCTAAAACTATGTTAAAATCCAATGAAACCCCTTTCAATCCTTGAAGACTTGATCCAAATGGGACCTTGGACAAACAGTTGGGCTTGTTGGACCTCACGGAAATCCAAATCCACAGCATCTGGCGATTTACTCACTCTGTTGATCAGTCAGCAAGCAGATTGTTCGTGCTGGTTTAACATAACTCGACTATCCAGTTTCCAGGAAGTTCCCATTAAATTAGATCTGGATCCTGACACGGATACAAGAACGGCACACACTGACAAGCACCGCGACTCTCATATTTTCGAGATGATAGTCATAAATTGGTAGAGATAAACTACCATAGATCCCTTCACGAATTCATTATACATCTCTTTAAAGTAAACAAGAATTAAGAAGTCACTTATTGTTGTATCTTTAGAAAATTATATTTATAATTTTTTGATTACCTTGAGCTGTAATTATTTACCTTTCGCTATTATCTGTATAACATGTACTATTGTTTAAGTCGTTACTATGACGCCTTGCACTTTGTTGAATAAACTTTGGAGTTACGACGCGTCCCGTCTCTTGTGGCCGTTATCGAACGTAACGCATATTAATCAGACCACTTTAGGTAGCAGAGCAACTCTGTACTTTACATTACTTATTAATACGTTTCGCCAATGAGGTATTAAGTTTAAATTGGAAATGAATTTTTAATTAAGACATATAATGAACCAAAGCTAAAGCTAAATATTTTAAAAATGGTTTGGTGAAGAAGTTATATTTTGCTAATTAATGTCAGCATCCAGAAGTTTTCACAGTTATGTAGCTTCCTACAAAAGTAGTTTAACATATCACTTTGGACAATCCACTTACGAATTCGCTAAAACAAAGCTGAAATGACCAACATATATATATATTTTGCCTGAGCAAACGCCTGTAAAAACACTAATACAAATCGGTTGTTGTGATTTCGACCTTTTTCACGCTCTCATGATGAACCATGCCTAGTATTAAGCTTGCTACCGTCCACATTGAAATGCAACTCTGCAATTAAAGCGCACTTGGGCCATTTATCACCCTATCATTTGCCGTGTTTATCACGGTAGATAGGTTCAAGGTCGCGAAGAAGTGACATGGCTCTTATGGAATCTATTTTATGCACTTTTGACCTTCTAAAACCTTCTTGTTCTTGCTGACGCGGCTCTAGGTCACAAAAAATTTAGCTGTTTGTCTATCGAATGAAAATCATTTGAACACTGGTAAAGGCAGTTTTTTGGCTTCTCTCAAATGCGCTTTTGAGTGGATAGTGCACCAAACATGATCGTACATCGACTCAAGGGACGCATACACTCAGCATTTGCGTCAACCCAATTTAACTCCTAATACATTTATATATCTTGCAGTTGCATCTTTCTCAGACTGGATTCCTAGGCATTGGGTGTCTCAAAGGAGCTTTACGCTTCGAGTTGTTGCCGTTCCAGGTGCTTTTAAGGTGCCAAATCAAAATGACTGACCAGTTCGAAAAGCCCCGAATTACCGCACAAGATAATTAGTAACAACATATCATCATATCTTCACGCCATGGTCATTCAGTTATGATAATCTTCAAAGCAGGAATAGCTGATTCAGTTTTTCAACTTTTGGCAGGTTTTCCTGACCCTTATCATGCAAATACGGGCAATTTTTTTCAATTTTCATTAGGAAGAAAACTCCAGTCTTGCAAACTTAGAGCTTCAATAGCTGGGCATCTGAGTATTAATCTCATTCTTCTCATAAATTTTCGCCAGGCTGTTTATTTTAAACCTTCCTTGGCACCTTTATTCCACTCTTTTTCCACTTCGACTCTCATCGTGTCAAAGATTAAAATCCTCCCTCCTCAAGAGAAAAGCTTTTAGAAGTAATGATTCACCAGATGACTGATAGGATTTTTACAGGACCGCATGAGTTGCAGTTGAGTATTCAAGGAAAAATCAAAGATGTACTCTGATGACCCTGGTAGAGACAGGTGACGCCAACTGAGCCCGACATCATGTCAAGAACAAGGCACCACACTGCTCATCTTACTATCTATCTAAACTATCCTCAATCGTCAACAGAAAATTGTCAACAAGCCATACACACCTGGTATGGATCACTAGCAGCACCTTGTCATACACAATATTGCGTAGTAAGATGAAGACAAGAGTGCTAATCGCATCATTTTGAAGCAGAACAAGCCTCCCACTCATATACACGCGTTAAGTATGAAGAGCTTTGCTACCGGCGTTTTTATTCTGAAGCAACGATTCCACTTAAACCAGGTCACAGTAGAAATTCACCAGATTTCTTTTATTATCTGAGGCTATGCCATCGAAACATTGCATTGTTATCGACCACAAGAGACGGAATACGCTGTAACTAGGAGAGGATAATAAACGAAGTATATAGCGTCGTAAAAATCACTTTAACAATCATGTATAGTAAACAGTTAAAATGAAGCAAAACATAATTCGCAATAATCAAAAGATTGCCAATTTAATTTCCTCTAGTTAAAACACTTCCAGAAGAAATGTACGTAACAAAGAAGCCGGCCTTCTTAATAAATGATTGCGTGTTCCATTTAGTACAATGAACCTCTGACAATTTGGGAGATGTAGAACCGTTTTAAGCAATCAACAGAATCCGCATTGAAGTTTGCTTTGAAAGGTGAACTATTCGAAAATAAAACCAATGTGCCTTTCTAATTGTTTTATGAAACATGAGATTTCTAATGAGCAAATTACATTTTTAATGTCTCTCTTAACCCTCCAGCTAAAAAATTCAATCACATTGAGGCAAAATGTGTGTGCCCCAATTATTAATAATCGATTTTTCCACCCGGTCCTCTAGAGTCTGGCTGTCTGATTAATCTAATTAATCGAGTACCGCATTCGCAAACGCGATCACCCAACCCCGTATTCTTTCAGCTGCCCCAGTTCTTTTAATTCGAGCTCACACACACACGCTAATCACACCCGAGGTGCACTCACCTCACTGGCTAGTTGTCATAAAGTGTGCCAGTGTAAAAGGAACGCTTAGACCCCATTGTGCAACAAAATTCTACTCACTCACTTGTCGTTGTCACTTCCGAGCATGCCGCATGCCAAGGCCTACGTGAGACAAGCTGACATGCTTGAGCAAATGCAGCAGGAGGCCGTGAACTATGCCTACGAGGCTCTCCACCTCAACTCCCAGTACATGGATATTGCTAAGCACTTGAGGACCCACTTTGACCACGTTTACGGACCCTCCTGGAATTGTGTTGTTGGCAAGGACTTCGGAACGTGAGTACTTACTCTATTCTCTACCGAATTTTCATCTTGAAGCTAATACTTTCTTTTATTTTCATGGTGCAGATCCTTCGCCTACGAAAGAAAGCACCTAATTTCCTTCGAGCTGAAAGGTTTCACCTTCCTTCTCTTCAGAGGAGCATAAGGAGCCGTCTAGCACTCTCCCACGACTCACGATATACATACACTTATCAGAAGCGTGGAAGATATTGTCACACTTGTAGGATATTACTGATACTCCCCGATGCTACCAATAACTCCACATTACAATTGTATATTGATATTGCAATAGAGACTTTAAAGTTGGCAAGAATTTGTATTTTATCTATGGATTTAGGCTTGAATCTTCTGGAATCGCTAACTTTTTTTAATCAATTAGGAGTAGTCCTTTTATTTCATAGGGGCTCAAATTCACGTAGTCCAGGAATCAGGCTCAAAGCACCAGACCTAACTGACAGTGGCGCTGAAAATGATGGAAGATTGACTAAAGCAGACTAGAAGATTAGTTATACAGCCCACCGTTCTAAGTCACATGACTTGATATTTTGACATGCTAAATGCTGATTTTCGGAATCAATGTGCTACTTATAAAAAATCTGCAGCTACAGGTGGAATAATAGTGCCCACCTATGTCATATGTTGCAGTTAGTTTTTCAATCAGCTGGGGTTATCAAGGTCATACAAATAACCAATGAGTAATTCATCTGCACAAATGTATACTTTTAAATGAATTAATTAAAAATACCCTAGTTTCGATAGTTTACAAGGATTTGTTATTTTAGTAGAAACTGGTTGCATTTAAATTAAAGTTAAGAAGTAAATCGTGATTTGATTAAAGTTTACTAAAGGCTTTTGTGTTTAACAAAATATCATGTGTTCGATAACAAAATGTGTGAAATTCATTCATTCAGCCTAGATAGTTAATTTATTAATGCTTTAACCGCACTCACTTTAGACAGCAATGAAGAGGAGGAACTTGAGATAATACAATATGATTTCTAAGATTGTCCATATATCACTAAAATTAGTAGAACAATCACAAGTAAGATGATACCTTTATATGAAACATTGACAACTTTCAATAAGTTTTAATACTGGTGAAGGTGTTCAACTTCTTTATGCACTTCAAACCTCTTCATAGGTAAGTTGTGTTTTTACTTTTATGTTAACATATAATCAAAATAATCTTTAGTGGAGTGTCTTTGTACTACTGATTATTAGAAGTTGAATTAGTGCTTCTACCGATGGGATAAACAGTATAGCGATTTAAGTAAGGGTTTACATTGGCTTATTATTAAGCCTTCTATTTTACTTACTTATGCGACTAAAGTAGCTTGATACTACAGCATAATACTAGAGTAGTCGGCTTTATCACGTAAATTGAGCATTGTAAAAGATTTTCGTATTGTTTATTAGGTGAAATGATATGCTACTTTGGCCTTTAATGATATTGACGACAACAACAAACGACAACAGCGAATACTTTATGAAAAATACGCACCTGGATGATTATCTGATTCCTAAGATTTGGACACCAATCCGTTCAAAGCGATGAATTTCCCCATTCATAGACCTTCTTCTTTTGTGCCTAAGATTGAATCAATTTACCAACAATAATATCAAATAAGAAGCAGAATTGGACCAGCATCCTGGACATGACAAGCTTAGACTCTATTTGCTCTAGGAATGTTCGTGGTCCTCTTATTAATATAAAAATGTCATGCTTATTCTCATTTCTCTATGAGCATCATAACACAAAAATGAAAAATGTAGTCGTTCCCTTACAGATTCTCCAATCGCTATTTAAAAGCCGATGATTAGATAAATCATTTATTGAATAATTTCTTGGCTAAGAAATAAAAAAAACTTTCTAAAGATTTGTTCTATTATCAAGGACTGATATGTCTAGACATCTCTATCGCTAATGAAACGGTAATCCGTCATGGAAAAAATACGAATTCTGTTAAATAATACCTCAAGTAAAGCAGATGGTTTTTAAAATATCAATGAAGATTAAACTAATTATTTTTGAACGAATTTTGTGAAAGAGATACCCAGCCATTTTCTCGCAGAGAATGGATCTGCGCAGGTGAATACTTTTGCTACGAGTGTTCAGAGAAAAATCTGACTTTAGCGGATTTCTCTTGGGATGTTCCTGCCCTATGTGATTTTATTAGCCAGAAATCACGAAATCTAGTTCTAAATTGGTGTTTGAGATCTTGTTAGGAATTTAAATGTTGTACTGGTGGCTATAGGGCAGCAAAGTGTGGTAGTGATTATTTCGATAGTTTAGAAAGGGTCTTGTGTAACATAAATAATAATAATATAAATTAATTTTTACATTCAGGCTAACAATGAAAAAATAATCTTGGTCTGTGGAAGGAAAATTTAGTTCAGAATGCTTGCCAGCTAGTCGTTAACAGGAAAGAAGATGCCCACGCTCTCATGAGAAGGCAAAATTATGCATTTTTTGCATCGGTTGAAGACGAATATCAAAAGATTGTTAGTAGGCATATTACTTAACCAAATTTCGGTTTAAAGAAGAATGGGATTTCAATCTGTTTCATTATAACCACGCTAATATGGAAATACCCGAGAATGATTTGCAGCACATAGTGCTTTATGAAATCAAGAAAAGAAACTCAGTAGCAGCCGAAACTGCTAGAAACCTTGATTCAGATTATGAGGTGGACTGTGAATGAGAGAAGATTATTGCAGGAGAGACTTTATAAAATTCAGAAGTGGAGATTTCATCCTCGAGTTAATTTTAGACACTCAACAGATGCTCTAGGTCACATCGCCAAATTTTGCATGAGTCAGCGTCTTTCAGAGAAGTAAGTGTATTCATGATTGCAACCAGTGAAGCAAAATGCTGTAATCTGCTGGATTTTTCCTCTTGCTTCTGGGAATGAGTGCGCCATCCTTCTCACGAAAGCACCAATGGCGTTGGAGCACATGATCTGACTTGAGCTCTTAAAAGCACACTGAGGGCACTGCTACAAGGCAACGAGAGCACATCAAAGGATAGTTATTCGAATCCAACCAGCGTCATGTCAGGCAGCAGACACAGAAGAGATGACCTCAAGGCCGTGGTCAAGGAGACGGACATGATGGAAGAGCTGCAACAGCAGGCAGCCAACTGCGCCTACGAGGCTCTCCAGCATCACAGTCAGTACATGGATATAGCACGGTATGTGCGGAAGCGATTCGACGATCTGTATGGACCTTCTTGGAGCTGCGTTGTCGGTGCCGATTTCGGAGCGTAAGTCCCAATCCTTCCATCATTTATAGACCTAGGGAGGGTGTCTTTTACAATCTAAACACTAAATAAGGTTTTAACTTTTGTTTAAATGTGAACATTATTTATCAAGGATACCTATATCTCGAATTCTAATTACAGTGGATCAAGCAAGTTTTGGGATGATCGTAAATTTGCTTAGAGAGGTTATAGTGATTTCAAAATCCAGGCTCGGTCAATGAGTTGATTGCACATTTATGACTTAAAATAGCCCAAAAATGAACTTTGACCCCTGGTGAATAAAAATCTCCATCCGGCTAAAACCTAGGTATTAAATAAAATAGTCGCAGTTTTTCGATAAACATTTTGTTGGATCAGTATAGATGAAATTTTTCAAAACAGACTATTCAGTTTCTTCGAAAGAGGCGAACAATTGCTTAACTCAATTTAGCAAACTTTTTCGAGAAAGCATCGAAGGTTAACAGAAGGCGAACTCAAAATCGAATTTAAAACTTCTGACTTTAAAACTCAAGTGTGATGACACATCGATGACATTCAAGGATGCTTGAACCCCAGATTCAGAATCTCCCAACCATCAGTCATATTCATATAGTAATTGAACTGAAGTAGGAGGTTTAAATTACTCTCTTGTGGGCCTATCTTTCAATGCGCTCTTGTATCGTGAAGATGACTAAATTAAACTGCAATTATTTTAGGTCTTTCGCGTACGAAAAGAAGCACCTGATTTCCTTCCAAATGAAAGGCAAAACCTTCCTGCTCTTCCGCGGAGCTTAGGGAACTCGCAATTTGCGGAAAAATAACCACCTCTTCCCAGATTGAGTCCCACAACATTTTGCTTGCCTGTGTTTGTCTGCGTGTCTTTTTTCAATGATATGCAATCTATGTAAATTTTCTTTTATTCGGTTGTAACTGAAACGCTCACGGGGATTCTGACTAATGCCAATATATACCCAGTAGAATCGCTTAGAACTTCAATCACGAGCTAAATTCCCGATTACTTGAATGGAGGCATTAGAGCTGCCAATTTTTCCCCATAAATTAACTGCGTTTGTAAAGCAGTAAAGAAGACCAATAAAACGGAATTAAGTGGTGCCTCCGAAACCTGCGTTTTTGCGCCTGAAACGTCAATTAGCTGGTTCTTTTATCCGGGAACGAGACATGAGTCTGTAATGAAATTACTAGAGAAATAATGTGGCTTGTTTTGTGCAGTTTGTGAGTGTTTATGCGGTTAAGAAGAAATATGATGAAATGTGTGTGTTGAATGGTGAACTAAGACACGCTGATGCCTCCTAATAGGCACAGGTTTATCAAAAGGTTGAGGGACTCGTGAAATGGAGCTTTAAAATTGTTTTAACCCGGTTTTTCCGTTGTTCAGTTTCAAAATGTGTTGGAAATTTAAAAAGTGGTGTTAATGCAAATTAATTGTTTGCTTTGTTTTAGGACATTCAAGACTTTTCATAGTTTTATTTCCAAAAGGTATATAATTTAAACGATGACTAAGAGAATAAAGTTAAATTTAATTAATATTCACCCATGATATTAAAGTATACAGCTTTTTAAACTTTCATGAAAATTTGATCCTTTTGTAAGTAAGTTTTGCATTTTTATTTGATTGTTGATGACTATCACCATGGAATTGGTTTGTTGAAGTTGTTTTTTGGAAAATTCATTGGATCCTATATCACTTCTTTGATCAGTATACTGTTAATTGTTATATGATTAAAAATAGCTTAAAAAACCCAAAACACCCTTTATTAATGTCTGAAGATGCATCTTAGAACCACGTTGAGCTCAAATATGGCAAATTGATATCCTAATTACTGCAAAAAACAAACCTTATAATGTTTAAAAAAAACTTAATGGGGTTTTAAATTGAACTCTTGTTAGTTCACGAAAAGACAAAGATTCTTTACTTAAAGAGTAACTAATTATTCTAAAGTGGATCCACTGCAAATTCAATTAAGAAATTTAGCAACTTTTTGACCTTCAAAAATGATGATATGGGTAATTTGTTTTAAATGATCTCTCTGTTGCTTATAGTAGACGAATCCAAAAAGAATAAATCTACTATGGGATTGAAAAACGCTAATTTACGTACAAAAGTCGAAGAACAAACTAGTAATATTCACAATGTGTCAGCATTTGATTTAAATTCTCTCGCGATTTTCAACTTTTAAATAATTTAAATACTTATTGAAAGCCACTGAGAATTAAGCCATTCCGTGGGCTTTGTATCGAATCTCCACAAACATCATTAATGCCGAAGAATCTCCCCTGTCGAAAGTACTTACATCATCAAATCTATTTACCTCACGTGCCCACGAAATTTCCTTCTGGGATTTTTCATTAATTATACCGGTGAATCAGCAATCCACCAATTCATTCAGTTCGCAAATTGCAAATATTTGCAAATTGCGATATTTTATCAAGGCATTTAGTTACCAGCATGTCAAAAGGCTTTAGAGTCGTTAGAAGAAATTGTAAAGAAGGACCTTTTAGAATTATCACAGCCTCTTCAGAGCTCATCGATGCATCCTTAAAGGGTCGTTGATTCGTGACTAAGTCCTTGAAACCTAATCTCACATGGTTTGAATCCATCAATGGTTGTGAATTAGCAAAATCAAAATTTGAGAATGGTGCTCCGTTGTCAAAAAAATCTTACAGCAGTAATCAAGGAAAAGTACCCAATCTTAGTTAACGAAGTATTAGCTTTGATGTGGAATAGCTCATTTAGGAATGATTTTGAATATTTCTCTGAGTCTGTAGTCAACCAGATGTGGTTCCACACATTCGAGAAATCAAAAAATGCAATTAGTTTACGGATAAAAAATCTGCAAATAAAGCGGATTCAGTAATTTCGTTAATAAAGTTAAAATATCTAAATTATTTGCAAGATCACAAGACCTGATGCAGTAACGAAGATGTTTGGGCTCTACTATTGGCAACGAGTAGGTTGTAGTTTATATGTGAATTTTTTCAAACGACCTTGAAAATTTTTCACGTTTTATGAAAGGGTGAGATGGTGAACTCGATAAAAGAAGGCATAAAAATGATTCTTACCACTATACGTGAATTGCAGCCACTAATTTATGAAGTTAACTGCAGCTCTAGTGGAACACTTTTGCGTTTTTTCAAACACGAATCAATTTTCATATTCTTGTCATTTCTTCTCGCATATTTCTACTCATTTAAGAAGAGTGCCATTTCATCTGCGTCATGAGTGGGAAGTCGCAGATGAGACCTAGTAGTCTCCTAAATAACCCAAGAATTCCATCACAGCTAGAATGAAATCTGTCTTTCTCACACAGGAGTCGCAACCCGCTACACAAATCCAGTTAGTGGCAATCGCATTTCAGTCGCCTGGCTGGGGACCCTCAACACTCGTCACCTCTTACTCGATTATACCGCTTTTCTGGAAATTTTAGGGCTGTTTTTGAAGCAAATGACAAGAGGTCTTGTATAACCTCCACTTTAAAAAAGGCAATTGTTGAGTTATTGTGTTGTGTGATGGAGAGAATATCATGGAAGTAATCTTTTTTCAATCAGTCGAAATTAAGTTAGAAACATCGATTGTCAAAGTAGTATTACAACAGTTTAAACTGGCATCTTTCATGTGAATTTGAATGTAGATTTTATGAAAAGATAGTGAGGTACAACCATATACAAATAGGTAAATCAGTTTGAGTTCAGCTGACGAAGGTATCAGAAACTTAGAGGCTTGAATTACCTCAAAATTTGCTTTATAAATGCTCTTTTGTTCTTTCGCAAATAAATTTATTGTTTCAAATTAAGTCAAACTGCTTTGCGATTCCAAGGTAACAGATGAAATAAAGCAATCGCCATCCTGGGATTCTTTAAAAGGTCTGATTCACACAATTGTTGTTGCTGAGAAAGCTTAAACTAACCTGTGTAATAAATGCTATGACAAGTGATTCTGTGAGATAAATTAACGAAGTAATGGGTTTTGAGACATTTTGTGCACGGTTGATACATTCAGTGCCATTACCAAAGACCTTAGCCTCAAGCCCAAAAATTTCTCATATTAAATTAGGATATAAAGCCAAAGTTATGAGCATTTACCCAAACGAAAAGTACAAAAAGCAAGGTGAGACACGAAGAGGTTTTTCGTAATGCTATTGCTTTGTACAGATTCAAAATTCCCTTAAGCACTCTTGAAGAGGAGAATCTGCTGACCACCGATTTCCAGAGAGATGTGTTTCTTCTTCTCGTAAGCAAACGAGCTAAAGCGGGGTTCGAGATCACGACTACACCAGCCTACCTGCTGAAATCGCGTCCAACAATGCAG
Organism: Anomotaenia brevis; assembly: GCA_030710315.1. NCBI lineage: Eukaryota > Metazoa > Platyhelminthes > Cestoda > Cyclophyllidea > Dilepididae > Anomotaenia > Anomotaenia brevis. Next base: position 1,405,009 of record JAUOZQ010000011.1, read on the forward strand.
GTCCACGAGGGTCCGTGATGGTCGTCAAAGTACTTCCTGACCTCACTGGCCACCTGAACTGGTGTGGCGTCTCCAGAACACATAATTCGGGCACAAACGTCCACCACCTCCTGTTGCATAATCTCTTTCATGTCTGACTGGTTGACTTTGGCTTTGACGTAACTCATCTTTTTTTGGTTGAAAGGAAAACGGTTGAGCCTGCAAGCACTAGAACAGCAAAATCACAGGTGCACTTTCTTTTACGGCACTCAGGCCTTAGTGGTGTCCCTCCAGGCCTTCTAATTGGTTGGTTGGGTTTCTGAGAATGCCGTGGTTACAATCACTCAGACTATCGATTGTGCCTGGTAAGTCAATCAAGGTTTATGCTTGAGTGCACAAACGTGGCTTCAAATTCAAGCCTATTTTTAAGTTGCTGGACCGTTTTTGCATTTTTTGAAGAAGTCTTTCATTTCCGAAGACATATCCATATAATAATTTATATAGATTTAAAAAACTAGTAAAATTGCAGTGCAATGGCTTCTCCAGGTACATAATCTACTGAAATTGAGCTATTTGTTTTAACGAATATTGTAACTTCAATTGAAACGATATTACTAAATTCGATGAAGAAAAAGAGGCTCCTTTATTGAAAACCCACTGGAATTTTTCACACCCTATCATTATAAGTTTAAATACTGCTTCATTCATGTGTTGTTTCCCTCCATTTTCGAATTATGCCTTTTCAGTGTTACTAACTGCAAGATATTTGTGGAATTTCCAGTAGTTTTTAATGACTTTGTAATTAAATAAAGGTCAATATTTCTCGACTCGGTGATCTACTTGAGAATTTCAGCTCAAGCCCGTCATCATAGGTGATCACACTTATTACACCATCTGAATTTACATTTGGTAGGATAAATTCTAGCAGCATTCGCTTATAATTCCTGAGTACTTCCTCAGAAACTGGGCTTGTGCATTGCACAAATGAAAATAATTCACTATCGACAATTTATTGAGTAGTGCTATAAGTACGATAAAAATTTTGCAGAAATCCTAAGTAAGCTAGTTAATGGTTATGAGCATAGATCTAGCTAATCTTAACGCGAACCATTTTCTCATCTCACTGTTTAAAATAGTTAGTTATTTTCGAATTCTCCTAAAATGTAATCATATTCTTTTGCTAAGTACGCGTGCACGGATTTCAGTCATATAGAATGGAGTTTTGAGTAATTTCCCAAGTGTTTCACAAATTTGGAGTTCCCGAAATGTCGAAAAACAACTTCATGAGAATAAGGTACGTGGATTTCATATTCAAATATTTAATCGGAAAGTCCAGTATTCTGCTGCATCGAGGGTTTTGATTTATGTGTAGGGAAAGAGACCCACTTGAAGGCCTGAACAGGCACCCAGACTGATGCAGCTCCCGATGTAGCAGCAGAACACCGTCCTGGGTCGGCAGAAGGGCTTGAGCTTCCCGTTGTGATAGAACCTGCTGCACATGATGCATTTGTACAGGCAGAGAACGTACGTGTCAACTGTCCCACAGTAGCCTTCCCCAAAGCAATTGTACTTTATCAAGCGGCACTCTTCATCATCCTTTTGCCCATTTTCGCTGCAAAAGGGGAAGACACTTTTGGCTGAAAAAGGAAAGTATGCCCGTGGATACGCTGGGAATTATCAGGTCACTCTTAGGCACATTCTGAAATTTACCATCAATGGGGCTGCACATTGATGCACTTAATTTCATGAAATTTTGTTTTACAGTTTAATAAAATTAGGACTTGCTTAATTGAAATTCCGCTAACATGGAGATACCAAAGAAGCGTTTGATCCACATAATTAATTCAAGACAGGAAACTCAGAAACCGAAGAAGCGGTTGGAAACATACACTCAATTTGTGAAGAATGCGGAATTTGTATATGAAAGAAGTTGGTTGTAGAGGATTGTTGGGAAATTCAGAAATGAAGATTTCACCCTCCACAAAGATGCAGATCAAACCTAACGGCGACCAGTTGATTTTGTTGATAAGCTAGCCTTAGATAATCAGAGCTAGAAGAAGCTATTCTACTTTATCAGTTGAGGACTTGGAAGTTAAGCTTAGTTCAGCTAATGCAAACGCTCCATGTCACATTGTTCAAGTACTTGGAAGGGTTTTCATACCTGGACAATGGGTGCTTCATGAAGTGCCTGAAAACAATCTCAAATCTCGAGTTGACGACATCTTCGCCTCTCCACCATTCTCGTCTACTTTTATCCAAATGTTAAGTTTCATAGAAAGTGCCTTCGTATGTTGAGAAAAAAAGGCCAGTCACAGCCACAGCCAAAAAGGGAACTTCATCGGAGAAAAGTTCTTCTTCTGTCGCAACAATTATATCTGCTGTCATGCAAGATCAAAGAACTTGACTACCTTGTTTCTCCATCAAACTACCCTTTTTATCTTAGCTTATAAAATCATCTGGAGGACGTAACAGCTTTTGCAACGCAGCAGGAGGAGAAGGTTAAAACTGGCATTTGTGCTTTCTTCGAATAATCGAAACTAAATAATTGTATAAGGCTGCTATAACTGTCTCATTTATTCATAGAAGTAGAACTTCTTAATGTTTGACCTCAACCTGATCTTAATCTACAACTGAGAAAGCATATAGATCGCTTAATCCAGGTTCCGAGTCAGTCCAGTTTTATGCGGTACCAGAAGCTGCCTAAAGGAGCCCGTTGTTTTGAATTAAACTCCTCAACGACGCAAGTGCTACTTCCTTCTCATTTTTTTCAAATGTAAGAAATCTTGTAGTTACAATACGACTGTTACATCCAACCCTAACACCACCTACACTACTATTATTACGTGAATCACAGACGTATACCCCGTCTCCACAATGGCAAAACATGGCATAAACAACAGTCTAAGATGTCGATCTTTTGACTTACGAATCGGTTATTCAGTAATATTCCGCTTCTTTGAAGTCATGCATATCTAGTCATATCATATGTCAAGTGAGGTGGAGACACGATGATGAGTTGGATCCATGAAACAATTATTAATTTGAATTGAAGAAAACTTTTGTTTTTTCCGATATACTTAGGAGATAGTTCAAAAATACGTTAATGTGCAATCCGTAATGTAATTTAAACAAACTGGAATCTTTCTCAAGGCACCAAAGAAGTAATACAATTTCAATGATGTGTAAGGTGTGCCATCAGCGGTTATGTCCTTTAAATGAATCATAAGGTGGAGTTGCTACTGCTTGATTTAGTCAGTTCGGCAACGTGAATTTCTGAATTGCTATCACTATTGTTCTTCAGGACTCTTTTGAGCATTTAGAAAAATTATATCCATGAAATGTGACTATTTGTTTCAGCTTGGCAGCTTTTAAAAAACATTGCAAAAATGCCAGAACAGATAATACAATTCGGCTTGTTTAACTAGAAATTCGTAACCATTCCGATGTCAACTTCAAAATATGATTAATAAATGATAACAATATTTACAGGAACCAGCAGATTAAGTGCTTACTTTTGGGTCTCCTCACTGACAGTAATGCAAATAACTGTGATCAAAATGACAAGTAGAATGGCAGCCAATTTCATGCGAAAAATTAATTATTTTGTCTAATTGATATTGATTTTTACTGATGAATTCTGTCACTGTATCCGAAATTGCAATCTTTTTCAGAATTCAACGAATCTGTTGTTTTGAAAACAATATTTATACACGTCAGTGCAACTCTTTCAAAAATGCACAGTTTCCCATTACTGATTTTAATATCCACCATACAACCACCACAACTGCTCATGAAATCCATTTTGGCTCTGAGAACAGTACAATGCACTAATCGATGCCTTAAGAGGGCTTTTCGACTTACTAATGGGGTGGAGCCACAGAATGTGTGACGTTCTTGCAATGATTTTATAAATTACCACGGAAAAAAATCGAATAAGGTGTTGCCTTATCTAATAAACAAGTTAGACTAATTGCTTCTGGAATGCTACAGAGACCTAAACGTCAAATAAATTCAAAACTTGATGGATAAATGGATGGATGGATGGCGACTACTAAAGAGTTTCTATCGGTTTTTGTGGACTTGTGATAGTGAGTACTCCGGTATCCGGCTTTCTGTCTCAGCCATTTAAGATGGCTTGGTTGATGTCATAGATAAGTTTATTAAGGGCTCTAATTACTTGGCACAGTGTATAGTAGTAGACGGTCGTTTGAAGTGGATGCACACCCCAATCTGTGTAATCGAACCAATAGTAATGGAGCCTTTTAGCTCACACACCTTGGGTAGTGAGTTGTATAAAAGGGCCCTCTATTAAAGCCTCTTAGCTTTTATTTTCATACTCACTGGCATTGCTAGACAGAATGGCGATCAAGGCAAAAGTGCACCAATCAGACATGAAGGAGGGCATGCAACAGGAAGCTGTGGACGCTTGTGCTAGGGCCCTTCAGAGTGAGGATTCCGCTGTGTCTGTTGCTACGGCGATTCGGAGGCACTTCGATGAGAAATATGGGCCCTCTTGGACCTGCATTGTCGGCAGGGATTTCAGCAGGTGAGTGGAGCAAACCACTGCCGGTTCATCAGACAATTTCTACTATTTTTCACCGCATATTCGTTTAAATCCACAGCTCTTTCGCCTACGAGAAGAAGAAGCATGTCTCCCTGGAAATCGGAGGTCAACAGATCCTCCTCTTTAAGAGTGCCTAAAGTGGTCATGTAAAAGATGAAGTCATTGATGTTATAAAGATATTTATATTTGTAATTCTCTTGTGGTTTCCCTGCGGGGTCTCTATGATTTGCGGGTGCATGTTTAGAGAAACAATAAGATGTTGGCTTAGATATTAGCCTAATTGGAGGCCTTTAACACAATTAGAACGTGCTTAAATTCACACCTAATTTAATTAGGAATCTCATATTTAATTCCATTTTAATAAAATAAACTTTGTTGTGTTTGATGGTTATATCAGTATTTGAAGGTAATTGAATCAACATGTAGGTATAAACACGATCATATATAGAGTTAAATACCTAGTCTTTTTAAGTTTTCTTAAAAAAGACTGAAATCTAAAACCGATAGAATAGTTTTATTTATTTTGGTCCAGTGCTTAAAAAGACAAAGCATTAACTTTTCTTTATTAATGGTAGAAGAGACTGTGTTTACTTCAAATAGATGGTGTTTTAGGATTTACCGAAAAATGCAACAACGAGCTCAAATAGAATTCTGCTTAAAACCGTGTCTGCATCCGTAGTTCCGTCTGCAATCGAATAAATAAACAATAACCCACTAGCCTTGCATTAACTGCCTCTAAATAAATCAGTGCATGTAGCTCGTCCCTTGGAACTTTGAAGTTGCTCTAGGTTTGCCGATGTGACGGTATCTAAGGCTTCTGTTCGAGTGGCGTGGCAAATTCCGACGCCAAGCACATGGCATTGATTTTTTACGATGTCTCAGTAACTTTCATCTTGAAAAGCGCGTTTCAGAATCACAGTGGATAGAATACTCATGATACCTTTTTGAAGTGTTTTAAATAGGCATTAATGTGTTGTCTGTTCTGTGTCTTCCATTAACGTGAAATTGAAATTCCACGTCTCAGTTTCGCATATTATTTAAGAAAGAATGGTTGTTAATGAGAATAATTATAATGCACTTCGATTAACTAAGCCTAATACGTTCCGCTCTATCACAATATGAATTTTTATTTTACCTTTTTAACATCGAATTTAATTGCCAAAGATGAATGAACATTATATAATTGTTTAAATGAATGCGCCTCCAGGAAGCGATTTGAATCGCTAGCTCTGAAAAATCGATTGTGAAATAAGGTGTGGGAATTTTTTGCTAATGCAGGTAAATTAAAACAGTCAGTATGACGTCGTTTGTTAAACCCTCAAAGGATTTGCATTGCCAAGTTTATATTCCCTGGATTGTCAATCCATCATTTTCGCAGGTATTTAACGTTTGCTACTTTTTAAGCATTAGTAAAAACTAGTTATTGTTATAGAGTGCCACCTGAAGATATGCACGGATAAAGCGTGTCGAAGCATGAATCATAAATCGAATCAGTAATTGCAAACACCCCAACTGTTCCATTCGATCGATGCTAGCGTTAAGGCCTGACAAAATTCAAAAGCGTCATCATCATCGGCTCTATCACTTAATTAGTGAGCAGATCAGTGTGCTCAATTCAATCAGCGCTCTGATAAGTGGTCTTCATCCTCATTCGGAATGTATCGGGTCATACCACAAGCTCTGTCCGAGTGTTGATTATCCATAGCTCTCCTCAATCTGTACAAAAGCTTGTTGACAATTTTTTTAGTGAAAAAATATTTTAGTTTTGAATCGCGATTCTCACAAATGACAGTTCCTAACGCTTTGCGAAAGCTTATTCTACCAAGTATGCCCTCATAAAATGGTAAAAAAATACCGGTAGGAAAAGCAGATCAAATGTTGATAAAATATGCAAATTTTCTACCGATCAAGAGCCCACGCAATCTCAGTGGATCTGTTCTGGAATCCACATAATTAATTCTGGCCATGCCACTGTTAATTAGTTATATTTTATAAAAATGAACTAGTATCACAGAAATTTATTTTGATATGGTATGTGGCATTGATTCACACAAATTGTAAAATGTTTTCAAGGGAATTCTAGCCCATTCTACTTTAGTTAAAACTCTCATCCAGTTCTTTTAGAGACGTCTTACTTGCTCCTCAATAATGAGTTTGATGTCTGGGTAGGATTTTGGTGGCCGAATGAGATGCTCTCTCTGGATTGGCCCTGCATTATCAACTTGAAAGATGACAGTGCTCCCACCAGGAAACAGTTCTTGGACAACCGTAGAATGAACTTGGTAGCCCGTCCAAAATTTTAAAACCCTCGGCTGATGATAGGGAAGGAATTCATTTACAAAAAATAGCATCCCATGTGATCTTGATAGAACCCCGCAGCAATGTTTTGCTGGCTCACGTAGTTCACTATAACTAGAATTGTTGTTCCATCCATCTGTACAAGAGTTCTAATTGATGTTTTTAAATATCCGTTAACGTTATTTCCTTCAATTTTTTAGCAAGGTGTTAATCACTGATTTAATCTTTTTTTCATTCTCAACGCATTGGAACATATCTAAAACTGGCGGAATGTTCTTTTTAATGTGGGTTTTGTAGCTTACGTTGCTTCAGAGAACATTTTTTGAGTCGATAAAATCTACCCTTGGGTAGTTTGAGTTATATTTAGATTTCTCCAAGTTGAAATGACATTTTATTTAGAAATAAGCTTAGGGCATTCCAAGATGCTGATTATTTCATTGAAAAAAGTTGTTTGAGATACTTTGAAATTGAAATAAATCGCTTTTGAAAATCACAGAAACATAAATTTGGGATTACTTCATGCCTAAATATCTTTTGATGATTTGAAAATCTACCCGCATCTTCTAGCCTACATTTTGGACGGAAATCCACCTACCACCACAACCTTAAGAGCTAGATATTTTTTACAATTGCAACTAAGCACTTAATGCTTTTAGCAGTGAGTTCGCATTTTCTGCCTCGAATTGTGAACTCGTGAATGTGAGGCATGGCAAACCATGTTAAGGTTTGAACAAAAAATGTTATTCTCATAGGTTGAGTTTACAAACTTCTCGAATTACATGTGAAAACGTTAGTCTAAACTACTTAAAACTATATCATTTAACGAATTTGAAAGGGTTGGACAGAAATTTATGTTTAGATGCATTTAAACTGATCAAATTTTGTTTTACAGATAAAAATAGAACTAAAATTTGCCTCATTAAACTTTGCAAACTTGGAATTATCACCCAAGAATCGTTGGAGGCAAATAATATTTTGTTATTTCAAAAACGGAAATCCATGAAGATGAAGATCAAACCGAAAAAAAGACCGAATTAAAGAAGCTACTCCTGACTGATTTGTTGAGGAATGAGAAATCAAGCTTAGATCAAATCTACAAAGGTCCATCGTCGTCTGTGTCATTTTAGAAGCTTGGAAAAGTTCCTTAACTTTGAAAATAGGTTTCTCATAAATTGTCTGAAAACAACTTCAGATCTTGAATTGACATCTCCCCTTTCCTCTTCCATTCTAGCAAACGTGTGTGCCTCTTGGTACTGGTGACCGTGGAAATAGGATATCTTGACGAAATATTAGGTTTTTTTGTAAATGGCTGCATCGTCAGAAGGGGTTAAAGACCCCAGCCAAAGCCGAGAACGGAAATTCATGGAAAACAGATTATTCGTTCATTCTCGTGGGTTGGCCAAGTAAAAATCGACTCTGAATTGTCACTACCTAATGCAATTAGGATGACGTTTGGAATAAGCTTTGAGGACGGAAAGATACGTGTTTTAGTAAATCGAAAATGGGTGATGCTTCATTAGGAGCATGAATTAAAACAAAAACGTCAAAGAGATTGTTCAGGAGAAAACTTTTACTGTCCTTCAAACTTCCACCATTGGTTATGTAGCTTACAAATGATTTTGAAGAATCAGCCTCTGCGATGCACCAGGAAGAGTCTAAAACTGATATTTGTGAGTCCTTTGAATCAAAATCTATAAAATTTCAACGTATTTGTGTCTTTGATAGATGGAAATAAGCCACTGATAACCAGAGAAAGTGCACTGATTAGCGAATTTTCTGAGTAAATTTAAGCTCCTTTTATTTGCCCAACATTCGGACAGAACTTATGGAATAATCTGAAAATAGCCAATTATCCTTTGTGTACAAAAATACTTTTTTGTTCACACAAACTCACGGCAGTCTGACGTGAGATTAGCCTTGATTGCACCCACCAAGCACCACTGCATTTGTCATCGTCATTTCCTGCTTCGGGTCCTTGTTCCTCTTTCATTTCTATGGCAGAGTCAAATAAAACACATTAGTTCCCGGCCATAAATGAGAACGCAGTTACTGTCTTTATCACATGAACCTACTGATTTTGCTTTCGCTCTCACGATTAGACCAGTGTCTTCCTCTAACCTATTTCTATTACGTTAACTTTGTAATTAATAAATAAGTAAAATGCTTTATTCCGTGGGCTTTAAAGAGATAAAAATTTTCTGATGGTGATGATTCATTTCTCAGGGAGATGACTTAAAACTGTTTATTAATCTTATGTAAAACTTAATTACAGTTACTTCGAATCATCATTAATCAGTTAGCATGCCGGTGGAGTTTAATTTTGTTCATTTTCGTTTTGTTTTTCTATGCAAAAAAAAACATGAAACTTGAATGAAGTTTCCTAAAATAAACAAATTAAAGTTTTCCATTGAAAACAAAACAAAACTTTTCCTTGCAAGTTTTACTATTTTCTTCAAAAAGGTATTAGCTCTGTTGCTTTTATTTAGCTAAAGCTATACGTTTTTATGGCCGATTTTCCAAACATTAACTGATAGGTAATGCCATTGCTGCACCCTCTATTGCTCCATCATTACAAATTGGCAGCAATAACTCCGAATTCATTTCAAATTATCCCTTATAGTAATTTTGAAAAAAAGAATTTCACAATTCTAATAAATTGTAAATCACTATATAAAACTAAAAAAAACTGTCCTTAATGTTGACCTTATCTGACCGAAGTCGATTCTAAGAAGAATACCTTATAAATTTTGGGAGACATTAAAATGAATTTACATAGCTATTTAGCTTCTAAATAAATATTGAATCCCATTCCAAAGTAGAAAAAGTGGCATTTAATAATAATAAAGAATGAAGTGGCTTGGGTAAGTTCTAGTAAATCACCACTCTCCTCCCCAAAATGTCGAGTCGCCTCTTCAGGCATCCGCCATTAGTCACTTTAGTTATAACAATCTCAGTATTTAAAGGATCTTGTGGTGGTTCCTTTGAAGCCTTAGTCAAAAGCAGTGCTCAAAGAGATGAGTCAATCACTTATTATGACGAAAATCAGAAACATTTGTCTACTACAACCTAATTCAGTTTCATACCTTTGAAATATGTGTGATTCAGTATCTCTGTTTCCAAGATTTGGTTGAAAGAAATAGTAAATTTGGAATATCTGTACTAATTAAGATATTCAAAAAATCTGGAGCGAAGTGACAACGCGTTTTTGCATTAAAGTATAAACATTCCTCCTTTTAAGGCGAGATAAGCCACCCAAATGTCTAGGGGATCCAAATCAGTTGCTGAAAGTTTCCTGCAAGAGTACCAAGGATGCTCCAAATGAGATTCCAAGACTGATGAGGGCGATGACTTGCGACCTGAAGGGAAACAGGTCGTGAAAGTAGTACATAAGACCACCGAGATCGAGCAATGTTGCCAGCCATGCGCAAATACTGACAGCCATCTTGAGACAACCCACCTCACTACACGCGTAGCAAGTGTGGACAAGAGCCCTAAGAAGCATCGGAATAGTACCGGTAGAGAAGAGACCCAGAACAACCTTTGTCACGGGAGTCCATCCCAAGCAGACTTCACTGTAGAGGGTACCACATGGCCAGCCTCCATAGGCGATAGCGAAGATGCTGAGAATTAGAGCATAAACAGGTGAAGTGATAAATTTCCATACATTTCACTGGCGGCAGTCAACAAATAGACTCAAAGGCAGACCCCAATAAGCACTGTACACGGTTTCAATAAAAAAACGAATAAACGTAGCTGATACGACGTCAGAGATGCATCTTGTGGAGACTGCGATTGTGTGAGTAGAAAGCGTGAATGTAATGACTTCTTGTGTCATTTTTAGATATCACGGAAATGCTAAAACAGTCACAGGTATTTGAATCACCAAGAAAAAGCAATTACGAACTCAAGGAGGTCAAATATTGAAGTCCAAGCTGTCTCTATCCAATATCCAATTTGGCTAGTCACATGTTGATGTCACCTAAATTATTAATGCTTCACTAATTTAAGGATCACTTCAATACAAAGAAAGACTTAAAATCAGCATTTCCAGTAACTGTCCATCTAAAGTTGTTTCCTCATTATTGGGTACAGTTGTTATTTTATACTTACTACATTTGAAAACCATGAGTATATTTCATAAAAAGGTTTCAATTTTCCAGGACAGTTCACCTAAAAAACTTCTTTTTTCATTAAACATAGAAGCGAAAAATATCAGAAATTGTGAAATTTCACATAGGTGCAATTACTTTTTAGATACCACTGTACATTTTAAATTATGGATTGCACCTCAATTAGAAATAAATGTGGTTTTGAGATGTGGAGCAGAATTTACCTATGGCGTAAACAAGTGTTTGAAAGCATTATTTTATTTGCATTGAGTTTAATAAATTTAACTTAAAGTGACGACAAAATTAAAATATATTACTTTTTCAGATTGTAATAGATTTTGACTATGATTCCCAACTTAAACAGATTAAACATCTAAGTAAACTTGAAAATTAAATATTTTCATGAGGAAAAATGTCCTGCAATGTTTCAAATGGCGGAAATTAACTTTTTATTGGCAAAAATTTGTGCCCACGGTTTATTTCCGAGATACCGTTCTGCCTATAATGCGAAATGTCGAGATTTATGAGCAAAAATTAGTGTATCGGAACCTCTAATCCGGATAGAGGTAAAATAAATCAACGTTCGCCACTCTCTCACGCACACACGCAATTTGGCCGTACACTTTTGTTCTATTTATAAATGAAAAAGTAACTGGAAAAATTGCCTTTGGAGGCATCCAAAGCAGAGTTTTCCTCTAGCTTCGAATTTTAATTTCTAAGTAGGTCTCTTCATTTCTCAGTACTCAGTCGTTTCCAGAAAATATTAAATCCGTCTATTTCTACTGAAAAACCAAAAGACAAAAAAGCCAAAGACAAAGCAGCATAAATGCTCAGAGTGGCTAATGCTAGTTCATAGTCCGTATCGCAATGATCATTATGTTGAGGAAAGTGACTAATTTGTCTTATGATTTATTTTAGTTCAATTAAAACAAACCAGGGGTAACATCGTTAACATATTAATAAAGCACAATTTTTAATATATTGTAGAATGTCTCTGTGGTTAGATATTTTTCAAACAGTAACTGTAACTACAAAACTATATTCATTGATGCACGACTACATAATAAGCTATATATAACAAAATTATTTTTTTAAGAAAACATTACAAAAGAATATAAGTTGTTCATATAATTGTTAAATAATTGCTTAAACAGTGTGATTCGGGTCCAAAAGAATTTATTTAAATTTCGTGTTTGAAATTCATCATGCATCGAATAAGTTAATTTATTAGGTTTAAAGTATTCCTGATTCATAGATTTCTTTATTTTTTAAAAATAGATGGTTTCCGAAGCGTAGAAGTCCTATTAAAATTAAAATAATGGCCACAATGATAAGTAGATGACTATTTTGTATTTTTAGAAATGCGGAGAAAATTTAAACCTATTTCTGAAGTCAAATGGAGGTCAAAATATTTCCTTAAGAGACTATAATTAGTGAATAATTAAGTAATTAGTGATCACATTCTGGAATTCAGGAGATTTCGGGATTCAGGTAGTCAAAATCTCATGTGTGGAATGGCTTTCAGCGAAGTTGTGATGCACTTTCCGTTGTTTTGTCTACTTTTATCAGTGTAAGCACTCAGACTGATTAGTACTTCGATTTTTATGGTTTTGAGACCGAAATAAATCCGACTAGATACGTGGTGAAGTATTGAGTAATCTCATAAGCACTTACTTAATTTTGGATAAATAAAGCATGTGACTAGATGACAATTTCAGTTAGATTTAATTATCCGTGTATTTTCTGATTATTTTTGACTTCCTTTCATCGAGTTGCAAGCTTATTACTAATTTTATTATCGTCAAATTCTCTGTGTTTTAATTAATTGAAGACCTAAAAATGCCTATTTCAACTTCTTCCTGCACTTCAAAAGCTGTTTCTTCAAAATGATTGTGCAAACTCTGGAATAAATGATCAATTCTGGAAGGAGTAAGATCAGGAGAATAAGGTTGACGAGGATTTTCATCCAAATCAAATTTTTCGATCTTTTTTGACGTGATTCTTACAGTGTATGAGGCGTTATTTATTCACAAAATCATGTCTTTTTACCCCAACGCTTGGTTCATACACCCAAATTGCTGAGCAACAGTAGCTATGACAGTATTTGTATCTTCATTAGGTGATCACAATTCAAAGTGGAGAAGTATTCCTTGGTGATCTCACCAGATTGAGCCAAGAACCTTTTAAACATGAAGTTTCCTTCTCGGTTGTGGCTCTGGCTGGGGTCTTATCCCTTTACTAAGCCGTCACTGCGCATGGCCATCAACAGAAGTTTGATGAGACATGAGACCTGAGAATGTTTTCATTCATGAACTTACTAGTCAATTCCTTAACTTATTCAAGGACTGCTGTAAGAAGCAGCTTCTTATCACATTCAACTGGACGTTATCCTGTTCGAACCTCTTCTTGAAAGATGAAATTTCCACTTCTGAGATATTTGTAATCGTTTTCTATGATCCACGCATTCCTCTGCATAAGCTGAGTGAATATACTGAGCTGCTTCGTAGGCTGCGGAGTTTCACTTCATAAAAATGATATGCTTCAAATGATTTTGGATATCTCTATATTAACAAGGCTCTAATTAGGCTAATTTTAATATCATTATTCTTTTAGTAATCATAGGATTTATTTATTTAAAAAAATGACAGAACTTATGGGATGACCTGGTACTACTGTTCTAAGCCATCATTTATAATAATAATTTATATCATATATATTATCAGTGTGCATATATACATATTAATCGTATATGTGCAATTCAAATTTGAATTTTCTAATGATAAATTTTCAAAATGACTACAATTAGAATAAGTTGTAATTAAAAGCAAACTGCAGAACCACTTGAAGTGTTAGGGAACTAAAATTCACTGACGCATAGTTGAAAGCCAAAAGTCAGAACTTCAAGTCGAAAGTGGTTTTATTTCCAACTATAAATGAACATAACTGTAAAGTATTCACAACAATTAAATGATTTCAATAAGAGAAGTTTACAAAAAAAATCTTTTAGTTGATAATCATAGCTGATTTCAATACTAGCTGATTTAGAATGCAAAAACAAAAAGTTTTAAGTTCACAAATGAAAGATAGTCTGTTTAAAGAGCTTAATCTAGGTATATTATTTTGAATAAATCATATTTCTTTCTCAGAACTATTTGGACTCAAAACACTCGATAAATAGACCTGATAATCACAATGTCCACATTACCGTTATAATAACTGTAATGCACTTTTACCTAGGATAAAGCATTAGTGCTGCATTTATCTGCCTTCCATTCGTTAGCTAGATATATTCTATAATTTTTCATCAATTTAATTTAAATGTTATGTGAATATTTCAGTAATGAAAGCATCAAAGAATAAAAAGTACGCATCCTCCTCCTTTAAGGCTAAATTTCTAAACTGAAATGTGATATTAACTGAAATCGGATAACCTTATATCTGGAAATGCTACAAAAAGTGATTTTTTTAGTTATCTTTACAGTGTAGCCCGATAGCTTAATAGCGTGAGATCAGCTAATCAAAAGAGAGCCAAAATTTGGTTTTATTTAATATTGAGGCATTCAAAAACTCTTTTTTTTCGCGATTCAAGTTTACCATAGTCGTTTGTCTACTTACAAAACTTCAATAACAGAGAACCAAGTTCATGAAATAGTTAATATATGAATCGCAGAGGTTGTTTGGAACGTGTCGGCAGTATATTAAGAATACCATAATCTAATCTGTTTCGTTAAAAAATGTTTTTAAGTCTTTTTTGACTAATTATTAATTGTATAAATAAACTCAGTAGTAGTGAACTGTTGGGACTAGGGCATGTCCACAAGTTCTTGTCTCGGTTAAATGCATTCGCTTAAACGGACGAAATATTAAAAAAATATTTCAAAATATCAGCATAATTCTCTTCTTCTGTTGGTAAAATCTGAACTTTAAAAGTTTTCAAGCATTAGAAGCAACAAATTGAAAAAAACCTCATTGTCAGATTGAAGTTCACACTTTCTAACGAAATGCGCTCAGTAAAAAGGAAGGTTTCTGAATTTTGGAACTTTTTTGTTGTATAACATGGTATATTCTTTTCCTTTGTTCTGCTTCTTTAATTCTTTTATTGAACCGCTTTCTAAACGATCAACTTACTCCAAGACCCAAACCTGGGGATGCGAGTTTTCAGAACCGCGCCTGATTCAGCATTATACCAGTATGTATAAAATTTAGTTAAAATAGTTAAAACCGCTTGCATATAAACAATCATAAATTCTGCCTAGTTGCAAGGACTCTCGACGGTTGTGCTTCGGATCGTTGATGACAAGAAGTGGACTGTCGTGGTCAACACGGGCTATTGGTTCCAGTGACAGGTCTGTGAGTGAATTAGATGAAGCCTTGGTCACGTCTAACGTGGTGTCACAGTCGCTCTCTCAACGCCTGAATCTTCAGGCGTGGGTAAGCAAGACCTTTGGGGTTACTAAGAGTGTGTCAATCAGGACTTAATGTTGAGATTGCAACTGTTTCGGGTGGATACCGCAGAGCATTTGACTCAAAAGGTGCCGTAAGCGGATACCATCGAATGTACAGGGTCTAGGAGTATCGGCCTGACCACGCCCCAATTCTCATCGCTGGCTGAGCTTTAGGTCAGCTTGCCAGACATGCAGCTCGGTCTAGCAGGTCAATCAACTCCCCAATCTGAGTTTGGGTCGTGCCCACCTGTTCCAGAACACGTAAAACCTCTTGAATGAGTTCCTCACAACAGACGTTTCTAGCCGACGTTCTAATCCATCATCATTAATATTATCCAATTGGGAAATGGACAATATATCTCAGAGAAAACCCGTCTATCAAGAGCATCCATGTGCAGGCCTGCATCTACATGACCCTTGGTATGAGAGACTAGAAATCAAAAGAAAAACATGTTAAAGACATCAAGAATCTCTAACAGAGTAATCAAATTAGAAGGCAGACAACAAACTGACATTTTAGAGCGCTACGTCCTTCGATTCTCCTGAAAAAAAGCAAACTTTTGGATTTCTCGATGGGATAGCAGGTACCTACTCAGAGATTCTCTTCCTTGATGAATCCACTACCGCAGGTAAGATGAAATTCCCCAAAACTAGAGAGAGGAAGAGAGAAGAGATGACGTGCGTCCCAGAGTGTTTGTGTGGTGTGTTACGATATAGTTGACCTGTTTTATCGGTAATCAACTTGGCCGATTAGATCATGCCAGTGCGCTCAGTTAAAAGGGCATAACAGGTGCAGGGTAGAGATGCAAAGGCACTCTCAGGTCACCTCCGAAACCCTCCGCACAACGGATCTCTAGAAGAATCGTTAAGGTCAGATAGGATTCCCACAACTTGCCAAAGATAAAACGCTTCCATCGTCAACTGAAGCCCACGCCACCATTCATCCCAAACTCCAGAGATTGGCACAATCACCTACCAATGATTCTCCTCGGTATTTAAGCCTTAAAATGCAGCCGTCCCATCAATCATAAATTCTGACCCACTGTCATCGTTGTTTAACTTCATGCACTCCATACAAGTTTTGCTGTAATGGAACCGATAGCTCTTCCTTCCTCAAGCTTCCCGACGGAAACTACATTACTTCCTCGGCCATTCAGCGTTACGACTGGGCAAAGTCCCGTTTAAACTGTCTTTAACCACCAAATGCCATACCCAAAGGCATCTCAGGCAGATAGACGCAACCAGCCCACAGAAAGATCCTTGATGCTCACACCCGACAGCACCTCAACAGGATCAACGTCTGCTAGCTTCTTGAATCAACTCGCGGACCGATCTACAATCTGCCGGTTTCCAGGATGTCCTTCAATTAAATCGACCCTCGCAAAGTAGCATACCTACAGTCAGTCATTACCAATTTTATCCCAAATTGTAGGTTATTCCGGTCTACAGCTTCCTGTACCATCTCCACCTCAATGGAGACCTATAAGAAACAATACATTTACTTGGATACGTTGGATCAGGTCCATTCACCACTGAAACCACGGTTACTACACAGGTCGCCTTCGGTTTTGGTAAGGAGGCGGGGTGGTGTAAGACTGTAGTGAACC
The DNA here is from genome assembly GCA_030710315.1 of Anomotaenia brevis. Lineage (NCBI taxonomy): Eukaryota > Metazoa > Platyhelminthes > Cestoda > Cyclophyllidea > Dilepididae > Anomotaenia > Anomotaenia brevis. The sequence continues at coordinate 1,422,011 of JAUOZQ010000011.1, forward strand.
TGCTGTGACCTGACAGTATCTGCGTCCCACTACCCAGGGACTTATGAATTCCCCTTTAGGGTGAGTGCATCGACCCTGACCTGATTGGCCAAATTGTTTACCATGTCTTAACATACCTACCCTCGATGATTTATGCTTTGCCAATAAACACTGGGGCCCATCATCTAGGTGTTTCCAAATCGTTACACCATCAGAACTTCTTTTTTATGCAACTAAACGACTTCCATGTATGGAGAAAGAAGAAAACTTGACTTCGAAAATGTTATTCTCCAGAGCTCTTCAAAGGTGGCCCTGGAACCTGGAAACACCAACTTGTAAGGTGTAATGTAAGGTACTGTTCTTGCAAAATCAGTCATGGAACAGTCAGTATCTTTTTTGCTCAAATTTTCAAATAAATTGTCCCCAAATATCAAATATGACAAATATCAGTACGACTGTAATTACTCAGGACCCCAATTTAGATATGACCTGAAAATCGCGAGGTCCTTGTGTTTGATTGCTTTTCAAAAAGAAGAGGAATTAGGAGACCAAACAGTTCCTTTCTTGGTCTAGCAATTGAAAGCTGGAAGCTGAATCTTCAAAGTAACTTTACGGTCCAACGAAGCAATTAAAGGATGTGTAGCACTCAGAGGTCTTTCAATAGATAGAAGCAAAAGTACAAGGGACTCAAAGCAATCTGTGAAATCGATACTGAAACTTGATTCCTTAGGGATTCCGTGGTAAGTGTATTTAGGACTTTGAAATATACCAAATATATCAGAAGTATATCAAATAGGTATTAAAGAAGACTCTTCCGTTACGTTTGCATTACTTAAAACAACGCACAATCACCCTAAACGAGGTCTAGAGAAGTTTACATTTGGCAAGAATAGAGAGATTTTGTCCCAAAACTTCTGGTCTTGGACAGTGTGAATTTTATTTTATTTCGATTTAACACTTCTATCGACCGTTGCAATCCAGAAATTCTTATCTCGTGGTGGTAGGAGAATTTTTGCTTAGCAGATATTTCATGTCTGGTCGAAAAATGTGGTTTTATAGAGATGATTTATCATTGACTTAAACTCCTAACGCCACCCTTCTCCTGAAATATGGTTTCAAATCAAAATTAATGTGTTTTTAAGAAATTACTGCACTTTTTCCGACTGCAGTTTGGTGGTTATTTTATAGTTTATTTTAAGTTAAACATTCTTTTTGCCATAATGTTTTAATGTATGCTGGAATTATGTTGAATTAATTGGCCTAAAATTGGAGTTTTCCAATAAATCTCAAACTGATAAACCTGAAAAATCCGGAATTTCTGCTGATCAAATTAATTAGATTATTCAAATCATTTTTTTTCTCATGTAAAAATCATTAAAATGCTGTCTTTTCTTAATTAATATTTGATCAAAGTCCTGTGAACTGGGAAAGCCATTTGATATAAGAAATTTCTTATGAAAATGAAGTTGCTAAATAAATACGGTGCTAATAGAATCACATCCAAAAGAGGCATACATTTTCATCAAAGTAGCAAAAGTATTTTACGCCTACATTTAGGCGAGTAATTATCCGATTGATTTTAGAAAACCACTTAATCCAAACTTATGAAATGCTAACGCTGGGTCTTCCAAATCGAGGAATTCAACTAAGGTCAGAAGAGTGTGCACTTTGAGGACCCGGAAGGAACTGGATGCGAAAGCGCTGCCAGGTAGCTGGTTTACATGCTTAACGTGCTAGCGAGGTTACTGAGAATCTTTTTAAGCAGTCGAGAAGAACTTGTAAGCGACTGGGTGTTCCTTTTAAATCAAAAATCTCATCAACAAAAAGAAATAAGAGTTATAAAATAAAAGATACGGTGATATAAAATGATAAGTATTATTCTATTTCGCAAGTTCTCTCGGATTGAGCGTTTCTTTTACTTAAACAATGTTTAAAGAGTATTTATAATGTCTAATGGCTCTGAGAATTATTTGTTTTGCAAATAGCATTTAAGCTGACGCAATGTTACTTAAATAAACACTAAAATTTGCTCGATTAAAAGCCTGCTAACATGAAGGTGCCTAAGAATCGCTTGAGACACAAGATGTTTTATGAATTCGAAAAAGGAAATCCAGCAACAGGACCTGAAGTGCTGGCTAGAAATACTCACTGAGTTTATGAAGGCATTTAGGGGGTCTGAAAACGATCCCAAGTCTCAGGGTGCCGATCTCTGCTCTTTTCTTTATTCCCGCCAAATAACCTTATCTTTTTGGAAAGACTATTTGTGACTGGCCAGGATAAAATCCTGTATCGAGATGTTAGATGTGTAAGACAGTGTCAGGGTAGTAAGGGAAAGAAACCCAGTCGCAGCTATAGTCGAGAAAATGGTTTTGCATCCCTAAGATGTTGCTGAGAGAGCAACCGAATCATGCCGATGCCCCGGGATCCAAGGTATAACTGCTGTGGTTGGCAATTTCACGTAGGAGGCATCTCATTTCAACTTTCAACGTCTCTTTGCCTACATTTCGACTCCTAGAATCATTCTACTACAAGCTATTCAGGTGAGCTGCCCACTCTCGATGTCGTAAAGTATAGTTTTTGCACGTTGCTATCATGATTCGACAAACTTTAAGCTAATCAGTTCATTTGATGAAAAGTTGACCAAACTCCCTCCAAATTACTGCTGTTTCTGACGACTTCTAATCTGTTTCATTTCTTCCAGAGGACTTTCGTGTTAAAGAATCTTGCTGGCTGTAGGCATGTATTAGAGGTGTTCCTTCTTCATAATCACATCCAAGGCTTTTAATTAAGCTTGAAGAAAATTGAAAGGCACTTTGAGTTTAGCGAACTATTAATCAAGTATAACACACCTTCGTCCAGACAACAGGACAACTTAGGTTCCAAAATGTAAGAAAACAACTTTTCTTCAATTTAAGAGGCATCAGCATCGTATAACAGTTGAGAACACAATCGTATCTCTTCTTGGTGAACTTTAGCTTTCTCCAGGCCACTATAAAAGCCTACAGGGACCTCCAGCAAACTCTTTTCGTGTATCAAACATTAAAGAACGACCACCATGGTTTTAGAGCTGCTACTAGCTGTCCTTATTTTGTACTTTTGCATGCCACGAGCTCAAACGAACTTAAAAATGTAAAAAAGCATAGGATGAAATGCCTCCTTCCTTGGGGTGTCACTAACATTCAATGATCTTTTCACTGTGGTTCACTTTTCCCTTAAGTTAAGGATGGATTTCCCAACAGAATTTCACATAGTAATAAGCGATCTAATAACTTCTCTAACTTAAGCCTTCCCAGAAACCGGGGGAATAATTTTTTTTAAATTTGCCGTCAGAAAAGAGAGAACTTTGGGAGGTGGCTTATCCTAGTAAATTAAAAAGCTACCGCAACATTTTAGGTCATAAAAACTCTGAAGCTTTGACTTTATTGAACCAATCAAACGGATATAACCTAGTGCAATAAACCCTACGTGACAAATAGCAAGTGTCAGCTTTATTTGGTCGCAAAGTTTTATTTTCACGCAAGTTCCACCAGGAAAAGTATCGCAGCTGCGGAGGCCCTCAATAACGGAACAAAGTGATATTCAATTAATCAACACTTACGCTAAGATCCAACTCACAATCATTACCATTTAGAGCCCGCATTCAACCCACCAATGTGGAATTTTTGTATTTTGTATTTTCATGTAATGTTGAGTTAAATTCCATATTTAACAGTCTGCTTAATATTAACATATTGCATTATTGAAAATGCCTGAATTTTAGAAATTTATCCTGTCGTAGCATAGATTTTGAATAATTCGTTTAATTAAAAATTCAGTCATCAGTACTGTTTAGATAAAATCTCTGACTTCTTTTCTTATAATAATGAGATTATTTATAATGTTATCTTAAAATACCCTATTTTTGATCATTCCAAAAACTCATAAATGTCTCTTGTCAGCGGATGTCAACACGAGATTTGAGGATGACAACGGTGGACTAACCTTCATTGTCATTTCCAACTCAACGGTTTAGGTAAGACAGGCTTCTTAAAGAACTATTTATCTCCGTGGGTTTGAAATCTCCACTTTTGAATTTCGCAACCCATTTACACATTCCTCTCTATACTGAGTGAATGTTTCAAGTCGGTTTGGTTACTGAATTTCCATTCTAGAACTAACTCTATTAATTATTAGGTGGTATTTCAATGTAAGCAGTGTTTTACCAAGTGAATGTTAATTATATTATTATTATTATTCATTAGGCTGTCACTAGCACTCGTTCAATAAGAGAGATTTAATCTTGTAAGAACGTATAGGGTTAGTTGAAAAGTTACAGAGAATAGTTTGAATTTGCACCAGCGTTGCCAACAAAGCTGTCTGTGGTTAAAATGAGGAATGGATGTCCTAGATAATGCCTTAGTCCAAAGGGAAACTACCCCCATATGACATTTTTCGAGATATGGGATTGTTGGAAAGAGAACCGGATTCCATAAAGGTCGTTTGTTCTTTTATGCACCATAGAATCGAAAAAATAACGGGAAAAAAGATTTCTATTCATACATAGCATGAAAAGATAACCAGAATGATAACTTACACAGAGATTAAATCAAAACTGGTAACTAAATTTACTTTTTGTGATAAAAATGTATTATTTGAACAAATAGTAGGCATTTCTACTATACTTTTTTTTCTAATAGTTTCACAAACCTTTATCGCGATTATAACCACCGGGCATTTTTCTCTGAAATCTTGTTTCCAGATTCTTGCATTTTATTTGGTTTGTTTTAGTTAAACGCGCCTTTTTTGAGATAAAATAAACTGGTAAAATGTGTAATCACCATAATTCAGAAGATAAACTATATTAAAAATTTTTAATGCCTATATGGCACTAACCTAGGGCTGTATTACAGGTTGAAAAAATTGGCTACTACTAATATGCCTCTCTAACGTACTTAAAAATCCCTAGGTATTATTAGATCATCCAAATGAATCCTCCCATTTCCAACGTTGCATGTGCCTTGGTTTTTGTGCACTAAATTTCTCCCTGAAGTGAAAAAAGCCAGCTACGGTCAGTAGTTAATTTAAAATAGGAACTATAGCTTATAATCACTCATTAATCACTTTTAATCTCTTCATTCCTCTGGGGTACACAGTTTAAAGGCCGAAAGCTCAAATTATCACTGATATGTTGAATGCACTTTCAGCACCTTCCCTTATCGATGGGTCATAGCAGAAGTTTGGCGTTTACGACCCCTTAAAGTACTTTAAGTCGGTAAAATTTAGGTTGATAAATGGGGAACCTCGAGAGACCGTTTTGGGAAAGTAAAACATGTCTTCCGAATTTTCGGGATTTAATTCTTTAAACATTGAACAACCCTTGATAGTGTGAACTGATAGAGTCTCTCCTACTTAAGCCATTGTGGAAAGCACATGGGGAAAATGTTAGGGCATCTTGTTTTCTTTAGAAATAAAGCTTTTATGGCAACGGATTTAGATTTCACAAATTATATGTACTTTCTATAAACATAACTCACTAGAACTCTTGAATTTCTAGCCTTTCTTGTGGTCGGAAAGCTAACTACTTAGAGAGATGCCTATCTGCATAAGGCATTTGTTACTTGCCTGAAACTTTGACTGAACTCAATAAACCGTTTTTGACTTTGCTCTCGAGAGAACGAAGTTGGTTTCACGACTTCCCACACTTTTGACAACCGTTCTTTTAAAATATTGAAGACTGTTTATTAAATTCTCTAGATAGGCTAGCTGACAGCTCGTTCACACAAACGGGTGTTTTAGCCTCACTTAAAAACAAGCCTAACTTGCTTTGAATGGGCAGCAGAGAATCAAGAGCTAGCTTTGTTTTATTTAACAACAGTTACGCTAATGAAAAGAAACAACCTCCATTAGCGTAATTCAGCAATAGTTAATAGGAGCTAACCCTATTTAACTAATTAGGGCTGGACTAATAAAACTGTATTTTTTACATAAGAAGGAAAAAATCTCAAGGATCTAGTAATATGATAGTGCCAGTGAAATATAAATCAGTTACAACGCAACTACAAAAACACTAATTGGCGATAACCCACCGCTATGTCTAGACGCCAATTTGGGCATTACGAAATACTAAACTCCCAAATGTGTATTTCTCCAAGTATTGAGGTTAATCACAGTTGTTACCTTCAACGTTATCGCTACAGGCGAAGGGCTTAGATGCAGGTCATTACTGAGGCAAAGTGCGCCAACGTTTTATTTTAAAATATAACAGGAGTTCAGTTCCAGTTTCTGTAGGCGTCCAATTACATGTTGTCTTGTGTGTCATTGACGTCAGCATAAGTGAAGGGCAAGGTTTAGGTACCCGACAGATAACTGACTTAGGAACAAATAAAATTTCTTACAAAATTTTGCAATATTCGAATGCAAATTACGTAGATAGGAGATTGGATATAGTAGTGGAGGCACCTTGAAGAATGAACAAAAATATGCCTTGCTATTGAATTTGGTAACCCAAAATTCCTAAATAGTCTTAGCTGCTAATTCATTTTGCATGAATAAGGGGAAATCGTGGTGGCAGATTTCCCAGAAATAGCACTCCAGGTCATCACCCAGAACCCCGTCGCTGTTTTATGCACCAAATGCTTCCTTCGGCTGTCACCAAACGTTCATTCGACTGCCGGAAGTCGGTACTAAGGTGAACAATGATTCGTCAGAGGAAACCAAATTTTCCCTCAGCTCGAGAGACAGACCAATACTGGAGGGTTGAACTCCACCAATCTAAGCGCTATGAGTCATTTGTCGTCTCTGAGAGCAGAGGTTTTCTAATCGCAGCTCTTCCGTGACGGAATCCGCCTCTGTGGAGACTGCGTCCTTTATGTGTTCACTGAGCTCTGTAGTGATTTTAAGAATTTTAGTCTTGCAGTCCTCTAAGAAATCGATGATTTAGAGTTCGACGGTCTCTCTCAGAAGGGTTCAACTTTTTTTTCCTTTACTTTCAAAGGCGGCAGTCTGCAGAAAACAGCTATCTAAATGTGTGAATTTGTGATTGTTTAAGACCTGTTAAAAGACTGTAAGGTGTTTCCATTATTAAGTAAGCCAACACCCTTCTTAGTTTTTGAGTCTAAGGATTAACTTAATTTTTCGCTGCCTCCTTTGCTTGGGTGGGTTTGTTATACGTGAATAAATAAGCTTCACTCAGGTATTACTTTTGTTCCGTATTATATAATTTGTGCATGATAAAATGTTTGGCATCTCATAATTTTTATCAAATTTAATCACGAACAACTTCACATAAATAAATTAATTTCGGTCCATGAAATTCTTTCAGTTTTATTTATTGGGCTATTCCTAGAAAAAAAGGTTTCTTTTTCGATTCTAAATAATATATGTCCCCGTTTATCTAGTCACCTTCCTATCGCTTTTTCCCATCTCGTGTCAACCCATGCTTGCCCTTGGTCTCCGTGATTGGCTAGCTATACTGGCCAATCAGAAGGTGCAACTTCCTAATCGAGTCCCTAACAATCTTCCTCATGAACCTTGGCCCTTCGACATATTCAAATGCCTATCTGTCCAAGCACCGACATGCTTAACTGCTCCACTGCAGAATACACCCATTTGCACACTTTCGCCACCAACTATGAGATAATCCACATTCCCCTAGCTCTCACCATCTGTGTTTGTGGAGTTCTTGCCAATGCCGCCAACGTGGTGGTGCTAAGTCAACCCGGAATGCGATCCTCCACCAACCTCCTGATGGCAGCTCTTTCCATCGGCGAGGGAAGCGTGATGATGCTCTACATCTTCTATGTCAGCCTATTTCGAATCCACCAGAAACTGGAATTCGGCATGTCCAAACCCTACGCCTATGCCCTCTTCCTGTTCGTGTATTCACAGAACCTGTTCCACGCTTTCTCTTCCTGGATGTTTGTCTTTGTCACGGCTTTTCGGTTAGTCTTCATGCGAGCCGGAGTGGCTGCCTTGATCGTCTGCAGCTATAGTCGAGCTAAAATTATCATAGCAACTGATGCGGTGCTCTCTCTCGTCCTCTCAGCACCTTTTTTGTTCGCTCATCATGTGGTGAAGGACTGCTCTAGGCTGCCTAATGAGACAGTGACCTTTAAGTTGGATTTCGTGTCAAACTACGCACTGACAACTCTCCTACTGGTGAGCACGGGCTTGTTCATGAAGGTGTTGCCTATTGTTCTCTGTACCATTTTCTCTGCCCTCCTCATTCGGACATTGCTCAAGTCGCAGAAAGCACACGCCAGACTACAGAATGAGAAATCGGAGACTGAGCAGCGCTTCTTGGCAAGCCAAATTGAGCATTCACAAAGTGAATCGATGGAGCAAAACCCCGCCAATCCTGTGACAAGCAATGGTTGCCGTAAGACGGGAGGTCTCGATAAGAGACAAGCCTTGAAACGGCACAGCGATGTCGAATCGAATAGTCGCAACATCCACCAGACCACCACCATCCTAATTGCTCTTAATGTCCTCTACATCATCACTTATCTACCACAGGTAAGATGAAATCTTGGAGGCAATATATATTAGAAAAAATATATTAGATTGCAGATTTTATCTCATATATGGTGTTTATAAACCCTTGAATGAAAACCATACTTATATGGTGCTATGAAGAAACGCTATAACAATCTTAAAGAAGAAACGTGAAAATTGTTGCCACTTATTAAAACACCCAAAGGTTTCCCAAAATTCACTTGAAACATGTGGTTAATGGCACTCTAAGCGGGCGGGTCCACTTTCTTTGGAAACATTCAGCATAACCATTACATCACCACAACATCACGATGTGAGACTCCATTTAATGAGACAAGCATTAACATCATGTTTGTTTGAAAAATGGCCGAGCAAGCAAGTAGTGGTTAAGTGTTGTCAAAATGTATTTTTGTCACAGCTAAAGGACGTGATTTTCCCCAAGCCTCATTCTTAATTAACCTTAACATGTCCTCAAGGACGTCTCCACGTTTTCCGTAATTATGTATCACTCCAATTTATTCTCTAATAAATTTCACTTTCGTTGGAACTCATTTAACCTCAAGAGTTGATTCACTTTTTTCCTTGAAAGAACATTTGTCTGCTGGTGATGATAAATTTCGTCAGATTGCCATTTGTTAATCAGATAAACCAGGCATTTGCGTATCTTCATGAGCTTGAACACTTTTAAAATTTTTGATAAAAATTTGTTAAAATTTCTTATTTAAAAGATCTATAAAACAGATTTATATATCTTTCGTGCTATATACTGACGTAAGCACCTTCGCTTGATTCTTTATTAATTCCAAGCACTTGTAAATCCGTAAATTGATTGTTTTATGTGTATAATGTGCCAGAAATGTTGAATTAAGTTAAATTTTAGCAAATCAACCCTTGTTAATTTTCATTATCAAAATCTAAAAGAATACTAGCTTGCTAGCGTCTTTGCTAAAGCTACCAACACAGGTTGAATTATATTCAGCTAACTGCCGAAAGATAGCAATAACAGCAGAGAAAAGATGAGAGGATCAAGGTAAATCCCCAGGCGAGGTATGTCCTGGAACTAGGCCAATAAAGCCATCCTCTCGACACCATAAAGCTTTCTCTAGCGAAGCGCTCTGCTATATTGTTAAAACAAAGCTGAAAATTTTGAGTTTTCGTGAAGAGTAGAAGAAACTCGTCGAATGAGAATAGGCATTCAGCTCAATTTTCTTGTTCATTAAAACTACAACATTTAATTAGCAGACAAAATAGTCGAAAAACGGTCAACACAGATAACTGAAATATTACCTGATTTTTGTAATAAAGGGCTGTTTCAATAAGAAAATAATTTTTTTTAAACTGTAAACAATGAGAGCACAATGGATCATTTACATGTCAAATTTCTGCGAACATAGTTGAAGGAGATAAATAAAGATTATCTCCTTTGTTCCATTAAGTAATCTTATTAATTATAAAGTTCGAAGTTACTGGTTTTGAGTAAATTTCTTGGGTTATCGTAGAGGAACTTGGTTTGGTTGCAATACCTTTCCGAAAATTCTGACAAATGCTTCAGGTCCGGACCCAGCGATGACCTAATTTTGTTCCCTTTGTAGGCATTAATGTTACTACTGCTGTTAATCTACGACCGATGCTTCGAGGTGATGGTGTACGAGAAACTGGGGGATTTTATGGACCTACTAACTCTGCTCTGCAACGGAGGCAACTTTATTCTGTACTGTGCACTCTCGTGTAAATTCCGCGAAACTTTTCTACAACTCTTTTTCTCTACTTTCCGCTGTAAAAAGTCAAGGAGATGAAGTTGACATCTGTCACAATCCACCTCCTCGTCCTCCTCCACCTCCAACACATTAACCAAAGTGAATTTGGCGCCTCATCCCTGTCCTAATTTGTATCCTACTATGTACAGAATTTTAAGCTTCATTTGTGTGCGACCCTGTGTACGTAGTCAAAATCACACATTAACTTTTTGCATTCAAGCCTTTGTGATTTACTTGGTTCCTGATAATGCGCAATGCAATGCAGAATTTAGACCCTTTCAGAGAGTTAATGGAACCCATAGTCAAATTCAAATAATAAGTTGGCTTTGAAATGAGTGGTTGATTTAGCTTGCCAAATTGGTAAACGTTGTAATTGCAGAAAATTAAATTAAGAATTATCTGATTCTTGTGAAAGATATTTCATTTTCTTTCCCTTAATAAATGCATATTTTGTACGTTTGTTTAAATCAATGAAGTGATGCTAGGTAATTCGATGAATATCCGTATGTAGATACCACGCATTCTTTTCTAGACTCAAGTTATTTACCGGAAATCACACGAAAAGTATTATTTAGGTAGCTTAGCTCGGCTACAAAATTGTGACGCATCGATTGGGGAAAGTAGTTGCGGCCTTGGCTAGCGCAATACAAGTGTAAACGAAAACCTCAGAAGAAATTGTTGACCATATTTTGATTTTCGACCGAGATACGGATACAGAGATTCTCAGACACTACTGGTTTATGGTCTTTCGACATCACGGAGTTGACTTCCTAGAAAACCCACGGACCTTACACTCGGAGAAACTATTACAGTTCTGCATATCCCATACTCGAGTTAAAAGTTTCTTTTTGGTTCCTGTTTCCAGTGCCTCATCATACCTTGCCCTGAATCTGCAAGGTCTTGTTTTCTCTCAGGAGACAACAGCCTATGTTTATCCTCTATTCGGGCCCAACTCATGGCTATACTAGACAAGGACCCAAAACGACTGTCTAGGAGTTAGCTGACGCCTCTTAAAACATCAGAACACAGCTGCAGACGCTCAAGTTATAAGGCTCATCGTTACTTATAAGAAGGGCTCAGAACCCACCTAGAGAAGATGGAAACCAACCACCCTGTTCCAAAGTTGGACGACGTCCTCCGTTGCCTAACCGAACTACGGAACGCTCGAAAGTACAGAATTCAAACCTAAGTAATACTGCTATACTACCTAAAAAGAGCATCAATCGAGTGAATTCGAATTCGGATATATATTCATACGAGGAAATCGAGCGTTTGCCAATGACTGTCGAAACAGTCACCGACGGGCCTCGGCTCCAGCTAAAGAGTAAGATAGAAGAGGCTTCCTTCAAAAGGAAATCGCGAAAACCGATCTCTCGCTGCACCTTTATTCTTCTGTTAGATCCTTCGTATTTAGTGCATTCTGCTCCTTGCAGCCAACAAAGAGAACGCCAGCCGGACTCGAATCCAAAAGACGAACCCATCACGCCCATTCTTCCCAATTTCTAACCATATCTTTGCCGAAAGGATCGTTACGGAAAAGCGGAGGAGTGTTTGAACTTCCGTTATTAGCTGCATAATATGTACAGTTGTTTAAGTCATTGATGAGATGCTGGGTACCCCGTTGAATACACGTTTGTAGATACTACGCTTTCGTCTCTGAGGTCGTAACGTATTATTCATATAGTACAAGTCGGATACAACAGACGAGGGACGTATAATACTGTTTCTTATTTGAGGAAGACTAAGCTATGACTACTGCTGCGTTGATTTTATTAGTCAAAGCCCATGAAACAAACTTTCCATGCCTACATTTTCCCCTCTGCATTTTTTGGACTAAAACGTGCTTCACATTTATCACGATGGTAAATCCTGTCTGTGGATCAAAAAGCTCTGGTGAAACCTTCTATTTTGTATTTCGCCGCTTTTATGTAAAACAAGTGTCACCACGAAAGCATCATTCCGAGGATAGTAAAACAACTCCTCTCAACATTTTCATTAGTTACGAGAGTTGCATGGGTAATGTAGATTATGATAATTAAATAATTATCTAATTTAGAAAAAAATTCCTACACGTCTTCGGTCAGTTTTCTTGGAATAGGGACAATTAATTTTTCATAAAGAAATCGAGATCACGTTTAATTAAATACTCAAATGCAAATTTACTTACCTTATGACTTTGAATTCAGGAATATGCATTATTTTCTATTTTACATATTCGAAATTTGCCTGACTTCGGGGTGTTAAGGAGAATGTGTCCACTTTGTGTGAATGGAATTTGAAAATGCGACAACCTTCATTTGGGGTCTGACTTTTCAAGCTACCTTTGCACTAACTGCTTCAAAACGCTTTTGCCTTGAACAAAAAAAAAGAATTTCGGAATCGAAAATGTTATACTGGTTAATTTAAGTCGTAACATGCTTAATGATGAAGCTATCCTATACTGATCTGCCTATTCGGTTAATTTAAGTGCGAATCAAAACGACAAATTATTCTTTAAACTCAATGTCAGAACGTTTAATAGCACTCGCAAAAATAATTTGCTGTTGAAAAGGGACAAATGAATGCCCTCCATAGTTGCTGATTTAATTTTAATTTTGATTTTCAATCTAATAACCTTTTGAGGTAACGCACAATTTATTACTGAGGAATGCACAGTGAGGATAAATGTAAAATGAGTCCAATGGTCAAAGCAAATTCAAAAATACTGTGTTTTTGTCTTCCATTTTCACCTAAGTCTGTTCTAATTGATATAAACCAAAGAGCTTGTATAAAATCGTATTAATTTCAAAGAAAATATATACACAATTTTGATTTATATTTCGGTGATTTTTGCAAGAATGTCTAGGGCGTTCCCCCATTTCGAAGAAACTGTTTTAATGTTGTTTTAATGCTATCTTATTAAGGGTACTAATTTTACCTAATATTTAGAGCAAGCATTACCTAGAGTTGAGACTCTTAGCACCTGAACGATAATTATTTGAAAATCTTATAAACTGAACTTAAAAAAAAATCTGTTCGCTATCAAAATATGTATCTAGTATTACCCCTAAAATCTTGGAAGTTCAAGGTTGATGTAGCCAGTTACTCGACTTTCTCTGACCATGTTTGGAGCCACCACTGAACCAATTTTGTTGAACCAGTCAATGAAAACACTTTCAAAGGTTTTCCGTCCAATTTAAAAAAGACTGCCACGCCTGAATATTCTGAAAACATTATTTGAAGAAGTTTCAATTCATCAAAATTTAAACTGGTACATCTGCTGTGTTTCGCTTTCTTATGGTAGTTGTCGATACAATTTATGTCACGTCTCTGCTAGACATCACGTACACTCTAGGATAATTATAGCTCACGTCCAGAGTACACTCAATTCCAGTGCCTACCTACTGAGCTCTGTTCAAATTTCAAGGAGCACGTTATGATGTCCAATGGTGCTAAACATTATTTTTATGTTTAAACGTATTTTAACAGATCAGATTTAGTTTTAAGGAATAATTAAGTTAAAATTTGCATGACTAAAACCAGACTAAGAGGAAACTACCCAAGAATCATTTGAAGTGCATAATGTGTAATATGAAACCCAGCAGCCGCTAGAGAAGGTGAAGATTGAACTTTGATAATGAGCGGCTTCTAGAAGAAACTAATCCTGCTTTACCAGCTGCGTTTGAGGGGGCAGTTAAGATTAGTGCAAGCTATAAAACTGCTTATCTTCTTCATCTCCAAAAAACTTGGAAAAGTTCATTCGAGAAATTGAAAAAAAGCGAACCGGCAACCAAAGGCAATCAAATAAAATCTTGATTTGATGTTTTCTGCTCTCTCCTCCATTCCAGCCAAATCCTTTTCTCTTTTTCGTGTCGTCGAAAAATGTTTTTAACGACATATTGAGCTTTGTAGACATTAGCTTAGTAAGCTGGGGCAAGATCCTAGCCACAACTGATGTCGAAAAATTGCTTGGTGATGAAGGTTTGCATATGCTTGTCGAATGGGAGTCAATGAAAATCAGGAATAATAACCTGATACTTGAATATCTAATTAAATGTAAAATTTGGTTACGGTTTTTTATTTAACCGAAAATCGGACAAAACCCAAGAGGCATACAGATGTTCCACTGAAATCTTAACTTGAATCACAATTTAAATACAGATGTTCTAATCCAGAAAAGGGAAAAAGTGCATATACGCAACAACACATAAAGGAATTTTAATAATAATATCTGGTTGACAAGTTAATTACACTTCTGACAAAGACATTTCACGAAAATACCAACATTAAGCTTCCATTATCATTTCAAGCTGGAGCGACCTGTTTTTATACTTTCTTTTCGAAAAGTGCATTTAAAAACTGCTTCAGTTGTGTAAATGAGCTGGGCTTTTGCCGTGGCCCGTGGGAAGTAAAAATTGGCCTTTCACCCTTTGAATCATGCTGTCTTAGATATGGCTAGTTATTATCGCATACCCTCGTTAGCCAGGGCATAATTACAGTTATCCGCGATTCCCTATAGACATCTAAATTCAATCTAGGCCCCAATAACTTTTTCTGCATTTTGCCATGGAAGAAATTTGCTGCTATAGCCTCAACAATAGTTTAGCTGCAAATTAAATACCTCTTCTCCACCATTTTCAGCTCATAATACTAGAAAATTCTCCTTCATTATGAATCAGTTACTCGTAGCGGATTGTTACTCTTAAATTCCCCTCCTGGATGGATCCGTTACCTCAGGTAAGCTGAGAGTTCCCAAAAACCAGAGAGGAGGGAGAATACGTCCGTGCCAGATTGTTTATTAGCACGGTGTGTTTATATCTGCGAGGGCAGGTCAGTAAACACTCAGTTAAAGGGGAGAGGTACGAAGATACTCTCAGGTCACCGTAGGGTCACTGCGCACTCATGTTTTCATCACTTATGTGAGTGCAGAAGGGCTTTAACTCTTAGAATTAGCTTAAAATACTTGAACACTTTTTATATATCTCATTGTGATATTAACCTCAGTTTTAAGATATGTTTTAATGGCGGTATATATAAATTTTGTCCAAGTATCCTTTATGTTAAGAGGAAATTTTTAAAAAATCCTTGTTTAATTTATTAAAAACTAAATAGTGTTCCCGTATCTCTAGTAAATGCACCGGGAAGATGTAATGGTAATTATTTTTTTACCAAACTAGCTTTAAATAATTTGCTAAGTTTAGATTTGGAAACTACCACGGCTGCTGAATCATTCTTCGTCTGTTTAAATCTATTTTTGATACAGGGTGAATCTTGTTTTAGGACGTTGACAATAAATTGAAGACCTTAATTTAAATGGACAACCAAATGCAAACATCAATTAATTAGCTTAAATTAGAGGACAAGATTAATCTTACCGGTGTTTGGTGATGAAATCTGCGATTTTTTCAAGAAATATTTAATAATCCTTCATTTGGCTGTTTTAACGCATTCAGTTTAGCTTACATTATTGGGATTTGAATCAAATAAAAATAAATAAGAGCTGCGTTAAAATATGGGCTATCATTTAAGTAAATTTTTATGCCTTTACTTATATAGAGAAAAAATACTATGAAACTAATAAATGCCATAGACATGATGTTCTGATTTAATTAACAAAATTTAAATAATCCAATGATTGCTAGACATTTATCCCTACATTTATTTCCTTCTTACAATTTGATGGTCAAAAATTACCTCCCATTCGTGACTCCCACGAAATTCCCCATTTTCTTATCTGTTTCAGTTTTCTGGAAGCACAGATTAGCCCACCTAGCTGTCGTTTGCACTGCACTGACAAGAGACTTGCGGTTTTACTCAATTCCTCTTTCGAAACTCTGTGTATCTCTCACTTCCTGCGATATTTAAAACAAATACCATTTAAAATACATTTTTTAAAGTAATTGCAAGTTATTTTCCCCTCTTTTAATCAAGTCTGTTCTTACGTTTTGTTTAATTGTGATGCTCATTTGGGATAATATGACTTCCGATAAGTAAATTCACTACAAAATTTAGTCACACTGCAAAAATTAGCTTCTTCACAAATTTTATAGACATATTTCAGATGTTTTTACCTACATCAAGCATATAAACTACGAAGATCCTGCAGTAAAAGGTCACTTTAGTTACCTTGAAATTTCGTAGCTGCCTAGCTCGAATTGGCAAATTTAATGTTACATTTAGCTAAATCATTCATTTTATCCAAATGACATAAAAATAACAAAGTTTTCATAAGTGGAAAAAGCAAAGCCTTCAAGATACTTTTTTCCATGAAGAGGCTAAAATTTGATGTTGTTCTTTCAAAAATAGAAAAATTCGGATGACGTCAAAGGCAAACCAAAAATTTTCGGAGATTTTAGCATTAATAAACCATCAAGTCACATGGAGAGAGAGCGAACAGATTTCTGCATTTATTAGATACGAAAAAAAATGTGCCACTCATTAACAGAGACTTCCACCTGAGCCCAGAATGATTGTAATGGATAACAAGCCAATCATTACGAAAGTAACATTACAGTGTCGTGTCAAATCACAGCAGCGCTTAAGTTCACATGTTCCTGATTTTGCTTGTCCAGGGGTTCATCACGAGGATGGATGACATTTGTTTCCAGTTCGATTTGCTTTAACAGTATAAATTGGAAAAAAATGGCTGCCACATCTATAATAAGAAGACTCCTACACAGCAAGTATAGAATCAAACATTTCAAGTAAAAAATATAAATGCCAGAAACACGTTTACCAGTTGTTAAATAAACACACAATGGAATTATATAAAAATCGGATTGTTAAATAAGTGGAACGCTTTTGCAGGAATGCAAGAGTGTTACTTTAAGGTCGTTTTTCGTAGAAATTACTAAATATTATCACGTTATCTCAAAAGTTCTTTTAAAATTCTATTAACTAAAACAAGTGCACGAACTATGCATTTAATAAGAAAACGAATCACCAATGTATTTTCTCGCACCTTTTAAGTATCTTATAAATACCTTCATTAAGGCAATAACCTTCGTAGAGTTTTGAAACCGTTCATTTCAAATGATTTTTAAGCTACGAAACAACTGGCATTATGAAACTGGAGCATGGTATACGAAGGTATATGAAGGGGAATTTTCTCCCAGCTATGTTCTTTCACCTTTGATGATGAAACATCTACCCTTTTCCGTCCACTAGAGCAAGTCTTATCTTGATTCAAACAGCCTAAGTGCTGATAACGGTAGATTCGGGCAATAAATATTTCTGCATTTGGTGGCAACAGATCAAAGTGGATTACTCCTTGGTGATCATAGCGGAAACTTTTTTTCCCACGAAACTTCCCTCTTGGCTGCGCCTAGGGTATTTTTTCGGTTTACATGGCCTCTACTCTCTATGGCGCCTTCAAATCCAATTGCATTCTATCCAAAAGCTGTCGAGAATAGGGGGAAGAGCAGATGTGAATTCTACATTTGTGTCGATTGTTTTCAAGCAATTCATGGGCTGATACGAATTTCCAAGTTTAGGAACATTTCAGTCTTTGAAGATGAGAGCCAGGCTTAGCTGCCAATTTCTTAATCGGATAAGTCTCTTCAAGAAGCCTATCATCGGACTCTCCTGGATGTTGCAATGTTCGATCTTCATCTTCGTGGAGGGTAAAATGTCCACTTCCCAAGTTTGCAGGCCATCTTCTGCTGAAATCCCCTTCATCTACAAATTCCTCCCCATAAACTGTGTGAATATTTTAGTCACTTCATCGGCTATTGAGTTTCCTTTCTTGAACTAATAAATCATTATCTGCCTCAAATGAATCTTGGGTACTTCCACATTGGCCGGGATTCAATCGTTGTTTGGTGAATTAAAATATAATTAAATTAATTGCCTCTATTAAAAAGTATCCTGTAATTCTGACATTTCGTTCCATTTGAGAAGTTAACTTATGCTATGGCTTGAAAGTATAGATGGGTGTTTAAATGCCCAAAAAACGACTTTAAATTAAGTTAAAAAACCAGTGTTTACATTCGGATATAACTGCTTAGAAGATAATATTGCAAAATCCATCACTCTACTCTTGATGAATATTGGAAATGAGAGAGTTGATGAATGTACTAAAAGCAAGTTGTGATGACCAAGATATCGCAAATGCCACGGAATCGGGTCACGATTTTCTACAGGTTAAGGGAGTATCATAAATCATAAAACATAATTTGGTGAATTACTCCCAAAATAAGCTAAGAGAAAACAAAGTTTGACTTCACTTACTTATGACAGGCAACAGTCTGTGCCTTGAAATCTGATTTAGTGCGTAGGACTGTTTCATAGATTAATAATGAGCTCTTTGAACTGTGCAGCCTACGGTAGCCGGGGAAAGAGGAATAGAATACATTCCTTAAAAAATATTAAAAGTAGACAAATCAATACCTTTTAGAGTTTGTATAATCTTGCTTTAAAAAATTAAATCTATGGTGAATTCTTCATTTTCACACTCAATAAAGCAACGTGGTTTGAAGTCTGGCTTAATAAGGTTTTAAACCATATTTGACAAAAAAAATTTTAATATTGTTTTTATAACGTGTTGAAAATTTTGGGGTTTAATTGCTCGTATAGTATGTGCGAGGTAAGAAATGACTGCTTATAACTATGAAATGGTTGGTTAGCGAATCTTAAGAAAAATCAGCAAAAATATTCTTCACGCATTTTATTTCATTTCGGAGCTCTATGCTTGCCAGAATTTACTTCTAATGTATATTTGAATGATTGCCTCCCTTTTTTTGAAATTTCAAATATATTTTGGAATGCGTAGACAACCAAAAGTCTCTTCGCACCCGAAATTGGAAGTCCTTACTCATATTTATTTTCCAGTTTTTAATCACAGGCGAGATGTTGTAATAACGCTAAGAGTGGATTAATTTAAAAAAATGACTGCACTAAAATGCTTCGACATTTTTAGCTACCAGTCGTAAACTTCGAAGCCGGTTTGTTTTAAACTAACTGTCATGTGACTTTACTAAGGTAACACCTCATTTAGACGTCAGATTAAATTAGTGCTGCCATTTTGGTCCAAAAGGGCCTTGTCTCGTAGCTGAATTGTCCATATTAAGTCAAAATATTTTTAGAATACAGCAAAAGATGTACAAGTTTTAGAGAAGATTTTACTACAAATTTTAGCAGCTTTAAATCGAAAACTACTGAAAGGGCTGTGAGCTGCTACAAGCAAGTGATCTTTAAATGTGTTCAAAATATTCCTCCTAAAAAATAAATTTTTACTCCATTTAAAAGGTTACATTATATTTATTTGAAGTAAAGTCGAGTAATATTTATTTTAAAGCAAAGTTATGAAGAATTCCTATAAATTAAGAACAGGAACATCTCAACTCATCTTATCGGAAAAATCTCAGATTTTTTGCAAAGTCTGGTGACCTTCTGTGGAGAAAAATATCTCTTTATTTTTCTACAAAAGATGAGGAATCAACCAGGAATAGGATATGAATGGGCAAAATCATCATTAAAACTAAATTTTTAAATTAATATCCTTCCAATTTCGAAGATCTTTTGATGAACTGGGATGTGCTAACACCAGTTTTAACGATGGTTTCAAATCAAGAACTTTAAGGGGCAAATCACTTAATGAAGCTCCTAATTTACCCTTTATAAATCAAAGAAATATCTACTATTTGGATAAAAATTACACAAGATAAAAACAAATGCAGAATCAAAAGGATACTTAATTTTTGGATGTCTCAGGTCGAAAGACGGAAGTCACTTCGATTAATGCTTTAAATTTACGTCTTTTTAAACCAAAATCGTGATTTTGTTTTTTATCAGATCAGATTTTATTTCTTGTTTAATTAATAAATCGGTATTTAAATAGCTGATGTTTCTTTCTCACTGTAGTCTCCATAAAATTAAACAAATTGATACCAAAAAGCTAAATGCTCTTACTAAAAGTCGCGGACTCAACACGATTTCATCAGTGTGAGGGAACTCGTATTCATGATTCAAACTCTAAGCCTGAAAAAGGATTTAAAATGCCCCCATAACGAAACGTTGTTTTTTTTAAAGCAATCATTTGCGTGAATTTTTAATTCAGTTAATTTTTGTCTTATATGCGGCAGTGTTATTGCTTGCATAGTTTAAATTCTCTTAATTAAATTAAGCCAACTATTTCCCCGGGTTTATGGCATAGCGGAAGCAAAATGTATTAATTAAAAATACTGCATTTTTTGCATTCTTCAGTTATTGTTACATTTTTTGCACCAAAAAATCAAATATAATAGTAACATTTTTTCAAGCCAATATTTGAGTGTTATTTTCCAAGTCAGTTCAAAATGTTCTCGATGGTTTTTGCAATTCATTAAGCTGTGTATTAAATGATGATTTATAATACATTTGAGGAACTGACTTTATTTTTTAGAGATTCTTCACTTTGGAGACTTTTGCTGATTTGGATGCTTAAATAAAGCAGATTTTGTAGTCTCAGCATTCGGACGATATTGTACGAAGCAGATATGTTAACTGCGATCTCTCTGTTTGTCTTAAATCCTAACTGCGCAATTGAACTGCAGGCTAACCTTGGAAATACAAACAAACTCAAAATAAAGATAGACTTTAAGGCGGTATTTTAAAAGCTTAAACAAATACTGGAAGTTCCAAATTTATTCAGTGCGGTAAAAAGTTTTACCGACTCTGGCAGCGCAATGGCTTTTTGCTTTTTCCGTCAACACATTTTTGCAGTTTATAAGAGGCCGAATTCACCTTGCCATCTCTCATGCATTTATTCCTTTGGAAAATAAATAAATAAATTCAAATTTTTCCTACAAGCGAATTCTACTGCTTGTCAAAAATGAAATATTATACAATTTCCTTGCATTGCTGTCAAAGTTATCGCATTAAAACTGTTGGGCAAAAAATTGACAATTGAATTTGAAGGAAACTATTTCTTATGGTTTGGTTACTAAATACAATAGTTCCTATAAATGTTTAAATCCCTTTAAAGCATTTAAATATGTTCCAAAAGAAAATGTTAGCCCTAGTGATATTATTACCACTCGTGGAATTCAGTTTCCGTAAAATTTGATTAAAATATAGATTCCTGTATATTTGGCTATCGACAATATCGAATGCCTCAATTTGAAATTATATGTGTTTGGATAAGTTACCTTATAAATTAAGGCCTGGTTAGATTTCAAACCAGTATAGCCTCAACTTTCAACCCCGGAAGGAATTCATTTTCATCCTTCTGTGAGCCGGACGCTGCCCATAACGAAAAAAAGATTTGTAGTAAAATTTTTGCAAATTGTCCTCCCCAGCAATTACGTTAATATTACTGCCGTTTACAGGCGTATTCATTTTTAATCATGGTAATTCCTACTTTCATTGGATTTGAGCAAATCCTGCTGGGAGCCTTAATCAGACCTCAAACCATGGTAAAAAATTGCAATTTTTGATCCTGTGGGCAAAATGTGCTAAATAACGACACTGAGTAGAGGATAAAACCACACAATCATCGAAAGTTAACTCAGTTTTTAATAAATGAGTAGGCGAATCTTCTCAAGTAGGTTATCTGCCTACCTTATGGAGAGTTGTGAGATACCCAGGTGATTTGAGAATTAATTTTAGCTACTGGGAAGATACGCACTAGATAGCTACTCTTATATCTCTTGTTAGACTTACCCACTGCCCCTAACAAGATAAAGATTCCCATTGTCAGATGGAGAAGCGAAAACATCCATGACAGCTAGCATATTTGAAAGATTATACCAACCTCTTTTATCGGCAAACAGCAATGCCAATGTGATTAGTGGTGGTTTAGAAGTCCTTGGTTAGCGGCACGGTAATGCCCTCAAGTCACACACAGATACTTGGACTATCTAGGAGCCTTCGGATACCCTCATAAGTCGTCGGGACATTCTTTAAGACCCAGAGCTTGAGCCAAATGTCCTGGAGGACCATGACATTCGCACAAAGATCAATCAACATGGCTGCTCTCCAGCTTGTAACTACTTAGCGATATTTTGACCGGGTGAATGCCCATACCGACACTAATGCCGGAAGTGCTGATAAAACGACCACGAATATGGAGGATGCTTGAATGATCAGAAATTGGAAAGTTAATTACCTGCGTACAACTTAGCACATAGTTGGACATTTCAATTTGTTGTATAAAAGTATGAAAAAAAACCGGAATTGGAGAAAGGAACCACCGACAATCAGCATATCTAGTGCTCCTTATGATAACGTTCCGTTCTGCCACATCGGGTAAGAAGTAAACACAGATCTTGCCAAGTGATTTGTTTCGTCTCTCTCCACAGAATTAATCTTTTTTGGTCCCGACCAAATCGTAAATGTCGATATAGTTCCGGACTACGATATGACAGGGTGACTCATAAATCACCAGTGTGTGCACCAGACAGTCGTGTCCCGAAGGCAAAAGTGCACAAGGAGGGTTCATGGACCTTCATCCCCAGGGGAGGTGATTAAAATATCCCGCCACAAATTATCGATCAATATAAAATGGTTTCATTGAAACGAAATGGCCTATTTGAGTTTATAGAAAAGTCCAAGGAGCAAAAATCGATAGAGCTCCAGTGGTCCCGAGGAAATGTAGACTTTCAGACCTAAGAATTCACGGAGTCCACTACTAAGTAGCGATTGAAGCACATTCGACTTGGTTGATCGAATAAGATGGGTACTCGCAGATCGGGAAAAAGACGTCATATCAAGGCTAGACAGTAATAATTAAGAAAATTATTATATCTTACATACTATAAGTAATACAGCATTATTTATTGTAAAATCTTCTAGGTATTCCTACCATAAATTGAAAAAATAGCTTAAAAGAGCATCATTTGGCAAGTCATTCTGTTTATTCAAGCAATAACTGCTTTTAATGCAGATGACAGCATATCTGCACCAAACTCTCATAAATGAAGCTGAAATTAGTGGTCTCTGTCACTGATAATTTATCTTGCGAAAAGCCGACATCATTTTTAGTAGAAAAAATTTGGCTAATTTATATCGGCACTTTTTTAGCCCCATTTAACTCATAGTTGGACGGAAATACAGCACGGATTTACAAACATAATGATCATATTTCCTTGCTTTGAAATCTGATAACCAAATTAAACTTGAATTCAAATGTGTCTTCTAACGTGTTTACTCATTCTGCAGCAGAAACTATACCTTTGAAGAGTTTTGAAATTTTTACGTGCAAGAAAATTTCTAAATTTCAAAGATGGAGGCTCATTCTCATGTTCGGTTTATGTGCGACAGTAAATAACCAAAAAATAGCGATTCACTGGGAAAATGAATAACTGCATAAATTTTCTTCGCGTTTTTTATGAAGCACACAATATATGACAACAACAAGCGATGAACAATTTAACTCAGTTTTTCTATATTGCTTTGTTTACAGTGTTTGCTAATCGGAGAGAAAGGAGTTATTTAAAAAATGCACTATTCTCAACTGAATATTTTTGAATAAAAGATGATCGCCACTTCACGGAACTAAAATTTACGCATATCACAAGTAACGAATTCAACGTTAGCTTTTAAAACTAGAAGATGCTTGAATGCTTTCACTTCATGCTGAAGCTCATAACATGGATGAAGTTCTTCATAACATTGGAAAAATTTCGGAAGATTTAATTCAAGTAGCCATTTTGACCAGTAAGGCAAAAGAACCAATTTTGAATTTATTAAGTGATTCAGAATAAGTAATTGTCTGTATTCGACGGAAAACAAAAGTAAAAGTTATTTTTAGATCAGAAGTGAAAACTCACAGTGTATACAAGAATCTGACAGCAACAGTTGTAAGATCGATTATTTTTTTAGTTTCAAATGAAGGCATGAAGTTTGCATCTATTCAAAAATTCATTTAGCTCTTGATAAATTGTCCATCTTATAATTTATACAAGTCACTTAACTTGGTTTTGGTGAAAAACCAAGCTTTTTAATGAAAAGAACTCCCTTATAAAAAGGTAACATTATTAGGAAAAAATTAACCTAGGCTGCCTCTAAGGTCCTTACAAATCGAATCGAAATAGGTGTGCTAATGTACTTCAATAGAGTAACACAAATAAAAATACCACTTTTCTGGAAAATAAAATATCAAATTTGGTAATTAGGCTGTTGAAATTTTTAATATAAGTCCTCTATTTCTTTACCAAAAATTGACGAATAACAAAAAATTTCTTGTAGGCAACGAAATTTGAAGGACCTCCTAATTTCACAGAAAAAAATAACTATTTGACGGTGCGATAGTGCAGAGAAGGTCAAACGCAGTTATCCCCTTGGCCACAAAATCAATAAACCGCATCGGGTTTATTCGGGTCAACCAAGATCGACTGAACTTTCGACTATTAGAGAATTTTTAAACCACCTGCCCAGTGTAATTTAAAAATATGATACAGATTTAAGTATTAACAACAACGATTTTTTCTCCACTAATATTTCGCTTTCGATTTCGCAGGGTTTTGTCCTTTGCACTGGCGTGATGCAAAATACATTACCAATTGCCTCATAGTTTATTGCTAGATCTCTTCAGGTCATTGGTAGAACAAAGGCTTCTTTGTCATTTTAGTATATTTGTTTCCTAGAAATATTGGGGCTGTATTCAAAAATTAATCTGGTAAATATATGTACCAAGATTTCCCTTAATATAAAATTTTCACATAATAAAAATCGTACAGCTAACTCAAAACCTGAAATTCTTCACAAACTCTAAAAAGTTATGAAAACAAATTCTGTCGATATTCCTCAGTTGGAGCAAATTCTTACTATATTTATGTTTTTCATAATGTATATTTTTGTCATTTAAATTATTATTATTCTGTGTGAGCGGGAACAGCTTCAATTGACAAGGTAGAAAAAAACAAGCCGTTCATAGGAAGGTTACTTGGACCTTCGTTAAAAGGCAAAATAATTCAAAATGCCCAATTTTACTTAAATATTTACTATTTATAAATCAGATATTGAAAAAAATTATTCAATGCTCTTTTGAGCTGTTACCTACGATCCAGTAAAACAATAAGAAAATGTTAAATCAAATGAAGGTATTTAAATTAGTTTAGGCAAAAACAAATAAATATGCTACGCTAATAAAATAATCTGCTTTGAGTAGTCCATTATATGTCTTAGTGAATACATCGCACCTAGGTTTATGAAGAGTTGTTTTAACAATAAATGAATCAGAAGTTGAAACATCAGAGGCTCCTGATCAAGAATAATTTAACATCCATGTGTGCTGGAGCGTGTTTGACAGCTCCGTTTGGTAAAGCAGAACTCCCACTATTTTTGCTAATCAGACAGGAAGTATTAAGCAGCAGGCTGAGTTGGATTATGGAATCCAAAAAACAGGAACCATCATCTGTCCAATTCGAGCAGATGATGTCTACCGCAAGGCACCAAAACATAACACAAGAAGATGAGTAGCGAAATGAGAAATAAATTCACTTAAATATCCGAATGTCGGGTAAAACCACTGGAATCTCTCAAATTAATCGAAACAAGTTTTATTATCCACCTTATTCATCTTCCAGATAACCTATGATATAAATTTGCTTGCTCAAGGGTGATTCACCAAGTGAATAGATCTAATTACCTTTACTAGCTTGTTCAGGATATAAAAAAATTGATAAAGATTTACTTGGAAAATCTGAAAAAAAACAGAAAAAAATGCTCTTGTGAAAATGAAATCGAAGTTCCTCTTATGTCTTTGGAGGAAGGATCAGAAAGTAATATTTTTTTCGTTTGCCTTTAAATTCACACTGAAATAGCATCAGCAACTACTTAGTAGGATAAAAATCCTTTTTGATGTTAATTAAAAAGATGAAAAATTAATGGAGTTGGAGCCAATGCTTTTTATTTCAGTTAAAGACCTAAAATGGAGGACTATTTATTGTTTTTTCCTAAGCTAAATATATACAGTTAATAGACGTACATTAATAAAAGTCTATTTTTATGCATAAAAAATATAAACTCAAATGTTTGAGGTATAGATTTATAGAAGGATTCTAAAAACCAAAGTGGACGACATTAATTAATGGAACTCATCCCAATCGTGAAGAGCGATTTTAGTTTGTTTTAAAAGGGAAGATATGATGAGAATATGGGATTAAATGACATGTCTCAGAAACAGAGAGTAGGAAAAATTTCGCCTAGATCCGGTGTGCTAATTTAACAAGAAACAATCATTTATCAAAATTATTAAATTTTAGTTTGATTTTATGGAGATAAGTGACATTTTTCACTTCCAGCTGCTAAAAGAGCCACAATTTCGAGTGTTTCGAAAATGATTTTGCGACAAAATTGGCATTCCTGCCAACTGCGACATCAGTAAACAGAGCCTCAAAATACCAACGGATAAGACAAGCATCCATTTTTAAACACAGCCGCTGACAATTTTTGTAGCCAGTGAGCGTAGATATTCCTATTCCGCACGAAGAAGGGTTCATCAACAATCCTGTTTCAGTATTTTTTTAATTTTATAATTTCCAGTGAATTCAGATAACTCGGAACAATATGTTTAACTTCTACTTAAAACTGATCTTAGAAATAATGATCACTTCCTGAATGTTTTTCTAACGAAAAAAAGAGCTCTCATCACCAGTTATTATTTGAGCCTCAATGACTAACAAATTCGCAGAGGTAAAGTTAATTGTTATAATGACTGTTCACGGAGTAACTGTATAAATTCATCTACATATTGCCATTCAAAAATTGTTAATTTTAATACTTTCCATGAAGATTGAAAAACTACTGAGTATTGAAAGGAGTTTTCGATGGGAAATGAGGCATTTTACAAAAGACGGTATTGCCTATCCAGTAATGCATTCATAATTGACATCGTCAGTCACAATTCCTTGTAGTGCCAGTTATTTTTTTTAGGATATTAATTAACAGTTGAATAGGTTAATTTTCAACTGATCATCTTCAAGAGCTACTTCTCCAGGAAGCTTATTATCAAACACAACTTGACGTCTTCGTGTAAGGTTAAATCTGCAGCTAGTCACCTAAGCTGCTGATTTTCCTCTCCTGAAATCAAAAATGTTACATGTCTAAAATGAATCTTGGTTGCCTTCATGTTAGCAGGTTTAATCCTACATATTTTTATTTTGTTGTTCTGCAAAGCAAAATATTTAACTATAAATACAAATAAATTTAGAAATCTTGTGTAGCCCTATTAAAAGTATGAAACTCTTTATGAAGTTCGTTTAATTCAATGAGTAAAATTATAACAGAACTTATAGGATGGATTTCTTAAGCAAGATGGAATCTTAAGCAAGTATTCGGTGAATCTTGGCTAAAAATAAAAACACACCGACTGTTTGTACTTTATTAATCAAATTCGCATTCGAATTTTTGTCTGGGAAAAAAATATTCACTTCGTTGTTCTTCTTCAAACAACATTGTGTGATTGAGCTCACATAGCAAAAACCATAGTTTGTATGTAAAAGTATCAAACACTGGACAAATAATGCAGAAAAAAACTTTTATTGTATGAAAAGATCATAAATTTGCCTATAATTGACAATCATTCATTGTATAGATCATTTCCAATCCCATTAATGGGTAATTTGATATCAAGAACGAAATCTTGAATTAAATTAGTCCTTTTAAACACAAACGGTAGCAAATAATGTTGAATTTATCTTCATAAGGGAAGCCAAAAACTAGAAAGTCGTGTTTTCCTAAGCAAAAAACCATTCCTTTGTCGCTGAGTCCATTTGATAACAGATCTGCGCTTATCTTAATTAGAAGCCCCTGAAAAACTGTTTTGCCTTTTCCTCAAACGCATTTCAGGATGAGTAGACATCGATGGAAGTTAACCAAAACTTTTGCTTTGGAAAAATTTTATGAACTTATGCTTTGGTCGATAGTCTGTTGCAGTCTTCCATTGCATTCTAGTGATTCCATGAAGGAAGAGATGAAAGTAGACGCAGGAAAAACATTAAGGCTCTTTAAAATTCAGATAGATTGGTGGAAGTTTAATTTCATTCAAATGGATGCTCCATCTATCGCAAGGGGCAATTTTCATGAAATTATTTTAATGAATATGAGTTTATCAGCAAGATGGTCTCAAAAATGAGGTCACATTCTAACCAACAGATTCGTGACAGACAAAGAGGCATTTTGGCCAAAAATACCATTAATTTGAATCTTACGGTTTGGTCATGAGCAAAAAATTGCAAAAAGGGGATCATCTGGACCGAGGGTCAAGTTCAACTCTCAAAATTCAGCAAAAAATTGATGATATACTATTAATAGATAGGATTAAAAATCAAAATAAAGAAAAAGAATGTATGCCAAGGAAGTTAAATGACTTTTTGGTTAGAAAAATGAATTGGAAACCATAATAAAAGGCGCTATTTGATCAACATAACAATAAACTAGTTTTAGAATGATTTTCTTCTGTAAATGGTTCTTTGTGATAAATGAATTAAAACAAGTCTGAAAAATTATTTTATTTTAAGCATATCTTTCGAAAAAGCCTAGGTCAATTAGGTTTTAGAGATTCTCTGGGGGGAATTCACAAATCATAATTGAGTTGCGTGCCTGTTGTGATCTACATATCGGGGCGCAATTTGATGATAAAATACCTCCTTGATGATTCCGTGCAATTCGGTATTTTATTTCAATGAGGCAGAAGACAGAAAGGCTCTTTGGTTTTGAGTTTTGGTGATAAAACTTATTCCCGGATTCAAAGTAAATTTCTTTAGTCTTGTTGATAAATACGGTTTCACGTTAGGTAATTGCAAAAAATGTTTTCATCCCATTTATGATTCAAAAAACACTCTTTTGAGCAAAACGTTGTTTTAATAAAAAAATACAATTCATTTATGCACATCATGTTGCTCAAACGGCGATCACCATTATGCCTTCTTTAGACTAGACTGTAGACACCAAAAGAAACCAATATATATGTGAATATGGCAACTCATCATTGATTTACCAAGCCGATTGCCTAATAGACAAGTTGCTATGTATGAAATAAAATATTTCTTGTTCTGATGTGTTATCAAAGTTGATAGGAAATTTTTGAGTACTTATATCATTCTTCTAATATTGTATATAGCAATAAAACTGTGCTCTTTAAAATCCAAGTAATTTGCTACAAAACCTCATAGATGTATGATATATATGATATTGTAGGCTTGTTATTAACGTGTTTCGGTGTACAGAATATTTTTTACGAAAAAATGATTGCGATTTCAAACTGGCGACATTTTATTGTGAGAACTTCCGCCAGATCAGGTGTGCTAGAATTATATCTACAGATCGTTTACTACAGATCGTGATCTTGACGTGAAAATTTCAAGAACATTGGTATGTCTGCCGTTTCCTGTCAGAAATGTGTAAATAAGTTGATTTTAGTCTTAAGAAAAATCCCTATATTTAAACATTCTTTTAGGGCTAAAGTGTGTCATAAGATAAACACTAGTTACGGTACCTATTTCAGTCATTTTATAGGGACTTTGCAATTAAGCTTTATTTTGAATAGTCGATATTAAATAAACTAATGCGTTATTACAAAATAAAGTTCTAGTGCTGTGGAGGACTTCGGGGATTTTTTGGAAAAATGCCTCTTTTACTTAGAAATAGCAAAAATTCGCAACCATTTTAATAAATTATTTATTTTATTTGTAACTACATTTTCAAAGCTTGCATGAATTTCAGAAATTCCCAACTAATAGATAAAGAATTGATAAACGTTTGATTCGATAAAAGTTGGAGACATTTCGGAGGATAGGAGTTATTTGGAATAAATTACAAAATCCACTTTATTAGTAAAATAAATAGACTACTCGTACAAAATATTGACTGTCATATTAATAATTTTGCTTAATTAAATTTAAATTCGCTGTGGATGCTGCTATTTCATTTTAAACTCTTGTGGTTTATTAAAGCAGGCACTATTTACATAAAATTTATAATATTTAAAGTCTTTTCCTTGCTCGAAATAGTTGAAATAACACATTAAAAGAAAACCAATTTTATGTGAATGGAGTTGCCACATCTCTGTATACATTGTGAATTATTCCATTAATTGTTAGCTGAGCAATGTGTAGACGCAAAGTAGGACTATTAAAAGGTACCTTGATGTAGCCAAAATGAAGTAATAAAATAATAAACTAGTCCCTATCCACGTCTCAATCGCACCAGGCACGGATTGACGATCTTCGTCTGACTATGGAATGACCACCAGCCTAGTTCCGTCTGGTGAGCAGTCATAAAAAGTAATTATACCAGACATTATGCTTGTCTCAGTTTTTTTAGAATTTATTTATAATTCCGAAATTCATTAGCGGAAGTCCTATAAATGCTGCAATATACAGGTGCTGGAATCCAGAGTTGTGCAACTTCCAACTAACGGTTTTCGTGGGAACTGGGTTCTGTTCCGCGTGTTCATTGAGAGTCTCTGTGATGATTTTGAAAGTCGTGGTCTTGCGATCCTCCTTTGTATTTCGGCCAGTACTGTGCTTATTGAAGACGACATTTTTCCTTCTATTTCAAAGGTGGCAGTCATTACATTTGAGACAGTGGCTTTGGCAACGCCAATTCCTCGGGGAGGTTTCTGTTACACTAGCGTCTCTTTGAAAGCCACTTTCAGAAGCTCATAACTATTTTTTTGTAATAACTACAAAATAGTTATTTTACAAAAACCTATCACTAAACACCTTATAACGCTAAAAGATTGTGGTGCCAAAGTGTTAGGTGTTTGCATTATTTTGTTCATTCCCTGTCATGATATCTCAATCAATGCGATCATTTGCAACAAAAATAATCGATGTAGCTTCGAGAGTTCTTAAAGAAATTTTCTCTTTTTACGGGCCAATTTTCGCCCCAAAATGTACACTGAACTCTGTTTTGTTGAAAACCAAGCTGGCAAAGTAGTTAAAATTATGTTGCTCATAAATAATGCTCTGTCATGCGTTTTGGAGTTTTAGATTCATATCTAGCTCTAAAATACCTATTGAAGGTATGCGTATTAGACAATTTTAAGAATTGTGAACGGCGTTGTTTTTTTTCGATGATATTTTGGAATCACGATCGTAAATAATTTCATTTTATGCTCAGAGTATCAGGACGGTACCAAAAGGTTCGGTAGTTCCAGAAAGATTCTCGCTATCTCGTTTTTTGCTGCCATTAGGTAATTAATGTGCATTTACGAGGTATTGATGCTATCTAAAGTAATGCGATTAGCAATATTACGCTCTGTCTCTAGGAGAGCAGGCCACCAGAAAAACGGATGCGTAATGACTCAAAACATTAATATAATTTTCTGGAGTTACAACATTAATCTCCGAAATACAGAAAAAAAACGGCTTGTTTAATTAAGATAAAGGACTCCGTTTACATTTCCTATATTTATGTTGCTTTGTTAGAGCGACTGCCAATGCTAGTGTAAAATAAACTTTTGTTGATTTTAATAAAGGGAAACAACTATATTTTTAACCAAGAAAGTTTTTTTTAATTACAATAATAACAAATCGTGGCTCTGCTACAAGCCCAGACAATGAGTTTAAAGTTTTCTGGTTTGTTAGCTAGAAACGCCTACAGGAAGTCAGTAATTTTAGGTGAATACATTTACCACAGTTGAATAAACAAGCTGGTTCCGGCCTGAAATTAATATTAAGTATATTAACATCTAAAGGATGAAACTCGAAAGCCTCAATTTAATTAATTACTAAACATTTAAATTCGCTGGACTGAATAAACTGGTTACTCTTTTTTACCAAACAGATTTCCCTTTGATATAAATCAATTTCGGTGGTTTATCATCAAATTTGGCAATTGCTGCATTCTGCTTGGGAATATTTGCGTCTAATCACTGAAAATTCTTTGTTTTTGAGCCAAAGCGATACGAAATAATTCATATTATTTCTGTTTCCACGTTGTCAGCAAATCTGCTTTTGGATAGAGCGCTGCTGCGAACCAAGCCCTTCCGTAATTCAGCTGCGGTTTTTTTAAATCTTTAAAATCCATCATAAATTGTGGCGTTCCCCCCGGAAATAGGATGAACTTGATTGCCTAAAATTCCCAAATAGTTTCGTCTGTTAAGTATTCTTACATGAAATGAAATCATCGGCCCGTTGGTGGAGTTTCTAGAAATAGCTCCGGAACCAGATGGTTCATCAGAGAAAATCTCATGTTCCTATTGCTCGGGGGACCGATTCTGGAGATGCCTACACTTCAAACGCTTTAAAACATTGCTGTCTTTGAGGGCAGAGTTTTTATAATCAAGATTTGTGCTGCAGCTTCTGACAAACAGTTTTTTGTGGAAACTGAGATCTGTAGGTGTTCACTGAGGAGCTCTGGTTATGAGATCCCTTCTAAAAATTCCATTCATAGTCCGAAGGTCTATCTGGTCTTTTGGCCAGGTCTGTGCTTTGCTGAGGATGACGTTTTTCCTTTTCTTTCAAAGGCGCCAGTTATCACTTTTCGGAACAGTATCTCTTGAAACTACGAGAGGTCTGCCATTTTATAAGATAAAAATTTGTAAAGAACTGTACAAACGATTTTTTGTATAAGTGTCAAATAACAAAATGATAAACAAAAAATAAATACCATCTTTTGGTTTCCTTAGAACATGTTTGAGCATTACGATGTCAAAATGTTTGGTTCTTCGACGAAAAGCGTTAAACTAATAATTTTAATGTCAATCTTGGTCTTTGTGCGTCGTTTAACATCTTAAATATGGTATTCCACAATTGAATTTTGACTTTTAAATTCTATTCGCCTAAATATGCGAAAGATATTTTAGGATCATCCAGACGGAGTACACTCCGATCCGCAAAGCGAATGCCGGTTGAATACTTCTTGAGAACCTAATTAATAAATGTGCTCCCACTAGTTTGTGTCAGTTGTAACACCCACAGTGGAAACTGAAGGCACTCTAATTAATTAACGTATTAGAGCGGGCTATTATAGAAGCCAGATACTATCACGAAGACATAATTTGTATTTATGATAAAAAGATGCCCGATTTTCGGCTACTTCGATTATGATTATCTTGAAAATATCACTAGGCTTGAGTAAACTGCCAAATCTTTATCGTTTTAAAATTTTTAATAAAATAAAACACAACTAATCCAATTTAGATATCATCATCGGCTAGCATTTAACTGCTTCGCGTAAGCGAAGAGAGTAAATTTTATATCTTTTATTTTATCTAAATATAATTTGCATTTTTCGAAGTGCAAGATAAAATTACTTTACACTTTTCGTAATATTAAATTGTTTAAATATTCCGGATGTTGGCGCTGATCGGAATGAAATGATAAACGAGCCTTATTGTTGTGCAAAAATAATGCAATTTGCCCTCAAATTGTAAAATGCTCATTCGGGCAGCATTACGCCGAAGGTAACCTTAAAGAGCTAATTAAGTAATAAGCAACCGTAGGCGATAGCATTTATTTTTCTCTCTTTTATTATCGAGTATCATTTAATAATAATTGTAATTATAGTTGAAAATCTCGATTATGATGCGCCAATTTCTCATGCTTGCTAGATGAGTCGAAATTTTGTTTACTTTCGGTTACTTGGATACTAAGGTCGTTATAGATCGAATTATAACCATTATTTTCATTTGTTACTAATATAAATGTAACTCTACTGCTTGAATGCATTTGCTGATGGTAATATTAAGATTCACGATTAGAAATATAATAAACGGATCATAAAATAACCGTGTGATTTGTAAAAAAGAACAAGATGAAAACAAGTGTGTAGGAGGCGCAGGATAACTAAAAATCCTTCCCTTTGTAAAAATTTATCTTATCACCACAAAATGTTTATTGAAATATCAAGATATGAATAAAGTCAACGGAATAAATGAATCCTATGAGCGTCATATAATACCCTTATTTACGATGTGAGTGCTTCTAGTTTCCATCTTTTCAATCAAAATGCGAATTTGCCATCTGCATCAACCACTGAGGAGTGAATAATGTCTTGTTTACCGGTTGCGGTTGCGCGTCTTTTCTAAAATCTGGGCAGATTGAGTAATTCCAGTCTGATGCATTCACAAACATCACCTCTTTCATAAGGATTCTTATGAGCAAGATAATATTGGCTTAAAGTGTCCAATCTTCACCCAGAAGAAACCCACCGAGACGTATAGTGAATCAAGCCTTCCTTTTCGAAGTAATTATATTCAAATTCATTAATTTGTTTTGAAAAACGCCAGGATTTCTGGCTAACTGGTTCATTTTTTTCTCCTGGTGTATGGTATATGGTGACTCAATCACCACCAATTAAATACAGCCATTGGCTGTAACTGTTGCTAGATCTTCTGTCGCAAGTTTACCTGTGCAATAGTTTTGGAAACGCCACCAGAAAATAGCATACATTCAGAATTTTTGAAAGCGCCAAATCTGATTGAACTTCGTATTCCAAATGCAAGAATTTCTATTTCTAATTTGCACTCAGATTAAGTGAGTTACTTACAACATGTTCATAGGATGCAAAAGTGCACAATTTTACAAATTGAACTTTTTTTCGAAATTTATATTTTTTATAGACACAGTAACAAGCATTTTGTAGAAATGTTTGTAATAAATAGCACGTGTAACCTAATCACCAATATCGTGTTTTTTGGAGAATGTTACTTCATTTCCGTTCAGGAAATAAGTGAACTATTTTGAGGACATGTTAGAAATTTAATTTATCAAGTGGTCTAGTGAACACTCAGGGTAGATATGGAAAAAGGAGAGGTTTATTCGATCAGGGCCAAATATAGCGATGCGCACTGATTAGATGAGAACATATATAAATATTTCAACCAGCTTGGAAAGTCTGTTGGCGAATTTCCTATTAATAAATATTACAGTTATTATTATTTATATGTCAATTTCAAAGGAACTGCGCTATTAGATCTTTGTACGAGAGTCGAATTCCTTACCCTTCAATGATATCTTCTTAGTTTTTTGAGTTCTCACCAAACAGCCGAGTATTAATGCACCATTTATTTCAAAGAAATCCCTTGGTTTATCCATTTGAGCCCAATACATAACCTCGTTTTCACATTCTCTTTATAAATTCAACCAGTTTTCATTGTAGGCTGATGAATAAAAGCAAACATATATATTAAGATAAATAATATTTAATTAATAGGCATGGATAAGTTTTTCGGCCCTTAATGAAGAAAAAATGCATATTTAAGGGTTTGATATCACCTTCGAAATGACTAAGTGCTGACTTTAAAGAGACTAAACTACTTAAGATTCCTTCGTACAAACTCACGATGGTGTTGCATATTTTTCCGAAAAAAGTAAGAAGATTTCTACATCCCCTTGTTTTGCCTTTTTAATATTATTCAAAGTAGATTTAGGGCCTTACAGCCTTGCTAGGAACAAAATTATTTGGCTGGTCAAACCAAAACTGGATTTGTGTAATCGATATGTAATAAATGAGGAAATTGCATAACGGTATAAATTATCACTCAACTTGCTAACTAAGAAGGGCATAGTAAAAGATCGCTACCTGAGGCATCAGTACATGTGATTGATATCAGTACTGCGACGTGATATTAAGATGCACGATTAGAAATATAATAAACGGATCATGAAATAACCGTGTGATTTGTAAAAAAGAACAAGATGAGAACAAGTGTGTAGGAAGCACACGATAACAGAAAATCCTTCTCTTTGCAAAAATCTATCTTATCACCACAAAATATTTATTGAAGTATCAGGATATGAATAAAGTCAATGGAATAAATGAATCCTATGAGCGTCATATAATACCCTTATTTACGATGTGAGTGCTTCTAGTTTCCATCTTTTCAATCAAAATGCGAATTTGTCATCTGCATCAACCACTGAGGAGTGAATAATGCCTTGTTTACCGGTTGCGGCTGCGCGTCTTCTCTAAAATCTAGGCAGATTCAGTAATTCCAGTCTGATGCTTTTATTAATGGAGACGACGTGTACGAACGTGACCAGGGAGCTGCTAGGTAGCACTACCGCATCATATCCAAGTTTCAGATTATTATTTTGCAATAAAATTTGTCTGGGGCCTAGCAATGGAGACTGATGGAAGTGACATGCCTATGATATCCGAGATGCCTTTACAAATGACTGATTTGCGTAGGCTGGAGCGAAAGAAGACACTATGGCAAGATGATATATGTCATCTTCTTCCTCAAGCTGTTTCAGGCAAATTTTAAAAAATCAGAATTAATGAATCACCGAAAAATACAATCCTAGCACGACATTCATTTGCAGTATGTACTCGAAAGTGGAAGTCTATGCTTTAGAAGGAGAATTCATCGAGTGGGTGTGCTAAGGAATGAACCACTTAATGCCAAAATATGTTTCAGTAACTAGGAACCAAGCTTCTTAAATATCTCTCAATCTAGAAAATTCTGAGATAACCTGACGAATCGGAGAATCTTGACGAGCAGTCTATAACATATAAACCTCTCTATGTAAATGTAAGGGGCATTTAGGTCATCTATATAACCTTATGACAACTTAACAAAGACAAAATGAAGTGACACTAGAAGCGGCTTAACCCGTCTTCTATTCGAGGAATTGCTAGAATCCCAAATGTGGGATCGTATGGTCACCCGACAAGCTTGAAAAGTGCGAAATTTTTCTGTAATCATGAAAGTTTTTATGAATGACCATTTAGAACGAAGTTACGCTAACCAGTTAAGGCGTTAAAGTAATAGTTTTTCGTAGTCTATCCACTGGACAGTGTTTTCACCAAGTAAACGAAAGACGACACAGCGATTGTTGTCTCCAGGCAACAATGACAAGTCATTAAAAATTCATGCAAGCAAATTATGGTAGGAAAGAACTTGCTATTAAGGTGGAAAAACTATTAAGATAAAAAATCTTTATTTATAATAACTAGATTCGGTAAAAGATGGCATAATTACGTGACAACAACTTTCGTGATATCCGCTATGATTGACACGAGTGAGATAATTGTTCAGATAAGTGTTGAGAAAGTGATGAGCACTGTTGGTATATATATACTAAACGTTTGACAGTCCCATCAGGAAGAGTGAAAATCGTTTAGTACTGCAAAATGTACTCGAAATTTGGCGGACAGAAAAACTGCAGGAGTACTTCGTAATTATACTGGAAAAATTGCACTAACGCAACTTTTCTTAGGGAGTCTTCTAAATATTGCCTGTTTATAACGTCTACTGCCAGTGCTGGCACGTTGGTCATTGGTATCTTCCTGGAGGATTTGTGCCTCAGCCTACGCAGTAGCTGTGTAGGCCGAAATTTTTTGTACCGGCTTAGTCATCTTACAATTCTACTTGCAGGAATTTTTTTCGCTTTTTCTAATAATGTGACGAATCCTGTTGTAGCCTTAACGTAGAAAGTATAGCCAAAATTTTGTTTCTAATGTTAAAAGTCTTTTTTTCCGAGTGAAATACCATCGCAGACTATTATTTTTCTCTCTCGTTGCGACAGCCAACTCGTAATAACGAATGCAATTCTCCAGTTTACGAAGAGTTCACTTCTACTGCTGATAGATTAGAAGCCGGAATCTTCTCTTTTTGAAGATCATAGCAACTCATCAAAATGATCTTTTGCAAGATGTATCGATTGGTTCCAGCCGTTAACTATTAGATCATCCTATAAGTTTGTCAAAAGTATATTTATAAAATTAAATAAAATTTGAAGGGTATTTCAAAAATTTGATCCAATTTTGTTTTATGAAACATAAATCAAATTCTTTTTATTGAAAATGTGCAAGATTAAAAAAATTAGCAATAATTTAATAAACGCAATTTTTTATGAGCTCAGGGAAGAAATGAAACATTCAGCTTATGGAGAGGAATGTGCGAATGAAAGAAGATGGCTTACGAAATTCTTTGGAAATGGAGATTTTACCATTCAAGAAGATGAAGATCAAACCCTAGTACCAGTTGAGTTCGATAATGAGCTTTTATCCTGCTTTGTTGCTTAAGAATTCAGTAATAGAATCCCGTTCAAATCATTTAACAATTTATCGTCGTTTACATAACTTGAAAAAGTTCCTAAGCCTGGGATTCTCTGAAAGCGATCAACTCAAATCTGAGGTTGCCGACATATGCTCTTTTCTTCTTTGGGGACTTGCAAAGATTGATTTTTGTCTAAATTTTAAGCGTAGTAGACAGTGACGACTTTGTGAGTAGTGGAAATACCACAATTACAATCGAAAAAGTTACGTTATGAGAAAGGTTTATTTTATGATCATTCCTGTGGCCTCCTCAAGGACGAATCCACTTTGAATCACTAGCAAAATATTCAGCAACAAATCAAATCTGCTCAGCTCAGCTCAAATCTACCTTAGGTGGCAATAAGATTGTTTAAATTAATTTTTGAGAAAAGAAGACCTGTCCTCGTAAATGGACAATGCAGCACTACCCAAAACACAGCAAGAATCACGTCACAAAAGATCGAATTAAACTTGGTCTGAGGACAATTACTTTTCCACCATCTCAGTGAAAGAAACAGCTTTTGCAACACAGAACTGACATTTGTGAGTTTTCCTATCCTGAATAGTTAGTTGTGATTAGCCATTTTAAGAACCCCATAAATTTTTCATCTAAAGGTACCCAAAATGCCTAAAAAACCCGATCCTTGCCAAACCAATTTGATATTTGCGAAGTTTATCAATCTGCATATCCTTGAATGCACCACCAGATAATGTCTGTAATAAAAATGTTACGGTTTCGTGCTCTTGGAGTTAAAAGGCATTTTGGCTGTGAAAGTGCATGTCCACCTAAACCTTTATGCCCGCGCCATTACAGAGAGATTTCTGTTGAGTTCTTAATGCATCTACCCCTGTGATGCCATTGTATTAGTAGACACAAAAAGTTTTCCAACGAGACCTGCCGTATGGGCTCGAGAGACTACTCCCCAAAGTGCCGTTTTATGCTTGGGAGACTCCGCCGTCGCCCGGTTGATTTAGATGGAATAAAGAGGCAGTAACATATCCAAAGCAGTTCCTTCGATAATTATTCTGCAACTCTTTGTAGGTGTGAGATTGTTTTGATGCTAGTAGACCACAAAGCTTTTCCACCCTGTTTCTTATGCTATAAAAAAATTACTAAAAATAACAACCCAAGGGAAAATGGAACAATTTTTATAATAAAATTGTTCTTTTCTTACAATTTTCATGTGAGACATTGTTAAAATTCATTTTAATGGTATGTATTAAGAAAATTTAAGTATAATGTTCAAGAGGAAGAAGAGGTTTTTGAAAGAATTTTTCTTTATTTGTTATTAAAAGGCAGGAATTCTGGCGCCTTCATTCAGCGATGCCAATAAATTATCGCTTATTTTGTTCAGCAGTAAAAATGGTTTGTCAGTCCGCCTCTCTTAATTCAAATGATGAATAAAAAGTTACACTATTCTTATACTTGCACGTGTTGTATATTTTCAAATTTTGGCATTTTAGTTAATTTTAATTTTGAAGGTAGATAATTCCTTAAATAAGACACGAATGAGGACTTTATGAATACTTATATAATGTTAAATAGTAATTTATAACATTAATTAATTAATTATTGTTTCATATTAGGATTTTTAATGTAAGCAGCTGATGATGGAGTTGCTTATTCAGTTAACCTTTACAATTTCAAATGACTTTCAACTTCGAAAAATAG
Organism: Anomotaenia brevis; assembly: GCA_030710315.1. Lineage (NCBI taxonomy): Eukaryota > Metazoa > Platyhelminthes > Cestoda > Cyclophyllidea > Dilepididae > Anomotaenia > Anomotaenia brevis. Next base: position 1,461,782 of record JAUOZQ010000011.1, read on the forward strand.
AAAAATAATTTAGTTTCATTGATTTACTAAAAGTTTTCCCAAATTGTCCCAAAGGTTCACCGACTAACGAAGAAAATGATATATATTACAATTAAAATACTTTAAAGCACTTTAAGTGGTTCAGAAAAAATTACTTTGATCAAAAAGTTATAACACCTTGGGACGTGTTTGTTGCCAAAACTTTAACAAATTAAAGAACTATTTTTATAAACATAAATTAATTACTTTAGATATTAACAAAAAATATATTTGGAAAAACCTCAGAAATTAGGACAGTTTATATAATATTAGACAAACTTTATTTAGCACAGTTTCAACAAAAATTTTTGTGCTGTCAATTATCATGCTGAAATGAAAGAAATGGCATGCTAGAAAATAAGTTTCATAGAAGTTAATCTGCATTAATTATGTGCAAAACAGTTTTCGTAAAACATTCATTCATGATTTTTGTAAAGTATTTTTCTCTTTTTAAGCCTCAATGCCAGAGTTTTTATTGAATTAATTATAAAATTTTAAAAATTAAAATTACATGTAAGATAATCAAGTCATAGTAGGTGTTTATCTCGCCATAAAATAAATTGTTTGTTCCAGAAGAACACATCTCAGGCATTTACAAACTAAATTGCTAAATCAAACTTGGTGAGGACAACAAATGTCAAAGTAGTCTACAGAACGCTTCGTGATTTTTTAAGCTACGACAAAAGTTAAATTTACTTCTCCGAAAGACATTAATTTTGATATAACATGGATGGTGCCTGCTGCAAATACATGCAACATTTTAATATAAGTTATAGTTTGATTTTATGAGAAGTAATATATTTTATAAGTAAATGGTAAATTTTATTGATTTCCGTTCTTAAGTAAAATAAATACTGTTCAGTGTGATTTTAACAGTTTGTAAATATCTCAGAAGTATTATTTCGATGGAAATGTTATTTTCACTAAAAAGTTTTCAACTCAAAATATTTTTAAATATTGATAATCCCAAACTTTTCTCTGCAGCCTAAAAAACTCACATTCACTTGAGGCTGCTAGTCATTAATTATACACATTTGACAGTGTTCTGACTTTCCTTCCAAGTTTAAAAAAACACCTTTAAAAATAATTCCCATGAAAGGACTAATTGTTACCTGAACTGTGTAATCAAGGGAGCCTGATTCCCCTTCCCATAATTGCGGCTTGCAACAAGGCTATTTCGAACCACACAATCTGTAATTATGCATTTCGTGAAACCACACAGCCAAATATCAAAGTTGTAAGACGTTGGTTAATTTCAGCTTTATCATAGTAGACTTTTGAATAAAACTTTTGAGATTCATCAAATAAATGTAGTGGTTTGATCCTCAGGACTATGGCATTTTTAAAACTACACTCTTCATGGAATCACCAAGTTCCAGGTTCTCTTTATATTCATTAGTATCATTTTTTCTTCTGCATACTTTACATCAATAAAATAATTAAAGTTTTTAACAGAGACTTTAATTAAAAAGTTTTGAGAAATCAAATAAAATAAAAAATACCATAGAAAAAATTTTGAAAACATTTTGAATGGAGGGAATTATCCTCTACAAAGGACAATTAAATGAAGAAAATTCTTTAGAATGATATATTTTATCATAGTTTAGTATTTAAATTTATTGCAATTTTAAGGAAAAAGGCTTTAACTACATTTTTAACCCAATTGATTGGAAATATAATCTTCATTTTTTGGTAAAATTTTAATTCTTATCTATCGAGTTATAAAAATTGTAATAGTGTGCCAGAACCCACTTTTTGTTTTTTTACCTAGGTATATTTTTGGGCCTCAAATATTTTTATGAGCACGAGAAGAAAGCCTGAATCACGTCGAAATCAGAACAAATTGACATCTTCTGAAGCAATATGAGGCCCTTGTCTGGTGTTCTGAGGAAAACTTTATGAAAAAATCGTCCCTAATTATTATTTTAATAGTGCCATCAGTATATTTCTCTGTTTTGGTTTTAAATTTATTGGGTTTTTTGTATACGTAAAAATGCATCTTATTATTGCTATCAAAAGTTCACCAGATTTGCACCGAAGAGCATTCTTAATTAAGCAAATATTTGAATGCCAAACTGAAAATTCAGATTCAAAGTAGGAAATGATGCATCACAGTGCGTTTAATTTAGATATAAGATTAACAACTACTAGGTTTATTTGTGATTATGATTTAAAAACGTTTAATAAATCTGCAGAGTTGCAAATAAAAATTATCAAAATGAGCAAGAAATTTCACATCGTAAGGTTGTATGGATGCAAAGTAATGGGAAGGCTTCATTCTAATTGACTATCCATTTAATGAATGAAAATATGCCATAGTTATTCAAATACAAAACTGCAGCAATTAATACTCTAGGAATTTTTCCTTGATGTTTCTTAAATTTATCTGATTATTTCATGGGGACCTTCATTGTAACCATTGCTTAATGTCATTGGATTAGGCATTTTGGAAAGTCTGAATAAATTTTTTGATAGTCCAGAAAATTTAAAGGAACTCGCAATAATTTTCCAGATACTTCAATTTTTCAATCACACTGTCATTTGTTTTTCCTCGATCACGTCGCGCTACTATCATATCTCATAGAAAATAAATGTTAATTTACCATGGCACCGCTTTTGCAGAACACACCGTCAACTCAAAGATTCGAATCACTACAGATCTAAAATTGTTTTCAAAAGCTCAAACGTGACTACTAAATAAAACTCGGTTGGAATATCTCCGACATCCATTTTTAAAATTTAAATTTATCTAAAGCCAACATTCTATTAGCCTACGAAGACATGCTTACAGAGTTAAAGCCAAGTCAAATGTTTCTTCTACGCTTTTTTTTAATTTTAAAAGTAAACATTGTTAATTTTTTATCAATGCCAATGTAATTATTCTGGGGTTTTCCAAAAATTCAAAAAATAATATTAAACGAATTTTGACTCTATTAGATATTAACAAAATTCTCAAACCAAACTATGGGGACTCAGAATACACTAAAGTGGCTTCAAACCCGCGATTTATTTTAAATTCACTTAAAAATGTACATTTTTAATGAAAAAATTAAAATGTACTTATCTCTCGCCTTGCCTAGTTCGTTAGACACATCGTTGTTTCAACTGCATACATGAGGTATCATTATAGATATTTAATTTTCTTTTGAAACTGAATAAAAATCTCCAAGTTATACAGAGAGCAGACATCAGTTAAAAACACTGTAAGGATTTTGTGGTTTTCCTATTTTGCCTTTTAATGCGAATAACTCACTAAAATCTGCTTTTAAATGTGCATGTTCTTTTTTTCACTTAGAAAATAATTTGACTTTTCAGTTTACCAAAATCACCGACTTTCATAAGAACTGAAACTCATAGCATTAAAGGCACTTTTTACACCGAAAAGCTTAATACTGGAATTCCTAAAATTTCTATTTTTATTAAGTATACTGTCTCAAAAAACCGTTCAGAAGCTCACTGACACAATGGTATTCCTGTCAAATATGCGTAATAATAATAATGAAAATTCACAATCTATCAGCTGCTAATGTGGCCTTCAAAATCATGTATATTTGACTTTTTAATTTCTACATTGCCTTTATTAAATTGGCCTAAAAGACAATGTACTGCCATTTTAGATTATTCAGATTGATTCACCAGAAGCGTCTTGACTTCTTTGCAAAGGCTGAAACGTGAACATTTTTTATTTTATCGAGGTATTCGAATTTAGCAGCTGGTTTCAGAATCACGCATTTAAAATATATAAGATCTTATTGAGTTAGCGGAAATGCATTTCAGGATATACTGATATTTATGTATTCAAACGCTCAAACAACTTTCCATTAAAAAAACAATGATTCTTGTACAAAAGTTTGGCTGTTGAGTCTCACTGAAGGCAACTCGTCATCAAGTAGACTTTCCAAACACGTTCAAATGGTCTTTCGATTAAGCTCTGTTTCTTTTTTCCTTGATACAAACGATTCGAATTAATTATTTGGGAAAATAGGACTTGCTTTACGGTGATGGACATAAAATCTGGAAAACCCTTCCTGAATTGTGCACGCAAAGCTTTTGTTTCTCACAAAACGATAGCATGTACCTAGGTTTCTTTGTTTTAACCGATTCATAGAGCAGTGGTTTGCTACACCATATTTGATTCATTTTAATTAATACTGATGAGTAATTTAACAGTGCATATAGAATTCTCAGGTAGTAACATTGCTAAAAAGATTGAAATATATTTTGTAGGAGATGCTAGCTATCTTGGAAATCTAATAATTTTTCTATAAATTATTCCATATCTGAGAAGCACTTTCTTTTAATAATCCTCCTAGTCCTTCAAAAAGAAATACTTTATGAGAAGCTCTTAGTGAAACTAAGTTAGCGAGGTAGAAATAAAAGTCTTCATAATTCTTGCGCTGTAATAATTTGGATTCTATTGGAGGAAGCTGGTCATATTTTATTCCGCATCATTAAAAGTCACGTATGCACTTTTGAGAGATTTCAGCGTTGTACGAGCTATATTTTATTTCATTCGCCTTGTATCATTAACTGTTTATAATATATTGTTGTTTGAGTCATTAAAATGACTCGATTGATTTACTTATTTATTTGGATCAAACTTGACGTGTAATTACCGCATTTGTTTGTTAGTACACAAACGTTGCAAACTCAAAGTTAAAAGAAATAGCACTAACTAGTTTTATAATAAAGTCAAAACGAAATATTTTTGATGGTCTTTTTCAGGTCCTCTAAAGGTGCTCATGCTGTGCTATACTACCAAGCCAACTTCAAACATGTAATTTCATATTCATCAACCAAATGGGAATATATCAAATACATCTACAACATTTACCATATGTGATTTGCGTTCTTGAGAAAAAGATAATGACTTTGTCTATAGATCATAGTTTATTCAAATACCTTTGAAGTATATCAACCACCTCGACTTTTCACCAGTTGAATGAATAAAATTTTATCAAATACCACTCTACCTTATCATCGGATTTTCTTTTTTATTAATTGAAAACAGCGGGAGAGGCTTTTATAAAGTACACATTGTCTAGACTTTTTAAAGCCGGCTTTCTATTCATTAGCACTAAAACAACAGTATTTAATAACCCCGTCACCCTCTCCAGCCTCAAAAAGCCCGCTATGGGAGCGGCCGAGGACAAAATTAAAGCCGATCTCTCCACGCTACTTCCGACTGAGACATTCAGCAGACTTTCACTGCTTGAAATGAGTCTGTAAAAAAATTAATTTGGATTCAAAAATAATTAATTTCTATCTTCATGGGAACTGTTTATAAAAACAATAAATATATTTAATTAAAAATTTTTATATAGAATTATATTTAGATTTTTAATAAAATTTCCATTATACATGAATTTTTGCTATTTTTGGCGATTGATTTCATGTAAATCTTTTAAGATCAGATTACAGTTGTTTTAATTAGGATCATTTTATCAAAAGCATAATTCTTTTTGCTTAAGTCTGTTTCCTTAAAATGATGCACTCTTCTGGTTTTGGCATTAATATAGGACCATAGAATAGAACACGGAACAGAAATGTTTTAAAAGCGAAGTTGCAATCAGTTGTTAATATGTAATAATATCAATTGAAGGCACAATTCACAGGCTGAATACAGTTTATTGCACAATAATTTATACAATATTTTATTACACATTCTGGACCAATCACCTCTGCTGCATCCACTAAGAGCCGTTACATTCGATCTCGTATTAACTCAAAGATTCAGGCACAGAGAGAGCAGCTGTAATTTCCACTCTGGTATCTTAAGGTAATAATTTGCTTTCTTTTTCTATACATTCTTAAGAAAGTGAAAGAAGCATTCGAAAAAGCTAGCTCTCATGTCGACTTTAAATAGTTTCTGGCACTGGACTAATCTTATTGATCAATATTTGAAAATGTGATTTCACGGTCATTTTGAGAGATATTGGCTTTCGTTATGTTTTTCAACAAATTACCTTGGCGGATTTATCTCCGAATGATTTTTTCCTAAACCAAGACCGGAAAGGCTCTGTCCTTGTGTCAACAACTCCTTGACAAATGAATATTTGCTTTGTTCGATTGAGGCAGATATGCTTTTACGATGCAGGAGTTCTACTGTTTCCGCTACAGCTTATGATAATGTGCCTACCTCAAATAATTTCTTCATAAAGGGATTTTATTAGCAATTTAAGGTAGAATAAGTCTAGATCTTATTAAACTCCACAAGATCTTCCAATATAATTTGTTATATCTTACGTTCATTTCTGGTAAAACCAATTATTTATAAACCTACCAATTGTGTCATTTATTATCAGGGTTCCCGAAGTTAAAATTATCGTTTTCGTGAGCTCTACAAGTTGCAGAAAATGCAGAACTGTAATTCACTGCATATTTAACATATTAAGACTTACTATTAGCAATCTGAATAGGAAAAATGCAATTAAAAGTCCTTCATTAAGAAGTCGTCTGGCGATTGTTAAATTAGAATAAATATTCATGAGAATCTTCATTGTAAATTTGCCTCTATTTCTTTCAGCTAAATACTTTGCATGACCCTAATAAACAACTTGATAGTCCAAAAATTTTGCCGTGATTATTTGTCAAATTAATTCAAATTTTTCAATCATTTTTTTATTTTTTTCAGACAAGTCTCAACGTTTACTTGCCTCAGAAAATTTATTGTTAATTTGGTAAAGTTTTTACTTTTAAAGAATCCCAAAGGAATAACTTCACAGAAATACGATGTTTTGCTGGATATACCATCAAATTAAATTAAATTAAAAATCCAGGCATGACAAATCAAAAAATTGTTTTTACAAGCCAAAATATGTCAAAAAGTGAAACCCAAATAAGAATATAAAGATTTTATTTTTAGTGAATTTAAATTTAGTTACAGTCCACAATATTTTATAGAGCTTCGAAATTAAAGATTTTTCTTAAATGAGACTAACTTTAATTTTGCCTTACTGTAATAGTACCTAAAAATAATTGAAAAAATGTCATTTTCATGTCATAATTTTAAAGACTCGAAACCAAAAGATTCATCTTTCGCGGTGCACAAATTTAACTGAAGTTTTCAGGTCTAGTTAAAACGGCAATATCTGGAATTGAAATATTCCGATAAAAAACCTGTTTACTGTATTGCTTTTTAGCAAAACTAAATATGTACTGGGTCTGGAAGAAGGTGTTTATAATTGAACAAAAACTAACAAAATCTTTTTTAATCAAATATTTAATTTTCCACAATTTTTCACAATAGTGCAGTTTTTTCTTTCTCCTGTGGCATCAGGATGTAACAAATTATGAAATTTGTCGTCTTGGTAAAATCCGTCAGTATTTTATGATTCCAAGTAATTAATGTTGGCAGTTTTCTGATAATTTCAGGTAATTAAATCTTCCCCTTAGAGCTTTTGGGCTAAAATCGTAAAAAACTCCTTTATTCATCATTTCGTGCTCTGAGAAGTCGCGTTCGCAAAAGCATAAGTTATTTATTTAGCATCACATGATGCAAAGCATAGAATATTTCACTAAATTTAAAAGCAATTAATTTACTTTAATTGTGACCATTCGAAGCGTTTTTTGGTTCTTCCTGGTTTTGGGAGAAAAATTGAAGGATTGTTTTTTTTTATTTTACCAAGAGATGTTAGTAATTTTTAGTATAAATTTTAACGTGTATAAAAATTCCGCCAATTAAATCAGTCAGTTTGACAAGAGTCGTCTATAAATATAAAAATTGGCCTATTTCGCTATTAGATTCCATTTATAGATGTCTATCGCCACAGAGCTTTGCGTTAAAGTGCTAATTTAAAAAATGAAAAGCCTGTCCACGTTTCAAGAAACATCCTGTTTTTTTAAGAACATTAACTTTTTCCAAATTTATTAATTTCGAAGTTAAATATTCTGAGAAAAACCACAATATTTTACTCTAGCCGCTCTCCCATTGACTAGACCATAATCAGCCGCGCCAATGTCTACTTTATGCAGTATTTCAACCAGCATTACCAGTTGGGCAAAATTTAACTACCGGAGAAGTAAAAATTTGATCGATTGGAGCAGTCTTGAGTCGAACGGCGGTAGATCGTCTCGCACGGCGGCCATAAACAAGGGGACAGGGCGGCTCAGATACCACCTGCTGTAAACAGGATTTCGTTGAGTAAACAATCCTTAATTTCCAACACTACTCTGAAAATTGGCAGGTTACACGGGGGAGACGAATTTAGTCTTAACGTTCACTTCTGCCGAAGGGATTATTTCAAAGTGCTAATAAATTTTGTCAACTGGTTTAAAATGGGCTTAAATTTTTACAACAAACAACTCAAACAGTAATGTTTATTTAGTAAAGGGATTACAGAATATGATTTAACTGCTTTTGTTTTCATGTATGTTAAAGATACTAAAATTGCGATTGTGTTTTAATCGACAAGAATATTTATAGAACTGATTGTTCAAAAAAATTAATTTAAAGCTACTTCATTGGTTGCTGTCAATTAATTCAGCAGATAATGCAAATTCACCGATGCAAACAGAGTCCATTTAGCTCAATCTAGAACCTGGGGCATGACGTTTTTTCGCCCCAATCTTAAAAAGGGTCCCTTTAATTCTTTAATTTTGCCACCAATTAATTTGCTCTGTGGTGAGTGCTATCTCTATCAAGGCAACTCCCAACTGTTTGAAATATTATACAGAGTTAATTGCCAACTATCTTTAACGTTGGTTTCAACCACTTTCTGTCGTCCTGTTGAAAAATCTATTTCTTCCAAATAATTGTGCAAGCTTTGTGCATTGTTCCGGTGGAATATCATAGCTTTCCCATCCAAGGGAGTGGGTCATTTTTCCGCCTCAAAGCTTGGTCCAGAATTTCTACATACTCACAGTAAATTTGAGCATTATTTTTGCTACATTGAGTGCTTACACCTCAAGCGATCCCACTAGATTGCTTGAGGAAGAATCCTTTCTCCAAGAAGTCCCCTTCTTTCTTTCCCCACTGTCACTGTCTACGACGCTTAAAACTTTGATACAAGGTATATTTTTTGTCTCCAGTCTAAAAAAAATTTAAACAAGTTAGCGAGAGATCAGGGGTCAGTTCATGAATTGAGTTGATTATTTTTGCATAATTTAGAAAGAAACAACGAATTTCTTTCCAGGTTTTTAAAAAGATGTCAATTCCAAATTAACTGATAAAACAGGATAAGCTTATTCAAGTGCTGGCGCAAGAAACTGCACTGTGAAAGTCCAACTTGAATTTCACAAGCACTTTTGATGCCACCATCTTTCATTCGAACATTCCTTTTCATAAACTGAGAGTGAGTGTTTCTTAGTGCACCGTCGGCTCCTTTCTTCAACTTATAAAACATAATGTACGCCAAATACTTCTTAGGTACTTCCAAATTAGCGGGGTTTAAATCAAGCAAATGTTAACTTAAACAAAATTTGATCCATTTAAGTAAATCCAAACATGAAATTAATGCTCAGTTTTATAAGGCATTAGTAAATGCTCTCCGTAAACTTAGTTCAATTTGAGATTAAAAATAAACAGAAATTTCGGGATTAGATGAAGTATAGCCTACTAATAGCGGTTTCCCTCATTACCCAAAGTTTAACTAGAGTCGCCTTAATTCAGTCTTACTGCCTTCAACGTCTGTAGCCTCTGGATCTAGTTTGTCGTTCTCCACTTCATTATGCCAAATTTTGTCACAAGGTGATAATCATTACGTTAGAATTTTTCAAATTTCATCATCAATCATGTGGGCTCAAGTCATCTATTCAGTCTCTACTCTTTATTTAAACAAATCCAATTGCAAAAAGTTAAATCTGCTGACTCGAATTTATCTAAAACTGTTAAAAGTTTCGCTTTTGAGATGGAGAAAAGCGGGAGTTATCTAAAAGCAGCACTGGATGAGCTCTGAGTTCATTTATCATCATTCCGCCTTTCGTTTAGACCTATCTGGTTTCAGAGAGGGGAAAACTTTCTCGGTGTGACAAGGACTAAAACTTTCCTATGGGTGTACTGCTTGAGTTTCGACTTCGTTTGCTTCTCTTTCAATGGCTCTGATTCAAGGTGATAATTTAAATAAAGTTGACTAAATGGTGGAATATGTTTTCTAACCATTTATTATGAAAACTAAAACGAAAAATGCTGTTATTCCATTTATCCTTCCTAGTGTATTATCCAAACATCTATTCTGACTTACGACGATTTATTGACAAAAGCACTAGGACTAATGCCAATTCTACCGCTATTCAAGTGAATAATAGACGCACATTTCTTATCTCCCCGCTGTGAATGCACCAATGAATTCTACCTTGAAAGACCGTTTAAAAGCAACACAAATGAAAAGCAAATTTGCACAAACGTATTAAAAGACATGGACAGTACTTGTTCCCTAAGAGTCTATCCATCGTCATCATCCCAGACGTCAAATGAATGAACTGACTTAGAAAAGGTCTTCACGTTTATTTAACTGTGATTCATTCATTTTTAATGAATGAACACAGCAACTGATTCTTCACTTTATAGTAGCTCAGGCGTAATTAAAAAGTTCTTTTTTTACTGAGCCGGTTTGTTCGTAACAGGAATTTTGCTGCTTTAGAGTTCGGTGTGAAGTTCGGTCATTTTTTGTAACACGGAACAATGAAATTGAAATCTGCTTGATTAAAACCCTACTAAGATGGAAGTAACTAACCTGAGTTGCGTGAAAACATTCTGAAATCTGGAGCAGACGACATCTGCACTTCTCTCTCCCACTTTCTCCAACTTCTTTTGCTGTTTAAGTTGGATAGACGTGTGATTGGTGATTTGCGAAAATGAAACCTTTATCGAGAGGTTAGGCCACGGCTTCGTTGGCAAGGAAAGGCCCCAGAAGGGAACATCTTGGGAAAAATCTTCGTCTTTCTATCTGGTGGGATCGTCAATGAATAATCCCCTTTGAATCGTTGCCAACTAAGGCAAATGAACTGTGATGCTCAGCAACTGGAAAGTTTGAAACAAGCTTTAAGGTAGAAAAAGACCTGCTTTGCTGAATCGTAAAGGTGCTACGTTTCATCGGTACACAGCAGGAATCGAGTCAGGAGAGATAGAAAATAAGAAAAAAAGATGAAGAGGTTGAATTTGATAAAAGCGAATTCTTTAAATGATCACAGCCAAAAGGATTTTACAATGGGCTTGTTAATGGATGGAAAGAAGCCAAAAAAGTCAAAGAAATTATTGCTTTGATTTTTGAATCGTTAATTAAATGTATAACATGGTCGATTGTTTTAATGAGTCAATATTCTGACAGAACTCACGTTTATATATGATATATCTTAATACTTTTACTTTGCGCTTACCCTCTGTTTAGCCTAAAATCTGCAAATTTTCATTTTCAAAAGCATGTGTAAGTGACATTCCAATCGGTTTGAGTGTCCTTGTCCCTAACTGGGGCATACTATGCCCACTCACCCGTGGCGAGTGGGAAAATTTGCCACCATCTTACGCTGGGTAAATCCCACAATTCTTTCCCAGCCAAACAGTCGCTCAGTTTCTCGGCTGCAAGGATCTTAAGCGTTGCGTCTTCACTGTCTGCATTTCGCAAAATCTAACTGCGTTACTTTGGGGCAAGGGCTTATGGTGGTCTGTTAATTTAGTTTCCAATTTAGTTTCTCTTCTTGGTGTGATCGTCATTGGATCTTTTGGGAAAAATATTCTAGATCTGCTTTTATGATGTAACAGCAGAATTCCACTAAAAAAAGGAAATTAGACTATTAAAGCTATGAAATTATTCCCAAAATATACTGATTGTATAGTTACTTTTCCCAAAAAATGGCTCCGCAGCTACTAGTGTCAGGTCGTCACCCATGTTCTGCGGCATTTAATTAACCATTCGATTATCAGCGAATTTCGCACACAATTTCATTCATTCGCACATCCATCTTCGTAAACTGAGTGAATTTTTCTTACCTCTTCGTCGGCCTCTTCAAATATTATATAATTCAAATGATTTTCGGCTAATTCCATGTTACTAAGATGTTAATCACTTAAATTTGAATTGTTTGTTCTCTAGAATAAAAGCGGGCTCTTAGTAATTCCAAAATTTATTCAGCGAAGTGCCAGGCGTCATAGCAACTACTTAAACAACTGCACATATTATCAGGTAACAACGAAAGGTAAGTAAATTCCATTTTGGAAATTATATATAGATGTAATTACCAAAAAACTTGCTTCATCATAGACACTCCCTTTTGGTCTCTATTCATCCATCAGTCTGAAATTACGGATCAGTGGATTTGGGTTTTTTCACTTATTTTTCTGCTTACAATAAAGTCATGGATTTTAGGTTCAGCTGCGAATTTGTAACGACCAGTTTTAAGTCTAAAATCTAGGAAACAAGGCGTGAAAAATCATGTTTTAAGTCACTTTAGTAAAAAAATCACGCCTTCAGTAGTAGCGCGGTAGCCTTCAATTCATTCTCATGCTAAGTTCAAAGAATGCAGTCTACCTTTGTAATAGGTAGGGCAAGAAAAACAGTTGGATAGCCATCCTAGTCTCGAATTTCGTCTGTAAACCCAAAAAACGTCCTGCTGTCACCTTTCCTTTGACAAAACCTTTTTGAAAGTTAGTTATTAAAACTACCGCTCTACCTCGTAGGTCTCCGGACAGTTCCTCACCTAGGCTTTGATTGAGCCATGCGTTTGTGACCTACCTATATAGGTAGATAAGAGTACATTGATGGGTATCCAGGAAACAGTTATGGTACTCAGCGATTCCGCGTAGGTGTCCCAGTTTAATCTAAGTCTGTCGACACCGGTATTCGAAATAATCTGCGATTTAATCAAGTGGTCTGTTAAATTGCTTTCCGCAAGCCACAGAAGTCTCATAGTCTCCAGTTCATGGAACCGAATTGTTCAGTCACACTGTTCATTGAGCGGTAACCACAAACTCCTTCAATCCGGTACTATTTGTTTTCTTTTTCCATGATGACTTCAATATAGTTGAAAGAAAGATTTTATCCAAGTAATCGCAGCGTTCACGAAGTGAATATACAAAGAGACGTATAATAATGAATTAATTATTACCTAATTAAAATGATTCATGATCTGCGAACGAGCGAGCTGAGGTTGGGTGCGCTGAATACGGAGACAAGCTCCTGAGAAACACGGAATAAATAAGTGAATTTAAAAATGAAATAATCTGGTTAAATCGTATTTAATTTAATTATTACATATATTAGGAAAGTGAGACTTAATAAATTCAAACTCTGATGTATAAGGCTTTCAGGTCATCAATATTTTTACGAAATTTACTCTGTTTTTTTAAATTCTTTATGGACCTGTATAAGTAAAATCTATTAATTAAATATTCATAGCCTTAAAACTACCTACTTAAAGTGGTCGAGGAGCCAAACAGGCATTAAAAGCCATTTCCTTTCGCCAAATTCAAATTATCATAGGCTTTTTCTGGTCCTAGAAACTGAAATCAAACAAATTGAATTAGCAAAGGCTTGTTTTGGTTGTTATTTTAAAACCCCTAAAATATAACCTACAATTTTTTATGGGAAAATAGACTGATCTTCAGGAACGTGACCGAAAACGGGTGCTCACTTCCCGTGAAATTGGAGCAAACAATTGTCAATTAAAGGAGAACTGAATAGAGACCAATGAACGTTCCCCAGTCACTAAATGGTACATTTAGGCGGCATAATTAAAGTCCAGTAAGTAATACTTCCTAAATTCGGCTTATCAAAAGTTTTACCTATTTATTTTCCCAACATTTACCGTAAAGCGCTTTTAGGAGCACAAAACAAATTCGCCAATATTCTTTTTCGCGCTTTCAGGAATATTGGGTCTGTTATCCGTCTATTACATTATTTACACTGATTACCATAAAACGTCATTATTCTATTGAATCTAATGACTCAATTCATGGTCCGTTCACGTCTCAACACTTGTATTTTCTCTGATATCCCAGTTGTGAGCATGAATTGATGGCCACTCTCCATGCATGCAGAGTTATGCCTTTGAATTTTATTTACTAACCTACCAAAGGAATTTGTCAAAAGTTGGACCAGGGTGGTCATGAGGTGTTTTTTTTTGTCTAAAACCCAAGTTAGACGACCTGAACTAAGCCTGAGAATGTATTTTAAATTTTTTCGTTAAATCTAACCGCGTCAATTTTTCTTCAAGGTAACCGTGAACACACATTTTCTTGCCTCATTTGCTGAGTCTGGTTTTTTAGCTGGTCTTTAGAGTTCCCAAGCATAAATCGGGAATCCGAAAAGCTAAACATAGACGAACAAATAAATCAAGGAAAAATTGAGTAAAGAAAGAACTGTACTAAACACAACGTTTTGCATCACTTGCATTCTTTTGCTAGACTAATTATCAAGATCCCCTTTCAGAAAAATTAACCATTCCAAATGTGATGAAAGAGGAGACGACGAGTATTGATTAGAAGCGTACGTACCAGAACGACGTCTAGAAACTGTGTTGAATGAGGAGGGCACTCAAGCGGTTCTTGTGGTATAAGGACGGGATTGGCGACGGAAGAGTTGATTGATTAAGGGCGCTGTCCAGTATCCAGTTTGTCGCGTCTGCGTAGCCACGTGACTCTGAGCAGGTGATGGGAATCGGGGGCTTAGTTAGGCTTGGAGATCTCTTGTTGATGTAGTTAAATCTTTTAGAAGGATTAAGGATTATTCAACTGAATGTGCCAGGAAAAAATATTTCTAAGTCGGATAGACCTGTGACTGGCGCCTGTCGTAGACTTTGGCTTTGACAGCGGCGGAGGGAGGTGCTTCTCCTGCCAATTTGGTGGGATCCACTTTGAATTCCTCCAACCCATTTGAGTGATAATTTATACTCAAAACTACTGTCTGTAATTAGAGCGTTTAAGGTAAACTTTTAATGAGGAAAGAAACTGAATGAAAAACTGAAAAACTGTTACCAGTGATCGTGGAATTTGGTTGTGATAAAATTCGTCATCCGCCACATTATCCCCTTAACCTAGTTTAAAAGAAGTTTTAATTAATTTTACTAAAACGCTTTTTGATGAATTGAAAGAAGTCATAGAGAATCAGGGGCAGTATTTATTTATTTAAAATTCTGAGTGAACCCAAGCTTTTAAGAGTAATCACCGATTTCCCCTTAAAACTGCCATGTTTTGAAAAATTGTAAATTGGAATAATTTTGATCACTGTCTTCGTTTGATACCTTCAAGAAATCTTGCTGCTTCATCTTAATCAAACTCAGTCTTTAGGCGTAGTGCTTCACACAACCCTTTTCTCTGCACTTTCGTATGCTTGAATATTTAAAAATAAATGCATTTCTAATGGAAAAGAGTTCTTCGGAGAATCTTCCCCTTTCTCCCTCTCTCTCTCTCTCGTCTTGTCTTGTCCATTACTGGAGCAGAAGACATGGGTGTGTATAAATAAGACAGAAGTCCGCCCAACAGGCCATAATGGAAAGGTCTGTGCAGCTGGGGAGTTTCCCACAGTCTACCGCGTAGAGGGGAATTTCGAAAGGTCGTTCTCCCAGTAAACAATGGCACCGTCTCTCGCCCCGAGTCACATGGAAAACAAGTTACCTTACTGTCTGTCCCTCGTAAACAACCAAAAGTGCTGCATACAGTAAGGAACATGTCTTGCATTTCTAATGCAGTTTGATGTAGGTAAATGAACTTTTTCACGAAGCTTTCCAGTAGACATCAATTCTCCCCACTAAACAATGTGAAAAAAAAACAAGGCAAGAACTGAAGATTTCGAGGCCGTGGTGGCTAGAAGACAGTGAATGCATTTAATTTTTAACAGCTGTGAAAGTTAAGAAACATGGATAGACAAAATAATGGAAACACATAGCATTTTGGCATCATTATTTTTGAAAATGTTATTGTTGTATCTTTAGAAAATTATATTTATAATTTTCTGATTATCTTGAACTGTAATTCACTTATCTTTTGTTATTATCTGTATAATATGTACTATTGTTTAAATCGTTACTATGACGACTTGCACTTTGTTGAATAAACTTTGGAGTTACGACGCGTCCCGTCTCTTGTGGCCGTTATCGAAAGTAGCATAGCAACTCCGTACTTTACATTAGTTATGAAGAATCAAAGCATGAAATATTACAATATTTGTATGTTTATTAATTTTGTTATTCGATGTGTTTATCTAAAGTAGCTGTTTAGGCGGACATTCAAAAATGGTTATAACCTTAATAAAATGACAAACACCTCGAACTTTCAGAGGCCAAATTGTTAATGCTCCTATGCCAGGCGCTAGTTTTGCAGAAACCGCCTTCTAATCGTAAAACATGATGAGCTAGGGTGCTCTTTCTTGGGCAAATGATTTCCTCTTCATGGAAGAAAAATTAACAGACTAGTCCATTTAGGCATCCTATGGTTAACAGATAGAATTGTTAATAAATGGCACGAGGATCATTCTAGTGAAGTCGGCTATCTCATCTGGCCATCACGATTCCACAACCTCCGGCCCCAACACTATTGTTCATTCATGGTCGACTTAAGAGATTTAAACAAGAAGTTCATTACAAATAATGGGTTTAATGGACTCAGTCAGTGGAGGGAAATCTGTTAAATCCCTTGAGTGTCTGCCTAACAGGGAGGAGAATTAAACATCAGTTCTCTTTAGATAATGTAAGGTGATTACCTAGAAGAATTTCGGAGACGGTACGGTTATGCCTCTTGAAGGAGCCTATTCTGCAACTGTTCTTCATCATATTTAAAAACTTTGAAAGTTTATAAGTTTGGAAACTATTCTCGATAAAGTGTTTCATCTTTTTAGGTGGACAGTCAGGTGACAAAAATGGGTATATGAAAGTCACGGGAAAAAGGTCCCTTTTCATTCCCAAGGGAGAGTAACATTTAATGCTCGAATCCAGTGTCGGCAATTGGGGAGGCTTTTGAAGCAAGCTTTGAGCAGGAAAAAAAGACTTGCTCTAGTGAATCGAAACGGTCTGATGCGTTTTAAATACAATTCGGCACGACCCCACACAGCAAGAATCACGTCACAATAGATGAAAGAACTTGGTTTTGGGAAAATTCCACATTCACTATGGAAGAAGAAATAGTTTTGCAACTCCTCGGAAGGAAATTGAATCTAGAAGTTGTAAGTTGTTCGAGTAATCAAAACCTAAGGAATTTTCATCAGTAATGAAGGTGGGTATAAGCTTGTTGATAGATGGAAGTGCACTGATGATTGAATCTAATTAAGTGTGATATTCGGTCGCTTGTTTTACTTATTCGAAATCCGGGTTGAACCTCTGATGCTGATAGGCATTATAAGCTGCTCCATGAGTTTCATCCATCCCTTAACTTGACGATTGTGCCTTATTTAATTGAGCTGCCACTAGTTACTTTAATTTGTCCTTCTTTTCTCATTTATTTTATATTATAATTAAGGGAAACACACTGACGGCCATAGGCAGAAGCGTTTTAAAATAAACAAATTAAACCAGTTCGTAATCAGTGATCGAAAACTCTCTACAGCGATGAAAGTGTTGCAACCATAAATAAATATTGTTATTATTTGAAGTGATAATATTTAATAATTAACATTAGTTTGAATAGTTTTAAATAGTTTCGAAGTTTTTCTTACAAAATTTTGCACCTACGTAGTAAGAAGGATTAGCTCATGACAGCAAATTCTCAAGCTCATAATCTGAAGAGCTTGTGGGTAAAAGGGTTTGCTGTAAAATGAGGCTGGTAGACGAAGTTATCGTTAGAAAAGGATGCTAAAACTTTTTAAATGTGTCGCAAATCATGGATCTTTTATTAGGAAGTTTTTAAAAACTCGTCACTTCTCAACATGTAGTCTCACAGAGTCACACATTCTCGTTTTTTATACATCCTAACAAACAAAACTGATTAAAATGGGTTTATGCAAACAGGGCACTAAGAATCAACTTTGTAATAACTACGGCAACATTCTCATACCATTTCCATGGAATAATACTTGGCAATATTTTTTTCACTTCTTTTGTCTCGGTAGGTAGAGATGGTGAGACAAGAGGCTTTTTATGCATTTCTCTTCCAATCATCAGAGGAGTAAACAAAGGACGAAATTTATTGACCGAGACGTCCCTCCCTAGGGGTTCGGTTAGGAGGGTGACCGTAAAACGCTGAGATTCCAGCTTCCCCTAAATTGCCGTAAAACATTCTATTTAAGTGTTAGACGACTTAGCCTCTAAGAGACTGGTAATAGGGTGAGTATCTAGAAGGGCGATACTTCGACTACTTTCGTTATGTACTGCATTTACCAAGGCCATCGCATAAGCTTTGTCTGAATTTTGAAAAAACATATCATGTGAATTAATGGTACATTTAATTAAGAATTCAGTCACCACTACATTTCCCTTGGTCATCTATGACTTCCTAACACACTTTAACGAACTTTCCCCTATAGTATTTTACTATTCCCTTGGTTTTGTTGCAAGGCACTTTCAGAACAGCTCACTAGTATCAGTTTCAGCTTCTTGATACTACGTGACAAAAGTTGTTTCTTTCCAATAAACAAATGTTAGTCTGAAGGAGAAGCAAGCTCGGGAGAATAGGATGGATGAGGAATTCGCCTCCGACCAAGTGATCGTGGGTCTTTTGTGACGTGATTGTTGTCGTGATGCAACATCACCCTCTTCCTCGATTCACTAAAACCGATCTCTCCCCTCCTCAAAATTTGGTTTTCGACTGTGGCTGCAGTCTTCTCCGCTTTACGACCTTACCTTACCATTTCTATAAAAGATCCATTCTTTCGCCCGTACGACCTACTTATACACAATAAGTAGTAACTGCAAAAACTTCAATAACGAACCCCCCAGTTTCCACATCCCATTACTGGAGGTAATAGGAAAGAAATGGACATGAAAGTCCTTAAGACACTATTATCCTTCTTTTCACTGTACAAAAAGGCATCTGCCGTGGTCTACGAATGGAACCACTTATTTAACCCAGAGGCAGCAGGTTTAGCAGAAGGCTTTCTCGGTTCTGTTGCCTTGGAATCACTGGAGCCCTCTGAAAGGAGTTTCTGATCCTCCTCCCTGTCCTCCTCAGCAGGTTGCAAATCAGCGCGCTCCCGCACCTCTTGCATGAGTTCCTCAATCTGCTTCGAGGGTCGCTTGCCGTCTTTGAAGATGTCCGGGAACTCAAATTCGTGACCGGGGGCCTTTAACAAGAGCGAGAAATGGACTTTTATTACCCAATTGACAACCGTTTGACTAAGTTTACTATAGGATAATGTCTCTTATCCTAAGAACGCTCTGCCATTGAACAAAACCACTCCATTTTAGTGACCACTCGATCGATAAATACATTTTAGGATGGATTTATTTGGCTTCCCATAGATTGGATTGAACCTTATATGGTTAGTAAGGATATTATACATTCAATCAATGGCACCCAAACCAGATTTTTCATATTGACCAAGCAGAGAGCCTACACAACACCCCTTCGCTCAGAAAGTCTTGTTTGAAATTCTTCATTTAACGATCTCTAGAGCCTTTGGCATTTATAAAAATGCAATAAAGTCGGTGAAAGAACTTGCAAGGTTGACATAGGCAACTTTTTCGTAGCGCTCGGACTCCCGAGGAAGAAGATGGGGGAGCTGTGCACCAATGACGGTTCTTAAGTTCTCTGCCTCATCCAGTGGAGGCACTAAGATGGAAATAAAGGCAAGACCATGAAAAGTAGATACTGTCAGGACCATAGGACCTTACTGTACAGCTAAGAAAATGTAACAGAGGAACTCACAGTCGTGGTAAAGCATTTTGAGCTGAACACCGACGACAGGAACCTTGTAAATCTTTTCAAGGTACTGCTTAACGTCGAACTTGGTCATTCTAAAGATTCAATCGGTTATATGTAATTGACTGTGGATTTTGTGAAAATATTCTACAATGCGGACGCACTGAGGGTGAACTTTGAAGACCACTAAATTTTTGGGACATTTTTCCCCAGGATAGAGCATCTTCATCCAAAATGGAGGAAGAAACATACGTAATTGCGGATCACCGGGTGTGAATTTCGGGTAAACAACATGACGATTCCACAATGGACTACATAAATAAAGAACTTGAGGTCATTTTTTAGAAATTTTAGAACTCAAATAGTCATCCGACACTCACACAAAGTGCTTGGTATTCGGGAGGGCTATTGGATTAAAGTAGATAACGGGACGCATCTTCGAAAAAAAATTTCAATTGAAGATCTTGAGTCCTTGTAAGGAATCAATGCAATTAACAAAACACTACGAGATTTGTCGATAAAAAGGCTCGAAAACTTACCACACCCGGCCAGACACAAAAAACGAGACGACTGTCAACCTTTCCGATTCAAGAATGGTGGTGGAATCTAGCTGAAGTAAAAACTATTTGCATACTATACTGAAATAGTTTAAGGAAAATATATATATGTATAAATTATTATTGTCATTGGACTAGGTTCATTTTGATTATGAATGATCATTTAAGATCTACAAGTAATATCGTTTTCCTTTATAATCCGTAATTTAATTAGTGCAATAGTTTATTCATGATTTAAGTAATGAAACCATATATGTGTGTATGTGTAGCCTAATCAGAAAGCTAAATTAAGTTTGCCTCACAGAGAGACTGAAATTTTACCCTTTTCGTTTGTGTGGTGGCATTCGATTCTTACGATGGAATTATGAGAAGGAGCTTAATTGATTGAATTAATTGCAAAATTAGAGGATGTTCAGCACATCAACGCGTAACTTTACGTAAAGAAAAATGTAATTCTTATGAGGTGAAATTAAGTGTTCATTGTCATGTCACAGATTAAGCAATGCTTATTATGGATGTGGCGATAGGCTGCAAATTAAATACCAGAAAGCCTTATCAAAGTTACCCCAACAAGAGATGGGCATCTTAAATATTTTACGTGATTTTAAGCATATCATTTGGAAACACAAATAAACATAATTATAAGACTAGTCTGTTTTAGTATTAGGTATCAAATCTCGCTAATTAAATTAGAAGCAGCCATTATCCACAGTTTAGATAACAGGTACTTAGTGGGGGCATTAAAATGGTTTTGATAAGACATAAGTAAAAATCTCGTTCTCGTGGAATTACTGTGGTCAGAAGTCGAAAATTGCCAGCTCTGAAAGCAGAATTGCTGAGTTAAACGTAAAAATCAGTAACATCAGTTAATAATGTTTTTGAAAACGGTTTGCAATTTTAAAACTCTATAATAAAATTAAAACATAAATATTGGCTTATTTTATCGTAAATAAGGGGCTGTAATAATTATGGTAGACTGGTCACGCCAACGCGCGATTTGATTGACAACGCCGTCCTCGCCGCCACTTCTTTGCTCTGCATGGCTGTTGATGCGGACGGTAACGAGGTTGGGTATGTTTTTATTCGCGGAAATCTAGCACCCTTCTAGAAAGCTGTTTGTAGGTGGACTCCATCAGTCAACAAATACAAGTAAGTTGTTTCATTAAGTAAATGTTTCAGGTGGCTTGCACAACTACTTTTCTAAATTTGGAGACATCGAAGAATCTGTTGTTATGATGGATAACAAAACAGGAAGATCAAGAGGGTTCGGCTATGTAAAATTTAAGGAACCTTCCTCCGTTGATCAAGTACTGTCCAAAAAGGTGCACGTAATCGATAACAAGGAAGTCGATCCTAAGAGATGTAACGTAAATATGCGTGGGAAGGTGTGTTAAATTCCACTGCGCTCAGTGTTCTGTTACTTTAGAATAAGCGAAGCCTGAAAATATTTGTTGGTGGCATTTCCTTTGAACATGACGAAGAGTTCGTTCGCGCTTTCTTCCAACAATACGGCAATGTAAGAAATACTGGAGATACAACAAATACATTTAGGTGACCGATGTGAATCTACTCACCACTCCCGGTCGTCCACGTCACCGTGGTTTTGCATTTGTTGGCTTCGATGATGAAGAAGTTGTCAAAAAACTTATAAAGCTCCACTATGTTCATCTTGGTGGGAAACAGGTTGAGATTAAACCCATGGAACCGCCAAACGCGCAAAAGTCGTTTGGCCTTCTCCCTCCTGCTTTCCTAAACGCCCACCAAGATCGATATCGTGGAAACACCCGCTTTGATCACTTTCCGCAAAACATTTCATGTGAGTCCGATTGCGCTTTTGGTGAAAGCCACTATAGTGTCCAAGCAACCGAAAAGCAAAAACCGTGGTTTTGTCCTGTTGCCCCTAGCAGTCGTTTAGTTGGCTGACCTATTTCGACTGACCTCAAGTCTGGGTCCAACGGTTTCCAAATGTGTTATTGATGACCTAAAGGAGCCATATTTTCTAAAAGGAGTCTTCAATCAGGCATATATTCCTGATTTTGTTTAACAGTTTAACATATATTTGTTTAACAGTTCTGTTGATTAGGTTAGTACTAAACAAAAAGGGGCCTTTGATTTAGAGTTTAGGGCCCCCTGGCCAGTTACTTCGCCATAAAGACGGTTTTTGAAAAAAAAGATTCCTAGTCTAAAGTGCTCTCGCATTCCCCTTCAGTTGGGGGCTACAGTGATCACTGGGCGAACGGTTTGAGTGGAAACGGTGAGTTTGGCTGCAGGTACGGTCAACATGGCGCGGCCAGCATGTTGAACCCCAGTTCCCATAACGGTGGAGGCTGGGGTCAGCTGATGGAGAGTCATAGTCTCCACTTCCAACATGGCCGCCGTGATCTCCAGCCTTGGAATCCCCAGGAGGGTGCGCTGCAGCAACAGCAGCATCCTTGGGGCCTCCCACAATCGAACGGTGCCAACGCCAATGGGTACAATCAAGGCGGTGGGTATTGCAGTGCCAACGCGGAGTCCGTCAATCGACAACTGGCGGCTCTGGTCACTGCTGCCCTGCAGGCCAATCAAAACAACTCTGCCAATGGATTCAAGACGACTGGAATGTCCCAACAGCAGCAGCAGCAGTGGAGCCCTCAATACTCCTCCGGCATTCGTAAGTCGGCTTGAAAACCGTCCATCTAGCGCACATGCACCCCGCTTTTCCACTAGATGGAGCTACAACTTGATCGCGTCTGCCATATAACGGTGTCGATGTTTCTTATCGATGTGCTGGATTTCTGTAAAGCAATGGTAACTCTTTTCCCGGATCCGCTGCAATCCAAAGTTTCACTAGCTCCTCTCGCACCCTTTGATCTTTGTGTTGTGGTTTTCCCTGCACTAGATTTCCCACTTGATATGGAAATCCTGGAACAAATTGTTCACGTGTGATTAGTGGAATGTCACTTGGCTAGCTTGGCCGACCAGGATTTTGTAATTCTACTCGAGGCGTAGATGTTGTCCATTTGACTAACTGGGATCGGATTTGTGAAGCAATTTGTCTCCTAGGTACAAGCATGTCGACAAAGTTCATTGCCACTTAAACGCACTGTGGCTTCTCCCATTCAATTCCAAGCACGAGACACTCTTCAAAACACGGTTTGTTTAACTCGACGAATGGGTTTTTCATGACTCGGGGCCCCTCTTTCAAATAGGTTTCTAATCACGAATCCATCACGGCCCTCATTGTGTACGTAGTGGTAGTGACTCAGTGTTGCTTATTGGTTTGTCTGGAATTTGTTTCACCGGCCCATTTGGGTGCTTCGTTGGCTGGGAAGGTCGCTGGCATTTGCCATCTCCACCTTAGCGCTTCTCTTTGTTGTCTCCTCATTTTGGTAGCCTCTCTCGCTGGTTCATTCGCGCGTCTGTTTGTGTGAGAGATCGTACACGACTGGAGGTGATTCATTAAATCGAAAGTAAGATTATATAAATTTTGTGTAGAAGTGCATGGAATTCGAACGGTCGATTTTCTCCGGTGAGTACGTGACACAACTTCTAAGGAATGCTGCATCGCAGCGCGTGGCCAGGTCTATTTTTACCGAGCCTATTGGTGCGAATCTTCCGATGGATGGTGGTCAGTTGTTTGTGGATATCAGGGCCATGTGATGTGGCTATTGGGGGGGATGCCTTGAATCGATTACTGTTGCCTCCTTGTCCCGAGCATTGCTGCCCTCGGCGCGTGCTTCAGCGGCTTCAATTTTGGACATTATTCATCCCCTGCCTCTCTCTCTCTCTCGTTTTGGATGTCTGCCAGAGTTTAAACCACCCACCGCCTCACTCGCACACAAACAAACGGAATATATCTGTCTATTGCTGCTACTTTGTTATGCAAAGGATTGCGAAATCGCGGGGTGCTTGCGTTTGTGTGTTTTGCGTCGAGTAGAGAGACCTGTGGAAAGACCAAAGTCTACCTTTTATCCTTTATGAAGGCAATTTGGTTGAATAGGTGGGTAATTTGCAAAAGGTCGCTAGCTGGGACTAACCTAATCATTTTACCTCCACACATCAATTATCACCCACTTGAATCGTCTGCCAAACGATTTTTGGCATCTCTTCGTTTGATTTTGAGGAGAAAACTTGGAGTGCTGGCTGCATAATTTGCCTTTTGATAACTTTCCGGCTGCTTAGCAGGTGACACCCCCCATTAATATGCTAATTTTCTTGTGTACTGCTCTCAAATTCTCTACCCCTGGTTCCCCTGTTATTCCTTCTAAAAGGTAAACATGGTGCCCCTTAAAAGAAGCTAGTTTTCACGGCAGTCTTGGTTTAGCGTTGTAAATTTGTTCATCGGCTTTTACCGTATGTTCTAATGCCTCTTATTGAATCCATTCTAGTATCCAGCTTCTTTGATTTGATTATTTTGCTTGACTTACTCCTTTGTCGTTAAAAACGAAGTGTTTTTTTTTCGCTCAAACGGCTTTAAGTCGGCTACTAAGCCTCCTTAATCAATATTATGGTCTCCTACGGCTAACGATGTACTTCTGAGAACTTGAGCTGGCCACAATCACGTACTGGCGACATCACGCCCACGCACTGTTTTTAATTGATCACTCTGTTCAGAGTGATGGTCAATGATTAATAAGCCATAGCCAAGTGTGGGTGTTGAAAGTACTCTCATTGTCTCCGACGCTTATGCTAGTTTCGGCCCTACGCAATCATCTGAGACGACAATGTCCTGTGCCCCATAATTAAGACAATAAATTATCACTTTTGACCCCTAACCCATGAAGAATATTATTGCTTCCATCAGCACTCGAATGGAGTCTAAGGAACAATAGGGTGCTTTGTTGTAGTCGTAATGAATCACTTGCTATTAATACTCTCTATTGGAACGGGTGGTGTGTCGTCGCTGTCAGGTTTAAATTTCAGCAATTCGGGTCGTTTGCCTTTCAGGTGGAGACGCATTTTTCCCAGGTGACAGTGCCAACAGCTCCGCTGCTACCAACGGCCACGGCGCTTTTGGAATGGACTCATCGTCGCTTCACGGTCTGAACGCTTCGTGGAACCAACCGCCGCAGCAGCAGCCACAACAGCCCAAGAACACCAACTTCCATCTGGATGACAGCAGGGCCGAGATTTTGAGCTCCCTCCTCATCGCAGCGTCTGGCAGTCACACCCAGTGGAGCCAACATTCGGGAAATAGCAACGGATGTCCCGCTCAGAACGCCTGGGGTACCGTTGGATCGAACGTGATGTCTGAGGACTCAATCTGTAAGTGAAATCGAGAGCTTTCTATTTGCTGACGTAGGCTGAATTCCATTGAGGCTGTCTATCACAACTTCAAAGTAACTTCCCAGGCAGGCGCAGGAGAGTGTGTTAAGTCATTTAGAGTAATTGAGTTATTTGGTTCTCGTGTAATGAAATTATATGAGTTGGGTTATGTCTATCCACGGGGTGTTCGACAGAAAGTTGGTAGTCCCGCCAAGAAACGGGGCAGTGTTCGGTGGATAGATCAATTTAATAAGCGGAAGTTACGCTGTGCTCAAAATAATCGCTCCCATTAGTGGCTGTTACCGGAATCTAGAGCAAGCTGATTTGGTACTTTCTAACAGGGTCTTTGTATTATTGGAACGGTGGTGGTGGGTTAGGATCTTTTCTGTAAGATAATGAAATCTGCTACGTTTAGTTGTGTAGCAGCGAAGGTGTAAGCATCGTGGTTGATGCTAAAACATTATATTCAAACAGTAACGAATCCCTAATTCCCTCTGCAACTTTAAGTTACAGATTTCGCTGAGGAAATCTACTCTTAGGTCGCAATTTCTTCTAACCAACACTGCCCTTCAGTTCAGTTTTTAGGGGGAGCCTTGAAGGCTTTGTGAGTTATCTTGATGCCTAGTATTCCCATCTCCTGGTTATCCTGGAGAATCTAAACTTTTAGCGGAAACGTAGTGTGTGACCACTTAAGACATCAAGAAGAACAATCCACTGTGTAGAGGTCGGGAGTGTCGATTGTGGGTGCCACACTTTGAATTCCAAATTTGTTTGGCTTCGTTTACTAACGGATGCAGGAGAATTGTTAAGATCCCCTCCTGCCAAGGAGCTGTGTTGTTAATGACCCAACACTTAACCCCTTGAAATTTCCTCTTTTTTTCAGACCTCACGCAGCGTACCCTCACCGTATGGCTGCTGCAGCGCATGCTGCAATGACTTGATGTATGCCCCATGTTTCGATGTGTTTATGTGTAGTTTGTAGTCCGCACTATAGGCCATTTTAATAAAAGTAGTGGTTTAGAAAACACAAGCTGTAACCCCTCCCCCACCCCCACCTCCCCACGATTTCCAGGTAACACCGAGCTCTGTAGTTGACTTTACACTGGTTCTGGATGGTCTAAAGTCGATTCTTGAGCTGATATGCGTCAGTTTAGCGAAGCTTCGGAAATCTGCTCCTTTGGTTGTCGAGACCTGAAGTATTAGGCTCCGGATATGCTGAAATTTGTGAACCATCTTCATCGATAATGGTCCCGTATTGTGCTCATACAGCCGAGCACTTCTAATAAACCTTCTGTTTGTGAGCAGATCGTCTCTTGATTTGGGAGACGTATCTTTAGTATGCGATGTATGATGCCTAATCACTTGTGGAATAACCATTGGCCCTTAAGGCAACACCTCAAAAATAACTGTTAAATAGCTGCTTTGTCCGAGCAGTTGATAATCGAGCCGGCCGCCGCCTTTTCTCTGCTGTGTGTGTGTGTGTGCATTTGGGGGAGAGTGATGACAGTGACTGCTGCGCCAAAGTTGGTTGGTTGGCGCGCACGAGCGAATTGAGTGAGCTTGGCAGGCGGCCATCTTCTGCCCAATTTGGCACGCATCTTGCCCCATTCCCCTGTCCATTCTCCCATGTACGAATTCCTAATTGCCGCCTTGTAAAGCCAATAAAGCTGTTCAGATGGTCTTTGGTTTGAGTTAGGTGTAAAAGCGGTCAATATGTCAAAGTTGGAATTTTTTAAGGAGCTCTCTCTAAGTCCGAGTAGCGACGTGATCGAACAACTGTTCCTTGAGTCGGTGTATTACATCGCGTCTTTAGAAGGTTAAGTCAAAGAAATGACTACTCCTGAAGAACGAATGCATAATTTTTTAGTTCATACGGTATAGTCTTAAGCAGAAATTTGCTTGACTATTGAGTTTCCAAAAAAGGAGAATGAGGTAGGGACGTGATATTTTAAAGGGAACCTACGTGATGAAAGAGATCTCGGGAGTCGTTTTGACGACATCGAAATCGTCCATTCCTTGTTCTCATAGGGACCAACTTAATTGGGAATGTGGTCGGACAACTGCCGTGTGGTTCCGTTTTTTTGGAGGGGGTACAAGCACGAACTGTCATAATTCCTTTACCAATCTCTGGTAAAGTGGTCATCCCCCTCTCAGCGCCTCTAACCCTGGTGTGTTTTCACTTTCTCCCCAGTATTCAGAATGGACGAGAATGCGGGGCTGTACAAGAGCACCAACGGACTGCTGGACGGAAACAGCAGCAACAGCATGGGGGGCTTGTCGACGCCGTCGGAGCCGTCCGACTGGCAGTCGGCCATGGCCGCCTTGAACGTCTCTCAGCCTCAGCAGCAGCGCTCGATGGTCGCGGCTACGGCTTCTCAGCTGAAGCGCTAAGACCCGCTCGAACCTAGACCTCTTTACGTTCACCGCTGGATTTATCGAACGCCTCTTCTAGCGCCGCCAACCCCTCCCCACCAATCCTCCTGGCAACAATCATTGTTAGCTGTGATCCTGTTCCCTCCTCCTGCAACAAATCAGGTGTCGCGCCATTCTCAGTTAATGATGATTGTGCGTACGTGTGCGTGTTTGTGTCTGCGTGAGTATAGTCCTTACTACCACTGTTATTACTACTACTACTACTACTGTTATTGTTACTCCGAAGTGCCCCTCTTATTTTTGTCCTTTCTGCCAACCCTCTCTAACCCAACTCTGCCTCTTCAACCGCTTTCACTGAGGCCGTATATACGTATATATATATATACGAATGTGAGTTGCTAGTAACGCCGCTTAGTAGGTACGTGCTGCTGTGTATGTGTAGTGTATCTTCCCCTTCCTCTGTGGCCGAGAAAAAGCCGTTTTATATGTACTACTGCTGCGGATAGTAAAATGTTAGGTTCCCGCGAAATCTGTACCACCCGCAACCTTGCCTTTTACCCCCCCCCCTTGTTCTCCACATCATTCTAAAAACCTGCCTATACTGTTACTACGACTACTACTAATATTGCTGTTATCAGTCCGTATATATACATATGTATGCCTACTTATAAGTACACATATCTACGTATGAATACAGGACGCGCTGTTTTTTCTCGTTTTTTTGATGGTGGTTTCTGGAATGCAATTTCAATGTGTTGGTTAATTGAAGGAGAGAGCTTGTCCTTTGGCCACAAAGGCCATTAAAAGAATGTCATGAACCCAAGGAAATTATGGCAACCATTCAAGGCCTAAAAGCTGGGTAGCCATGCTGTGACCGGGCTGTTTTAGTCAGGTCGTACCATAAGTTCTGCCCAGATTTCACCCTGAGTTCAAGAACGGAAATTCAGTAGCTGACGAAGCGGCTGGAAACACTCAGTTCATGGAGAGGGATGCAGATGACGGTACTGGAGTGGTGGTTTCACCCTCCACGAAGATAAAGATCGAACTGGACGACGTTCAGTTGAGTTCAGTAGTAAGCAACTTGAGGAAGCCTATCCTCAGTTGATATTGACAATTAAACTTACTTCAAATTATGCAACTGTTCATCTCCAAAGTTTCCAAACTCGGAGAACGGGTGTCTCATGACTCGAGTTGTTGATATCCGCTATTCTCTCCAATTTCGCTAGCTTGTTTTACCCTTTTTTGATAGATGACCCGTGACTGGCAATAAATGGATCTTTTATCGAGATACAGTAATATTATTGGGGAAAGGCCATAGCCAGAAGGGAAAATTCATCGGAAAAGGTGATTTTTCAACCAAGATGGAGGGACTGGGGAGGATTAATGCACTTTGAATTGTTATCGCCAAATGCAGCAATTAGTGAATGGAAAAGGGATGTTGTTTCACCGGACTAATGCAGCACGACGCCCCAGACAGTAGGCATCACGTCACAAAAAATCGAAGAAATTGGTTGAAAATTCCTCGTCCACCACCTTATTTTCCCGACTACCTTGCTCCCTCTCCTTCCTCGGACTACCATTGGTTTCGCACCCTACAAAATCATTTTAAAAAGTCAAACTTTTGTTAGTTCTTCGGATCATAACCGAGGAATTTTGCAGTAGTGAAGGTAGTAATAAGCTTGTAAATCGAGGGAAGAACGTCGTAATTAGTTAGTGTACATTGATGATTGAATCTCTTTAGTTAAATCTAGCACTTGGTCGCTTACATTTATTCAGAATTAGGGCAGAATGTTTTAGTGACCCGAGGGTTTTTCGGTGATCGTGCTACTTATTGCCTCCGTCTCAGATGCCAATAACTTCTTGGAGACAAACACAGAATGAATACGTCAGGAGACCTCGGCGTATCGGTTTTCGTATTATTAAATCGGAATTTTGTGACCGTGATTATGGGAGGGTAGTCAGTGAGAATTCGGTTTTTCATCTAATAATGAAGAAAATTTCCTTGGTTGGATGACGGATGATAACAGTTAAACTAGCCAATGACAGTATCTCTGATGATTACAACTCAGTCTGGTATTTCTGATTAATGTATGAGAGTTTTGGGGATAAGATTCGCTGTAGATCAAGTTGAAAGCGTTTGGAGCAGTTTTCGTAAAAGAGAATGAGACAGAAAGGTTCTTCAATATGCCTACCAATGTTAAGAGTGTTCCAACTCTTGTTTCTTCTCTCATGAGTAGCCCCTGTGTTCTGTAAACATTCTCAGAAATCAGAAGTCAAAGACCTTGGGCGTGGCTTTCTTCACTAGGTTTTTTAGCTCCAACAAAAAATCGGTGAGACCTCAGCTCTTCCGAGAGGCTGGTACCAACTGAAAAACTTTTCTCATGCCCACTGTGACAAGGAGGATAAAGCAAAATTTACCAAATTAATTAATTAATTTAAAGTCAACATGTGTTTGTGATTCTTGCTCGATTCAGTAGTCATCGAGACCAACAAACTTTCGAAGCCTGTATTATGGAGAATTCTGGAGAACGTTCTACTTCTATGTTATTAAAACGGATTCTTTTGAAGACTTGCTTGTTTGAATTTTTGAAAAAGGGTAAAGAGAATTGAAGCTGAGTCGGGACCGTGCCCTCTCTCGAAGTTCTAGAACGTCTAGTGCAACCAACGAAGAATGCGCTGGTGCATGTAACAGGACCCCACCATGAAGTGTGCTCTCTAAGAGTCCTTAAAACCTCAGCATAGTCGGCGCATGTGACTGTTCTTGGGTTTTGAAGGTTAGCTGTCAATTTTACACACACTCTGAAACTCAGAAAACCCTCGCTTTCCATTTTGAGTCGACATTCGAGATTTAAACCTAATCCATTGCTCTTACTGTTGTTGCACTAAGTATCATACTTCTAATTAAAGTTTCATCTCAGCCAGAAATCAATTTTAAATAATGTTAAGGAGTGAGTGCTCCGAGGATACTGAGATACATGGTGCTGAAATCTTAGTCCAACATATTTATCCTGAAGAAAAGCTCAATTTCCCGACATGACATGAGAAGCCACTAGGGAAATCTGTGATCGCCAATGAGCTTTTTCAATTCGGTTTGGTCAGTTTAGATACTTTAGTCCTGTTCGAGGGTCTAGATCATCTCTCTCTCCTTTGATTAACCAAATCAAATTGTAGAAGACTGTAGTCAGGGTCTTCATAATCCGTGGTGCTTTATTTTCCAGTTCCATCACAGTAACGATATTCCTCCTTATCTCAAACTCCTGTTTTCAGCGGTTGAGAAAATGGAATTTGTCTACACGGGGTTTGAGCAATGTAGTGACATGCATCAAACTGATCACATGTAGCTAAATGCAAGGTAAACACCAACTAAAGTGTTCTGATACGTTTTCCGTCGTTTCAATCATACATGTACTTTTCTTGGGTATTTATGACATTCTTAAATCTTTTTGCAACATAATGCTACTATTGATTCGCAGAACTCATAAATATCAGTTGCAGAATCCGTGTCTTTCAAATGATTTAGTAGGAGCTACGAAACAAATGGTACACGGGAGAATCTACGTGGGAAAATAAGGAGGTGGCCAAGGAAATTTCGCCCAACCAGAGTCTTCAATCTTTTGTGGGGCTGTGCTGCAATGTCCCGATGAACTAGCACACTAGCAAGACTCTGGGTTCGAGCATTAATTTTTGCATTTGGTAACAATTCGCAGGTCATTATTCCTTGACGATCCCACCACACTGAAAGAAGAACTTTCCCATGATATTCCCTTCTGAACTCTTTCTGGGGTCTTTATGCTTTATGACAATTGCACTGTCTACGGCTCTTAATATTTCAACAAAAAATCCCGGCACATGTTGGCTAGGATTGAAAGAAGTGCGGATTCGAGTAGATTGATTTCGGACAATTCATGAGCATGCACCCACTTTCCAGGTTGGGGAATTTTTCCAAAATTGTGCAGATGAAGACGGTGAACGTTTGTGAGGCTTAAACTAAGCTCAATCGCCGTCTAATCAGCTGGTAAGGTAGGTCAGGCTTCTGAATCAGATGAACGTCATTCGGTTCAATCTTCATTTGAGTGCAGGGTATAACCTCAATTTCTTCTGCAAATGCTTTCTTTCACACATCCCTCTCCATACACTGAGTGATTGTTTCCAGACGCTTCTACATAAATGCAAAAAGCACTAGGTGGCCCAAATAGTTCTTGGGTACTTCGATATTAGTACGGTTTTCATTTTTTGAAAAAATTCAACAAATTTACAAACATCCAAATATAAATATGTTGCTCAACTCTAATAGGGGTTACAAATGCCCTTTAAGCTTCATTTAATTTAAAATGACAAGGTTCGGACAGAATTTATGGGATGCTTGGATATAAGTATCTTTTTCAAGATCGAAAAAATAGCTTCTTTTATGGGGGTCAGAAAACACACAGGCTCAAGTGAAACTGATAGTGAGTAACTTGAAACAAGGTTAACTCTCAGAGAAGTGTTCCAGTATGCTTTCCTTTGCTTAAGCTTTTTTATTTTGTTACTATTACCATCACACAGACCAAACAAAGACCACTTCAATTATCAGGTCATCTTGGAAGTTCTGTCCGAATTTTAGTAATTTTAAATTGAATGAAATTTAAAGGGTAGTTTACGTTAATGGAGGAGAACATGGTTATGGCGAATCATCAGGCCACAAGTTAATCGCCTACACGATGAATCAGTAGGGTTGTTTCCAGTCATAGACTTTGTCATCAGGCATGCGAGTGACGAAGCAGTTTTAACTGTTAGGGTGAGAGTGGTTTGTTTGAAAACATTTAACTTACCCATTAGGCCATTCCATAAGTCATCTCTGAGTTTTAATTTACTTAAAGTGAATGAAGTTCAAATGGTGTTTTGAATTGAAATAAAAATTTGCTTGATTAAAACGATGTTAAAGTACCCAAGAATCATTTGAGGTGTATAAATATGTTTTATCAACTCAAGAAAGGAAACCCAGCAGCCGACGAAGGGAAGTAAGACATTCACTGAGCTTATGGAGACTAGTGTGTGATTTAAAGAAGACAGTTACAGAAGATGGTTTGTGAAATTCAACTTGGAAAATAGGTGTTTCATGCAGTGCGTTGCTGAAAACAATCTCAAATCTTGAGCTGACGTCATCTTCTCTTCTCTCCATTCGCGCCCAACACATTTCGGCTTTTTTGGTGGGGAAAAATGAAACTTTTTATCGAAAAGTATGAGAGATTTTGCTTGAAGGGGAGAGGGGAAGAGCTTGGACACAACTGAGAAGGGAACCCCATGGGAAGAAGGTTCTTTTGTCGGTCTGGTGGGGTCCCCAGGGAATAATGAGTTAATGTAAACTCTTCTGCCTACAGCAATTTAAGAGTTTGAAGTAACCTATGAGCAGGAAAAAGACCCGCTCTATGGAATCGAAAATGAGCAATGTTTCGTCAGGACAATGCATCACGACCCCAGACAAGATTGGAGAAGAACATGGTTCGCAGAAAACGCCTGTTCATGCACCTTATTCCCCCGATCTTGCACTTTCAGACAATCATTTGCTTCTTAGCTTACAAAATCACTTCGATGACGAAACGGCTTTTCCAACGCCGCTGAGAGAGGTTTTTACAATTGACAACAAAAGAATTTTGCCATAAAGAAAGCATTAGAAGATATAAAAGGAAGTCATAAATAAAATGGGGAAATTACATTGAAACTTGAGTATTTAATTAAGCGTAGCATTTGGCCACTTTTTTATTTATTCTGACTTGCTGCCTAAAGCTTGATAAATGCTAAGTTCCTGTTGTGCTTTTTCTTTTAACTGAAGGCGAAAACAGCCGAAAAACCCGACGACATCTGGTGGTTCAAATGTTGGCCTCCCATCTTAGCAACTAGACTGCTGACTGCCTGATAGTGACTTGCGCCTCTGCTGGAAGCAATCATGATAGGGCTGACATTTACGATATGACTAATTCGACAAGCAGATTGTTTTATGAAGTTGTGCGCTTTCAAAATCATGTTAAATGCAATCCACTTAACTCAGTCATCCGATACGCTGAGCTAGAATTTCCCTGGCTACTCTCCAAGCGCCACAAATTATATCCATCACCGTTGCCCAGCATAAATTTGGCCATAAAATAATGCACCGATGTTGATAAATGCCATCCATAAAAGCTGCTTGTCATGGTTGAGGAAAGGCTGTTATTGCTGAACCCCCTACTGAAATGCGATATCCCCTGTTGATGGGTGGTCATAAAACGCTGGCAGGAACTGGCTGGATGATATGGCTTGAATAGTCATGTGCAGCCGTTACACAGCTCGTTAACTCTCCTCCCTGATGATCTATGATACCCTTTCGTCTATTGCAGGATTCTCTTGGTTTCAAATCAAAGAACTCAAAAATGTCAGTTTCAGCCTCTTCTAGAAGAAGAAAATTTTTTTCCACTGAAGTTCCCTTCTAGGCTCTGGCTGGGGTGATTCCCTTCGCTAGCGAAGCCTCTTTTCCATTTGTCGTAAATTGAAACTCTAAGGAAACTTACACAATGATCCGATAGACCAGTAAAGTAGAATCTCTGCTTCGTCACTCTCATATCTGATGACAAAGCGTGAGGATTATGACCGAGCCTACATGCTGATTCATCATGGCCTGATGATTCGCCCAGACCATGAAAATAAGTAAGCGAATATGCTCCCACATGAACCACTAGGTTGAAGGTTTTGGGGTTCTTCGGATTTCGTTAAATGAACTGAATGTTTCGACTTGTACTATGGAGCTTCCACCCTATGAAGACCCCCGCAACCACTTGCGATAGTGTCCCCGAGGTTAAATTCTCACCGAAAATGTTGTCAGCATCTTTTTTCAACAACACCAGCCCCTATGTTTAGCCCCTCAAAACGGAAGATTAGTTAAATACCCAAGTATTACTCAACAGGACGACTTCATCTGATAAAGGGTAGGAAACTACTGAGCTAATTGAACCACCCTGCTGTATCAGATTTTCAACTCACCGAGAGACCGCTGTAAATGGTTGGATATTAATTGTTGCTTTGCGACAAGTTCCACAGAAACCCTTCTTTCAGCGAGTTTAAAAACAGCTTGCATTACGGTGGCTATTTCGAGAAAATCTCTTTGAAGAAAAGTGAGAAATTTCGTGATAAAACAACCACCTTTTGCCTGATTTCACTGTCAAGTTTAGTTTGAATACAGTGGATTCTCCATCAGCGGTTTACTGTTGTTTGCAAGCAGTGTACTTTTACAGCCCCAATTTTTAGTTATCACGCTCCAACAACCAACCAAGTAGTTGTGCATGAATTTTATCTTTTTTAAACTAAACGAAATTAGAAATATATTTAAAAATGCATAATTGAGTTGAGTATTGCTATTTTAAGTTAGTATTCATATAAACTGATCGAATTTTGTTTTACAGAACAAAAAAATTACAATATTCTTCACGAACATCCCGAAAATCAGTTGAGGTGTATAAGGACTCATGAGTTTGAGAAAAGAAACTCGGCAGCTGACGAAGTCTTTGAGGTGTAGATTTCGCCCTCCACGGTCCAGTTGAGTCTGATAATTAGTTTCTTGACGAAAATCTTGCCTTATAAGTTGATAAATTGGCTATTAAGATTAGTTCAAACCATAAAATGGCTCATTATCATCTTCGGAACTGCCGAAACGATACTATACTTGGGCGACATGACTGGTGAGAAATGGATATTTTATTAAGATGCTAATCGTCTTAGGTCGAGATATAAACCTCATGGGAAAAGAGTTTCTCTTTCAATCTGGTGAGATCGCTAAGAAATAATCCACTTCTAACGGTATTCACCTATAGCAGCAAAATTTGAAACTTAAATCTACTGCCAGCAATTATGGCGGTATTTGAAGGAAACTTTGTGAAGAGAAAACGACCACTTTACACTACCACTTGTTTCGTAACTTATAAAAGCACTTGGAAGAAACTGCTTTAACAACACAGAAATGGACTAAAGCTGACATTTGAGAGTTCGTCCATTGATCAAAACAAGAAGAATTAGACAATAAGTCATGGATATGATTGAATCTTTGATTAAATGTTACACATAAACACTGGTTTATTGCTTCAGAATTTTGGGGAATTTTCTGGGTATTTACCACTTGACTCCGCAAAGGTCCACGATTTTGCGCAGTTGGACTCTTATTCAAATAGTTCGGCCTTTCGCATTTGTGCTACAGTCAATTTTACACCGTCCTTAACTGGAAGTTAGCTTTGACTATGAGTTAATACAATGAAAATAATAAATAAATTTAAGGCCTCGCGTTAGTTTCTTGCGATTTTGGCAATGAGGTCTTGTGATGAAAGGATTGTTGTCACAGATCAACCAATTGAGTGAATTTGAGCCAGCAAAAACGTGTGAGCGTGTGGTCTTTTTCCCACATTCACAATTTACCTCCTCTGGGGTCATAAAGCCTGATTATCCTTTTCCAGAAAGTTTCACCACCACAGAAAATGACCCCAGTGTGATCTGGACGTGCAGTGTGAGAATAACACAAGATTCTCAATCAGTCCTACAGGTTATACGAAGTAGAGTGCAGTACAGGTATTTCAGCAGTCTACTTTCCGGACTCATACAGTGCAAGATTTGCATGACTAGAAGCAAATGTGGGCGTTGTCAAGGCAGATGTCAATCATGAGCCATATGTTCACGGAGTGTTTGACAAAGGTTGAATACTTAACCGATTTAGTTGTTTTGAAATAAATTTAATATTTAAAGGTTGATTCAAAACATCAGCATTTAGTTGCAACTGTAGTGGTGCTTCCAAAACCTGCATCAAGTTGATTTTAAATTGTTTTAACTCTGCTGTCCGTTAATTGGTATTTTGTAGTTTTGTCACTCTCCACGACCGCACCCAGCCATAAATGATGATTCGTCCGCAGTTAAGGCGCATACCAAATATAGGGGAATTGGTTTGGTAGCAAAAGTTGGCGGCTGACAATCATTTTTGACTTTTTCTTGAGATTTGACAAGAGTCTGAATCTCATGCAAGCAGCCCTATATTCTATTAATGGCTACCTAAGATATGTATGCAGGACCTAAATGCATCAGTCAGCCATAATTCAATGTAGCCACCCGAGGTTAGTCTAAGAGCTCCCAAACACTCTTTTCGATCTTATGCTCTGTTTCTAACTTCGTCTAGCCTCCAAATGGTTTGATCAGTGTTCAGGGGAGAGAGCATTGACTAGCGACCCTAATCCACCCTGATCCAAGTTTTTGAAGATGACCAAGACACAGGTGCATGCTTTGAACCAAGCTGAATTGCAAGGCTTCTTCAGGAGCTGCTTCAAGAAGCTCCACGTTGAAATTAACGGGGATGTCATCCAGTTCGGTCTTCATCTTCGCCAGTTGTGAATTTCGTGCACCATCTTCTTCCATTCATATATCTCTCTAGATAAACTGCTGCTGATTTTCCTTCCTTGAATTCAAAAAATCGATTCTTCAAGTGGTTCCTGTATGGTACTTTCATGTTTTCAGGGTTTTAATAATAATAATAATTTTAATTGCTTGGTAAGTAAAACACTTATTTGTGTAAATGCATCAAAACACAAAAATCATGCTTAGCTCCATTAGACATTTTAAAACGCTCAATTCAAGAGATGGTATTCTGGGGGAACTTAGTGATTCCGTATATCGAATTGCTGGATGGTTTTCACAGTGTTCATGGAAGGCCACCATAATAGTGGGTGTCAGTCATGCTTTCTCATTTTCATCACCTCTGTGGCGGAACAAGAATAGTTTTAATCTCTAAATGAGTTCTGATGTGAGTGAGGGCCTTTAACACGTTGTTCTGTAAGATTTTTTAAGATTTGAAACTTTTGAGACATCTCATTCATGCCTTAACGCAGTTAATTAAGTTCTCTTGATGTTCGACATAAAAGTCGGAAGGTCTGATTCTTCAAAGGAGCTATTTGAGCGTTGGCGCAAGGTAAGCAGGAAAGCCTATTCCACAAAAGCTTTCACCAAGCGATCCAACCACGTTAACAGAAGGAGAACCCTTTGCAAGACCGGCTCTTCTCGGTCTAACTCTTCAATAACAGATCAATTTTCAGCCAGACCTCAAAAAGGTGGAAGAAGTTGGTGAGAATGGAGATGATAGTCGATGTCGTCAACTCGAGACATCCACTTTCCAAGTTGAGAACCTTTTCCTAATTTTTGAAGATAACCATGCACGGTTGTGTCTGGTCGAAACTTAGTTTAACTACCCCAAGCACTCAAATGGTAGGGCGTGATAGGTTACTTCAATTGTCAGGTTCGATTTTCATCTTCCTGGAGAGATAAATCTTCACTCCATCTTCTGCAAGTCCTTTTATTCCCACATTATCAGGGCATTTGCAGTATTGTCATTCGCTGCGACCGCGCCCAACTACATATAGTAGTTCGAAGAGCAAACGTAGGGGCAACGGTGAGATCGCAAAAGGTGACAACCCTATTTGACTTTCCCTTGAGAATTGACAAAGGTCTATTATTGGCTAACTGCAGTGGTCACCCTGATTTCTATGCAATCATCTCATTTCAGCCAAGGCTTTTTCAACTACTCCTTGATCCTATGTTCTTTTGTTAAAATTATCTAGCCTCCACAGTCATTGTAATTCTCCAGATCCTATCTCAAATGGTTTTAGCAGTGTTCATCGTAGCACTGACCACAATCTGCTTATTTCGACTTCCAGAGTAAAACAAAAAGCAACTTATTATTATCTTTCATGATGGAACAGTGATTTCTAATCATGATTTCGCGGCTTCCTCACCTGATGACTAATCAAGAGGAATTTTATCAGCCAAGGTCACTAAAACATTAACAAAGAAGCAACTATTGTTCGGCAAGATTCGTTTCAAGCACCCAGTTATCTAACGGCAGGACTTGTAAAAGGAAAGGCGAATCACCTTGAAGCCCTGTCTGGCTTCGAGGCAGCTCTATCATGCGTTAACGCCGTTGATCCCAGGATTTTCTAGGGAGATTTGAAGGGTTGGACTCCACCAATGGACTGTTTGAGCAATGTCACAAAATAGGAAGGTGAACTTCCTTTACAAAAACATTCACTAGATAACGCCAGAAAATATCTTATGCTTATGTATCACGGAGGATTTGTGCTAAATGCCGTCCCTTGGTTATAATTTAATATAGCTTATTCCTTGAACCAGAATAACCTTCGGTCTTTCAACTCTTCGAATCCGCCACTTTGTGCGAAGCTTAACATTTTTCGGGACCATTCTTCGAGAATGAGAAGAAGAGCAGATGTCGAATAGAGATTTGAGATTGTTTTTCAGACACCCGCTTCATGAGGCACCCAGTTTCGAGGTTTAAGACGGCGATGAGCAGCTGTATGCTTTGAACAAGGCTTATTGGTCAATTTAGACGTACCAGATGAAGCAGGATTAGTCCCTTCAAGAGGCTGCTTATCATCAAACTGAACTAGACGTCGTCCGACTCGTTCTTCACCTTCGTGGAGGGTAAAACCTCCACTTCTGAATAATTTCGCAAGTCGTCTTTTGTAACCATTCTCTTTCATTCACACGTTTCTGTTTCTAAACTGGGTGCATGATGCTAGCCTCTTCGTCGGCTGCTGAGTTTTATTTCTTGAACTTATAAAACACAGCTGTGCACCTCAAATGATTCCTCGGTGTTTCATATTATTGTTCTACAATGCAAATTTTGATCCTTTTCGATGCAGTTAAACTTAAAATAACATCTTACTCCATCAGACATCACAAAATACTCGATGAATTGCGTTTATAGTAAAAACGATGAAATTCTAACAGAACTTATATGATGACCTGATCTACGAGAGGTATATTGCCTTCTATTCATTAAAGCTTTCTTGTTTACGCACCACGTAGCAGTGGTCCAGAATGCCGCTACGGGTCAGCGATTTAATAGCACCCAACGGA
Organism: Anomotaenia brevis; assembly: GCA_030710315.1. Lineage (NCBI taxonomy): Eukaryota > Metazoa > Platyhelminthes > Cestoda > Cyclophyllidea > Dilepididae > Anomotaenia > Anomotaenia brevis. The sequence continues at coordinate 1,501,604 of JAUOZQ010000011.1, forward strand.
GAGTCATACCATTTACGCAACTCAATAAACATGAAATAAACAGAATACATTCCCTTTGCCACGAGTATGTTGCCGTTAGCGTCGATTAAGTTCTAAGACAGATCAATTGCACTGTAGAAGATAGAAAGTCCCGTTGTCATGGGGTGAAGCGAACACATCTAGACCAGAGCGTTTACTTGGAACATGAGTGGGTGAAATCTACCCCCAAATTACCTGCTCTACATACTTGGTGGTTCAGGAAACTCACTCAATGAGGTGAGAGGGTGTGACCTGCTAGAGGCTCTTAGGTCACCTAGGGGTGTTCCATGCTATCTCTTAGGACAGTATGGGATTACGCAGTTTCACTGTAGGTACCAGGAAGCATTGCAGCACTGCTCAATGCGTCACGGTGGCCAATATGGCATATCTCTAACGGTCAAAGTCTTCAGATCTTGAAATGAACTACCCAAATTTGCTTCAAGGCAGACAGCGGGACAAGTGAGAATCTAAGCCCTCTTCGTTAGGATGTTTACCTGACTTGTTGCTTTACTCCGAGCTGTCCTAGCAGAGAGATTTGACATTTGTCAATCAATCTAGCCGTTAGTTTTGTGTGTCTTGGCTCGACTTGAGAGTGAATGCAAAAGCAACGAAGTGATGCGAAAAGGTCTAACGTTTGTAACAATCAAATCCGTTCCATTCAGACGAGAGAGGACTTCGCCCTCAAGTGCTCGATAACCGACTGAAACCAGTAGTCTGATTTGCTCGGCTTGATCGCAACTGCAACATTGTGAGAATGCATCTACATCCTGACCCTAATGACTTCTCAGCGTTGACACTTTGGAGGTGTTTCGCTTACCCTGTAGCCTAGCTAGTAAAGCATGGCGGTAAATTTTGCTAATAGCCGCCAGCTATTTTCAGCGAAATCTCGGAGAATACGCTGGAGTGCACATGAAGAGTTATGAGTGACCTTGAGGTATTCGACTTCAATCCCAAACAGGTGATAGCTTAACACCTTTTGGAGTTGGACAAAATAGTGGAAACACCCTAGAAAATCAACAAAATGTATTTTAATATGGTATAGGCTCACCTTTTGCGGCAAAAATTATGAACTGTTTAAGAAGGAAGCTTAGCTCCATTCTTCTTTAGTTAAAACACCTCTCATGCAGTTCTTTTAGAGACGTGGAAATCGACTGCTTATTTGAATCTCCAAAATCGATATCCATAAATGCTCCTCAGTAATGTGGCTGGGTATTGGATTGGTCCATTATCAACTTGAAAAATTGCGTTCCCCTTCGGAAACAGCTCCTGAACAACCTAGCCCGGTGGTGAACTCCCAAGAACTAGCGTCCCAGATCATTGCCCTAGATCATCTCAGCCATTTTCTTATGGTTGAGAGAAGGCAGCAATCAGGACTTAATTCTCCTTTTGGCTGTCTTCAAACGTAACTCGAGCAGAGGTCGGAAACAAGGTAAGCGATGACTCGTCAGAGAAAATCACATTTTGTCAGTGTTTAAGTGGTAACAGTTCTGGGGGTTTCTACTACACCATTCTAAACACTTTGAGGCAGTGATTCTGAACCGTGTTCTTCCCACCGGTCTCTCAGACAACTTCGACTTTCGTTCAGACCTGTGCTGGCATGCTGAGAACAACGTTTTTCCTTCTCTTTCCAAGGCCCCAGTTATTACTTTTGAAACAGTATCTCCGGAAAAGCCAACCAGTTTCTGTTTCACTAGCGCCTGCCATACGAGCGCAAAACGATTTTGACTTCTTTGAAAGTCCGAGATGTCCGTCATTTTGCATAAAGTTATAACCATTTTTAAATACCTGTAAAAACATCTATTTCAATAAACGTTAAAAGTAACAATGTTAGTAAATGAAAACATTAAAAATGTGTCAAATTTTAATTGGTTATAGAATGTGTAAGGATTATCATGCTGAAATGTTTTGGTGTTTCTCCTGTATATGTCATATGCAGGCGTCGGAACGGAGACTCGTAACATTTTGCTCCGCAATTTTACTGGTAAAGCAGAAAAAAAGAGTACAAATAGTGTCTAGGCTCAACCGATGTACTACCCTGGTAGACTCCTCAAATATTCAGACACTGGTCCCACCCGTGATTCACAACTGAGAACAGGGCTCACAGTTGGATTGTATATTCCGTCGATTAATCAATTCAGAGGTTGACTTTTGAGAAGGGCACGAGCTTTATAACAATTCATTTCTGCTCCATTCATCACCCTACATGAACTCTTAGGGCGTGGTTGCGAAGGTAACCCCCGCCAGCCGTTTCTCACAAAGAGGTGGGTTATAGGGTCAGAACATTGACGTGTGGTTAAGAAATAGTTGATTTCACTTCAAACCGCTTTTTTAGTCAATGATTTTTCCTAGCAATAAACAGTTGTTGGCATAGCACTAGATACTTGGGCAAAATTCCTAAACTAATAACCACTCTCAAGGTTAAACTGATAAGGATTTCAAGCATTAGAGATGGGAATGTAGGCAAAACTTAGGGTGACATCAAAGTGGGTAGAAACTAGCAAAATGTACCTCCATATATCATAAATGTCATTATCGTAGGCCAATCTCGAAGAAAATGAAAGCAAAACAGGAGTTTTTAATGAAACCTGCAGTAAATGCTGTTTTGAAAAGTTTTAAAGTATAGTATTTTGTTGTTTTTCGCATGTTTTAAGGATTTTTACTCTCACCAAGATTTCTTCAACAGTTTAAGGTGCTGACATGGAGGTGAATGCACAACTAATTCATCGAGATATCAAATAAATTGTATCAGCAAAAAAATTATGGTCTCTCTTAAATGTCCCATTCTCAGAACAACGTAAGAAAACAATCCTGCTGCATGAACTAGGGAACGATTAGGTTACTTTTAGAAAAAGGCAATATTGCAAGAACAATACCCTATGATTGGGCTCAAAATCTACAAAGGAAAGGACTGGAAAATGGGTTAGGTTGCATCCAAAATGCCTACGTCACAAGCAAAGGAAAAGTGAATCTTCACTACTACACTATTCGCCATCAGACATACTCCCAGAGTATATATGACTGTATGTTTGGGTACCATTTAATTGTTCCTTTTCTAGAGAGACTTAAAAAATCGAAATAAACACCCTATAGGTTAAATTATTAAAATCGACTTCTCCTACACTTACATTCGACATTTGAACTCTTAGAGTAATTGCTTTTCAGTAGTACTAATCAGGTGATCTGTTGGTACTTAAAACTTGGGCTGTGATCACGTGGAAGAACTTTACGAGTTAAGCCTTTTCGCAGAGAATAAAGCGAAAAATGTATGTAGGTAAAATTAGGTGTGGTATCAGTTAACGCGGTTATTTTCAGTTGAAAAATACGTGACACTAGTTGTCAGAACCATCATATTTGGCTGTCAGTCTTGATGGCATTGGCATGATTGCTTACTGAAGACAGAACTTCAAATTGGTGATACTATTCAAAATTTGTACCTCTTAAAGATGGAATGGAAAAAAATACACCTGTAGAAGAATCATGACATAAACGATGGAACTTAACGCGTAGACAAAATGTATTTTAATATAGCGTAGGTTCATCTTTTGAGGCACTGATTCATACAAATTGTGAATCGTTTCTAAAATAATTTTCGCCCATTCATCGGTTAAAACACTTTCCAGTTCCATTAGAGACTATGAGTCCCCATAAATGCCCAATAATCATGTTGATGTTTGGCTATTGTGGTGATCAGACGAGATTCTCAACTTCATTAGTATGGTCTTAGGGCCACCATTCTTTAGTAATTCTGTCTGCGTGCATTTGATGCTGCATTATTTTCTTTAAAAATGCCTGTGTTGCCCTCTGGAAACAGTTCTTGAACAACCATTGGATGAATAACTCGGCCACTTATAATTCCTAAGCCTCGGGTGTTAATTCTTTTTCCATGAAGGGAAATCATTGGCAGATCATGTTTACACAACTCCGCCGTGTTTTACGGTGAGGAGAATGTAGTATTCTGGATTAAATGCACCTTTCGGCTGCCTCAACACTTTGTGCACTTAGCCAGAGGTCGGAAATAAGGTAAACAACGATGATTCGTCAGAGGAAGTCACATTTTTCCGCTGCTCGAGGGACCATTCTGCTGGAGGTTTCTCCTCTTCCCCTCTAAACGCTCTGAAACATTTGTCATCTTTGAAATCGCATGTTTTCTAATTGCAGCTCTAATTGTAGTTCCCAAAAAACATTTTTAAATGGAAATTGGGTTCCGCAGATGTTCTTTGTAGAGCTCAGCAGTGATTTTAGGAGCCGTGGTCTTGCGGCGATCCTCTCTAAAAATTCTATTTGAGAGAGTCCGACGACCTCTCTCAGACCACCATGACTTTCGGCCAGACCTTGTCTTTCAAAGGCGGTGCTCACTACATTATTTTAAAAGCACTTATTCAAAAACAGAAATGATAAATAACATACGATAAAATATGTCAAGTATTGGCTCTTTATATAATGTTAAAAGCTTATGAATGCAGAATGTTACGTGTTTCCACTATCTGGTCCAACGCATGTGGTTGCCATTCAGGTCAGTGCAGTTCTTTAGTCGATGTTTTCAGGTTCGATGGCTGTATTCGAGGAATTTTGGAGGAGGACGTTTTCTAAGCCACGTAGTAGCCCTACGGTAACCTGAGAGATTCATTGCACCACCGAACAGGAACCACCGATTGCACTGAATGATCGACCCTAATCTGATTGGCCAAGTTTGTTTATCAATACATAGGGTCAATCAAATCTTATTTGACCATATAAACACCCTGGGATGGACTATTTCTCTTCTCTCTCCCTTTTCTATACCCTTCATTTTTACTTGAGTAACTAATACATTTTGTAAGAGAATTTAACGGTAGCTTTCCACTGCAAACATATACCCATTGAAGGTTTCTTAGGTTTTCACAAAATGAAGGACGTTTAGTCGTGATAATTCAAGAAGAATTTCTAGAACCTCAAGGAAGGCAATGAAAAAAGGACCCCAACTTTAAGTTGTTTTACTTTCACTCAAAGCGCCCTTAAGCTCAGCTCCTTGAAAATGCATCACATTAAGTTCCTGCTGTTTCAAGGTGATTGATTAGAATCACACCTAAATCCACCTGGAAAAACCGTGGCACTCACGTCCTGAACCAGATTCCGAGATCTGAGCCTGAATGGCTCTCAAGATTCACATGAGATACGTTGCTAAAATTCCAGACTTTTGGGTTAATGATCTTAGTGGTAAATCAATTTTTATATAACACGTGAGGTGGAACCCTCCCTCCGCGAATTAAGGTGATACATAGACGAAGCAAAGAAGAAACTGAGACTCAGAAGTAGTTAGCTTCAATCATATGTCTCCCTATTGCGTAACCGTACTTAAGTTTCACGTAGTAACGAGTTGGCAGTTTCTTAGGCCGACCAAAGCATGTGCACATCACTGCGTTACGAACACAGCACCTTGATTACTCACGCTTCGGACATCGTGATCATACCGTCTACTATCACCAATTCGGAAATTGAGTAGCATTGCTGTTCGATAAGCTAACTTCTAAGACGGTAAGACGTAAGACACACAAAGCTTTAGCTGGGAACTTGAAGTTCGTTGACAGAACTACACATGGTCTGTGTCGGCTTCGTTCGATAAGGCTCACGAACGATTACTTCTGTTGGTCTAACCACCGCAACACTCTTAGGACTGATCACAAAAATTTAAAACTCGTTCTGACCTAAATTTAAATCAAGAAGAATTTAATTCGATTGGAAATTGTTTGGGATTTCTGATCTTTCAAAAAGGTCATCGATATCAGAGTCATCTTTTCCGTCTTTATTTAAGAAAATCCATGATTTTTTATTAACTTCTTCTAAAATCCTCAATCATCTGTGTTTCCTCTCCATTCTATTTTTAACTAATCCTAATTTTGCATATTCGATGTTATCTTAAAACATCTGTTTCTGTGGTTGAAAAAATGGCTTCTTTTTATCTTGCCTGAAAGATTAAAAAGGCAAAATAAACACGAAATTCTTCATTCTGATATGGAAAAACGTCTTTAGCCCTCATTATTTTATTATCATTAAAAAGATTCTGCAACCAGTTTTGATCTGTGCACACCTTAATAAATCATCAAAATGGATTTCAGTATGATGATGCATAAATATGTTGATTTGTTTTCAAAGGATTTTAGCCCGTTTTCAGTTAAGACATTCACTCAGTTCTTTTAGAGTCGATGAAAGAGGATATCAACTACCATAAGTGCCTCTCAAAAGTGAGGTTGAGTTCTACGATTAAAGGGGTGGCCAAATCAGATGCTCATCTTTATCAAAGTGTTCCTCGTGGCGCCGTACTCATAGGCAATTCAAGCTGCATGTATTGGTGCGGCATTATCATCTTCAAAGATAGTGGATAAACTTGGTGAATGTTAGTTCTTCTTCCACGAAGGGGAATCATTGACCCAGCGGCGGATTTCCAAGAAATAGCATCTCACATCACTCCCGCCGTATTTAACGGTTGAAAGAAGCTGGCAGTCTGGATTAAAAGTTTCTTTCGGTGATTCGGCAGGGAAAATCACATTTCTTCACTCTCCGAGGGACTAATACATGCGAAGGCTTCTACTCCACAATCCTAACGGCTTTGAAACATTTGCCGTCCTTGAGAGCAGAAATTAACTGATTGCAGCTTCTCCCTGATAGAATCCAGATTTGTGCATCTACCAACGAGGAAGGGTTTTGTGAAAACTGGGCAGTTTCTGCATGTATTCATTGAGGAGCTCAGTAGTGATTTTAGGAGCCTTGGTCTTACGATTCTCTTCAACGATCTCTCTCAGAAAACTTTGAGGATGGCAGTGTCCCTTCTCTTTCAGAGGCGGAAGTCAATTTTGAAACAGTGGCTCTTGGAACTCCAGGTGGTGCCTCATATACGTTCACCAATAATTTTGCCTCTTTGAAAGTCGGAGAAATCTGTCATTTTTAAGACGTTATAACCAATTTGTCAGTATCCGTGGAAAAAATATTCAAAAAAGCGTACCAAAAAACATGCATATGCCAAGTTTTGATCGCTTATAACACGTTCGAAGATCATGATGGCAAAATGTTAGGCGTTTCCACGCTAAAAGCGTGCATGCTCAACCAAACGAATACAGCGATTTCTTAAGCCACAATTAACCAAGCCACATAATCCTACTGGCAAAACAGCCTGCAGATGTGATAAACGGTCAGACCTGAATTGTGGACTGTTTATTGCCACCCAACAGTGGATGGTCACTTCAAACAGAGGAAGTGGCTGTGTCTTGTTAACATGTACTTCCGTCGCTTGCGACACTTAAAAAAGAAAGAACTGAAGCGGTTTTTATGGTTAATTGAAAATATATTTTTCGAAATTATGCTAACCACACATTTAATTGATAATATAAGTTTTATGCACGTGGTCCAAAGCAATGAAAGAGCCTCAATAAATTACGGAAGGGTATTATTAAGATGTCAGCATTTTTTGAACGAAGTTTAAATGTTTGCAATTTGCAAGTACTTTCCGCACAGCTCGTCTATGATAAAATGCTTATTTACGTCATTTGTTCGGTTCTGTCAAAATTTTGAATAAGTGAAAATCGAAGACTCAATCATCTATTGACATCTATTGACAAGTTTATTCAAACATTTATTGCAGATAGGCCACACTTAAGTTTTCCACAGGATGGATTTACTACCCTTTTAGGGCGTTCGCACTTCCATAGGGAGGAGAGGCAAAGAGAAGGCGTGCGCACCAGATCGTTTATTGAGAAACCTGTATGTGTGTGTTCAGTCGTGGACTCGCGGCTTTATGATGTGGCCTGAGAACGTGATATCGACTAGGAGTCTAGGTGGTTTAGCTAACGTCAGGCCACCACACATTCATTACAGTAAAATACTTTTGCTTTTGATTTGAAGGACCCACGAATGTCAGCTACAAAAGCGCGTTCTTCCAGGTGGTTTTGGAAGCTGCCAAGTTAAAAATGATGGAATGAAGGAGATGAGGAATTCTCTTCCAACCGCGTTCACCAGAGCTGCAGATCGGCTGTGACTGAGGTTTTACTTCCGCTCACGAAGCCACTTTCAACGATGCTTAACATCAAGACAAAAGCTAAATTTCTTGCCAGTCACCAGTTAAAAGTCTATCCTCCAAATAAGGAAAAAAATGTTACCGAAAATAGAGAGAAGAGAGATATCTTCAACTCATAATTTGAGACTGTTTTCAGATAATTCATCTGTTGTCCAATTTATAGGAACTTTTCGAAGTATGTGAAAGCGATGATAAGCTACTTCAAGAAGTTCATCACCAAACTGAACTGGACGTCATCAGGTTCCACTTTCATCTTTGTGAAATCTGCTTCGCAAAATTTCTCAAACCATCTGCATAAAATTCTCTCATGCCTATATTGCTCTACGTAAAATGAGTGAGTGTTTGCAGCCGCCTTGATTTGTAGCGCAACAGGCTACACGTAGTTCTTTACAAGATGGATTTACTGACCCCTTTAAGCTCTTCCCACTCTTGAATGGAGAAGAGAAGAGTATGTCTTTAGCGTGTGGCGTGAGATGTTTAAATAGGCTGTCCGATTTCTGCTGAGCAGGAATCGCCCCTTGATTGGTTGATATAGAGTTGTTCTCGAATGCCATTTGTTGTGGATGGCGCTTCCTATTGGGCAGCTTACTTGGTGTAGCCGTACGCCACAGATTATTAAGTCTCTTTCCTTGAACTCCTAATAATCATAATTTGCCTCAAAAGATTCCTGGGTGGTAATTCCATGTTAGCAGAGTATGTATAAAGAAAATTCAATTTTATTGTTCTGTAAGACAAATTTTGATAAGTAAATGCCATTCTAGCATTGATATGTTCAACTCTCCTAGATGTTTAGAATACTCTTCAAATTTCGTTTAATTTCAAAAAGAAAATTTCGAACAAAAACTCTGGGGTAACTTGATGGATGGAACTCTAGGATGAAATGCTTATAAGATAAATTTAGTGATAGAGAAGCTATGTTTTTGACTGTCATGGGATAGATGTTCTATAAATTGTGTTTTATAAACCTTTGTTCGGTTGTATTTGCAAACTTCAAAGACTGCCGGCGTTCGTACAAGGATTATTTCACTACAAAGATTGTTTAATCATTGCGCATGACGCTGAGAAAATGACCTTAGCAGCAACGGCGTTCTTCGCGTCTTTGTAAAATTAGAAATAAAGAATAAGTTCACCTTTGGGCTATGAGATTAAGCAATGTCAAATTTCGCCTTCTTTTTCTATATTGCAGAACTGCATTAGGTTCTTTTCAAGATATGCTAGAGATTTCGCTTACGCTAAGTTTCCCTCAAGCTCTACCATTTTCGTCCTGTTTAATATATCATGTCGTTTACCATGATCTATCCCAATTTTAATACAATTGACTGAAGATTCAATGGCCGATGTGCTTTGTTTTATTATCTATGCTCTCCTTCATTCTTATGGCAAACTGATAAGAGTAGATTTCAACATTAATTATTGCCTAATCAGAGTTGTAGAGTTTGAACTAACCTTCAACCCCAATTCCAAGTCAACTGATAAGCAATGTAAACATCTTTAAGGACTGCTTCTGCGCATTTGAATTTTTCAAACCATTCTTTCCTCATTAAAAAATGCCTCGCGACATCGGGAGCGGGTGTTTCTAGTTTGCACCTTTTTATAAATAGAGCATTAGATAGTTCTCAGTTGGAGTTTGTCATCAAATACTGTCACAGAATGATGTTCGGAATAAATGAGGCAAGATAATAGTCGGTTACATTTTAACGTGTTAAAAATCCTCCCGCTAAGAATCTATTACCATTATTGCAAAAATCCCACGAATTTCACTTTCAGGCTCGTCTCACAGAGCTACAAATGTTGTTTCTTCCAAATAATTTTGTAACTAAGAAGGAGCAGAGTCAGGGGGTAAGTTGAATGTGGAATTTTAACTCAATCAAGTTCTCCGATGATGCATCATCACCCCTTTTCGATTCAATATAACAGGTCTTCTTTTCTCCCAAAAGCTTTTTGCTTAGGGCAGATTTGAGAATTAAATGTTGCTAAAAATTTAAAGTGAATTATTTTCTTAGCATTCCCATCAGATTAAAAGGGAGACCTTATTTCTTATCATTCTGAGCTGTGGCTGGGTTTTTACCACCACTATCTGCGATGCCTAACACCTCAATAAAATAATCATTTTTTCGCTAGTTGCCAGCCTCAAGTATATCTATCAAAATTTTGAAATAATTTGGAGTGAACGTGGGAGAGAATAATGGATTTCAAGTTGAGATTTTAGAATGTTTTTAGCCACCCATTTTCCAAGTCTAGGAGCTTTTCCAAGTTCTTGAGAATGACGATGAACTTTCTTATGGTTTGAACTAATCTAAATTGCCTCCACTTCTAAATCAATTGATAAAACTGAATAAACTTTTTAAGGGTTCCCTCAATAAGGATATCATCAAATTTACACGGAACATCAACTCGATCGTATTCAGAGAGGGTGAATTCTCCACTTCTTAATATCACACACCACCTGCGAGTTTTTTCATCGTTAACGCGGCCCCCTCCATAAACAGAGTGAATGTATCTAGCTGAGTTCCCTTTGTTGAATTCGTAAAACATTACGATCTTGACGTCCTCCCACTTTAACAGGACTGTAATCAAGTAAATTTTATTTTTTGTCCTGTAAGAAAAAAACTTATTCGTTTAAATGAATTTGAAACAATAATGATCAGTTTCATTAGACATCATAAAATTCTCATTGAGTTTCCTTCAACTTACAAAGTTGTAATTTGAACTGATCTCATGTGATGAACTGATATAAAGTTCATTAGTGCTAAAATGCTTATTTTAGGATATTCTATTTGTTTCATTCTGAATTATATGAAATAAATTTCACTATTATAGAATAATAGTCGGTTATTGTTTGAGATATGTCAGAGTTGTTTGGTTACACTATGCTAGGAGAATGAATTGCTGGAACCCGCCTGAGTTTGACTACTAAATTTATTTTTATAGTTGTCAAGAAATCTTCGTCCTTTTTAATAATGAGACTATTAAATTCGTTGAGCACACTGTTTTTACTCCTACAGTTCTCGTCACTGTCTAAGCACTTGGATTCTATAGTTATCTGAGCGACTATCTCACATGTGACAATTGTAATGGATACTACGAAAGTCGTTGTTGCATAAATATGGCATTTTTACCAAAGTCTTTGCTAGAACTTGCAACAGGATTCCATCATATCGTTTGAATTTGTCCTATCTCGATTGCTAGTCCAATATCGGAAATACACCACTTTTAATACCCAGCAGCGGATAGCATTAATTGGCCCCATTTATTGTTTAACTGAAATTTTAACAGGATTCAAAATAGTTACGTGTCTTGTATAGATAATCTGCTGTATGAACTCAATAGGACTCCAGATGAGTGCAATGTTCGGGTAAAGTAGTAGAAGCACCTAAAATTTCTGCGTCACAATATTTTAACATTTTATAAGCAATTAAAACTTTACCTATCTTAATGCTCTTCGGAATAGCATTTTTTATTCGCTATGTTTATTGGAAATAACTGTTTCTACAGATATTTAGAGAAAATTGGTCATAACTTTATAAAAGTGGCATATCTCTAGCAATTTCAGAGGCCAAATTGTTCTTGCTTCCAGAGATACTGCCTTATAAGAGAGAAAAAAATGCCGTCCTCAGCAAAGCACAGGTCATACCGAAAGCCAAAGTTGTCTGAGAGTCCGTCTGTCGTTCTTTAAGTGAAATTGTTAGAGAGGGTCGCAAGAACACGGCCACTAAAATCACTGCAGGGCCCGTTAATAAACACCAACTAAAGCCAGTTTCCGCAAAAACAGTTCCTCGTCGGGAGATGCACACGGGAGCCGCATTCCACCACGAAGAGCTGCAATTAGAGAACCAATGCTTCCCAAAACAATTTTTTTCAAATCCTCTGGAGTGATGGTGTAGAAACCTGCAGCAGAATTGTTCCCTCGATGCGTGGGGAAAATGCGATTTTCTCCGGCGAAACATCATCTTCATCCACCCCATTTTCGACCTCCGGCAGGCGATTGTACGTTTGAAGACAGCGGAAAGAAGTATTTCCCTTCAAGGAAGAAGAATTTACAGCTGAGACTGTTTAGGCATTTTCGGCGAATTGTTGGAGAATGGCGGTACGAGGAGCATTCCACTGAAACTGAGCATCTCATCTGGCTTCAACTGCAATCCGCAGACCTCAACCTCGCTAATGTGGAGAATATTCGGTCAAGTTAAAATTCGATTCCATCTATAAAAGAATTGGGTGAGAGTGTTTTAACTGATGGATGCAGTAAAACTCCTTTGGAACCAAAAATTCACAATGAATCAATAGTTCGGTGAATCGAGGCTGTAATTGTGGAAAAAGATGAACCCTACACTATATTAAAATATATTTGGATTATTTTCCAAGGTCTTTCCCTGTAGTTACTATCAACCATTATAATAGATCCTAGAACGTCAAAAAAATGCAGATCTATTAGACAAGACTCAGTGATGGCAGGGGAGTGGTTTGGATGGAGGCTTTTGAAAGTAGCGGAAGTGGTTCTGCATTTGTCATGCAATAAATAGCGTTGAAATCCACTTCATAAAGCTGATTGGATGGCGATCAACTGTTGACTATCGTTCAATGACGAGTAATCCGAAATCACCGGCTTTGGAGATATGAGCCTCTCGAAACACCTCTGCAACTCCATGGAATTAAGTAAAATCCAACAGTTTAGGAGTTGTAGATTAGGTTTATGACGGCCCATTGTAGGTACCATTGGACTTATGCAAAAATTATCATATCACTCCTTAAGTTATGTTCGAATTGTGTATTTTAAGAGTGAACAGAATTTCAAACGAATGTTAGAAGTTAAAATTGCCAAGTATCCAAGAATCATTTGAGGAACACAATAATATGGTTACAAGAAGGTAGAGAAACTCGTCAGTCGACGAAGCGACTAGAAACATTTCCTCAGGTTATGGAGATGAATGTGCGAATGAAAGAACTTGCAGAGGCTAGTTTGCGAAATTCAAGCTAGATGACGTTCAGTTAAGTTTAGTGATAAACTTCTTAGTAAAACAGCCCTTGAAGAAAATCCTAATTTATCGGTTATGGGATTGGCATTAATGCTAAGTTTAATCCATACAACTGATCACTATCGATTTTGAAAACTTTGAAGCTAGGAAAATTTGTGAATTCATCATGAATAGCCTGAAAACAGCACTAGATACCGTTTTCACACCTTCTCTTCTCTCCATTCTTGCTAACCTCTTTTATCAAATTCAATTAAAGTCGTCGTGAGGAATCGATATAGAATAAGCTACCTAACTGAATTGTTCACCTGAAGCAGCTTCGACTAATGATAGAATCTACTGTCAGCAATCACGGCGTTTGAGACAAGCTTTTATGAGTACAAAAGGCCTGGTCAGGACAATGCCGGCACGACCGACGCAGCAAGAACCTCAGAAGATTGAGGAAGAACTTGGTTTGAATAAAATTTCCCATTATCAAACTTATTATCCCGGACTTGATCCTAATTTAGACTACTCTTTGTTTCATAGACCACAAAATCACTTTAAAAAATATCTTTTGTAATACCAATGGAAGATTTTAAACTTGACACTTGTGAGTTCTTCGAATTAAAATCAATAGATTTGTACAACAATGAAGTTATTAGTACTTTTAAATGGATGGAAGGCAGTCAGAGGTAATCAAAGGCTTATTAGGTTCAAAATTTCATCGAGTCAGTCTAAAATTGCCCTACGCAGCAAGAGGCCAGTCTCGTTGTGCTATAGTGTCAATCATTATTATGAGCGAATTAAGTACTCCTTTGTCACATTAACGACCCTGTGAACGTGGCTCTGACCCTGCCCACCAGCAGCTGTCCAGTCACGTCCATGTCCATCATCTTCCTCAATACATTCTAGCCCGTCGTAATCAGGCATTTACTCAGATCATGATTGTCGCAGTATGCGTAATAGGCCTCTTTTTAATTGTGACAAAATATCCACTATGAACAGTGAAAATTTGTAGACAAGAGAGTTCATGATCTCTCTATAGAAAAGTAAATTATTTCATTGTGAATTGAAATAAAAGGTAACTAAAAGTGCCACTATTAAGCAACCTCGGCATGCATCGATATCCTTCGATATGAGGTGTACACAGGTTTAAATACAGATAATTTAAGAATTAACCAGGAAAAGCAGCATTATTGAGTTATTTCAAGATATTTTGCTTATAGTTTATAGGAATATACAGTCGATTTTTTGCTTAACTTTTGCAATTTATGCAAAATTTAAATGTTAATTTTGCTATTTTATATATTTTAAGGCATATATTAATAGCGAATGGTATTATTTTTTTAAATACTATTCATAAACTGAACTACGTTCGGAAAATAAAATTAAGAGTGAATGTTCAGCATTTTATTGCAAACTAAAATTTTTTACATTTATTAACAAGACAGATTTCTCCATAAATCATCCTTCAGCAGCAGGGGGAAATGTTAGCTACTAATCGAAAGTGATTTATAACGTTCATGGGCGTTCTAATGATCATTAGTCGAAATGGCCTGTCCTTAGCTCTGACAGTGTCCGCTCCTTTCCCGGCTGGCTAATTGCACTGGACAACACTTTTAAAAGATGGCTATTTTAAGGAGCAGAGTTTTGTTTTAACAAAGGTTAGTGAATTTTGTCTAGCGAAATATAAGGGTGAATGATTTTAAAGGAAGAAAGCCGTTAATCCAGGACTCACCTGGGTTCGGCGCCAGCCCTTAAAATGCCGCTTGTCACTCAGTGGTGGTTCCATCAGTATCCCTACCTTTTACAAATGGGAATTTTCTGAAAATTGTTTTGGGTGTACGGCCGAGAATATAGTACACTCAGCAGAGACAAGGCGGGTGGTAAATCAAAATCATAACCTATTTAATCAAAAATTCAATAGAGAGGGAAATCACAAGATTATTGTCGAAGAGATCTTTCTCTAATTACAGGCCGTCACTGGCTTATATTGCAGTCTTCCGGAACAAACTGAAGTAATCATGCAACCTCTGGAGTGATTTCACGGTTTTCAATGGGAAACGCGAACCTTAATACAATTTATTCCATTTCCGGTTGCTATCATGTATATAGATGACGGAAGATATGTTTGTGATAACATTTTGCAAATTACCAACAAAATATTATTTCCTAGCTATTATTTTGAACATTCTGTGAAGGTGGTTCTGAAGTTCTCGGATCTAAGTGGACAGCCTCAGCATAATATCTCTGGTGACAGCTTTTGCCACCTTAGAAATAAAATCGTAGTTAATTTTAAAGGGTTTTACAATTTTATAAAAGAAGACCTCTTGGCACTAAAATTTGTCCATTTTTGGCACTCTAGAGCAGAGCCAACTATTGCACTTATGACTCGATTAATAATAATTAAGACTCAAATGAAAGTTAAATGACTGTTCAGCCAATTTTCAGGGCTGTAATGGTTTTAGTGCTTGGTCCCAGATCATCTCAGATCATCATTGTGCAATGAGGCTGTTCACAACCTACCTGCTTGGTGTTTTTTCAAAGGCAGACAGGCTAAAATTCTCATCACCGTTTAAGAGAATTGGACACCGAACCATCAGAACACAAGGCGATCACGCTCGTTGAGTACCTCTCAATTAGCTTTGTGATTCTAGCTCATTGTTATGTGTAATTGAAAATTCTGGAGAAACACTCTCGACACAGGAGGGTATACTTGCTCTAATCCTTTGTCGCAAATGTCCATCCAGTTCTATAGTCTCTGCCTTCTCGTTAACTGACTTAGGTGGATTATATACAAAAGAGGAAGACGGACTGATTATTTCATCCTCCGTAAAATAGCATGTCGTTGGGTATATTAGCTGCAATTCGTACTGCAAGTGGACAAAATTTCATACAATGCTTTCTCAGTCTGGTTGCAGACGCTACTGCAACCTTACCTTATTTCAGGTAACAAACTGAATGTCTAATAAACCGAAATATTATTTTTGTTTTACAGAACAATACAAATGCAATTTGCTTGATTAAAACCCAGTTAGCAGACAAGTACCGAGAATAATTTGAGGCGCATAATTAAAAAAAGGTGAAAACTTCCAGAATTCTGCAGATTTCACCTCTTTAGATGAGAATTTAACCGAATTTCAAATTGAGATTAAGTTAAGTTGGAATGTAAAATCAATTTTAATTCTAACCTCGCATCTTTTCATCGTTGCCATCTTCAAAAAACTTGGAAAAGTTTCTACACTTCGAAATTGGGTGCCTTGTGACTGGCAACTGGGGAAAAATTGGCGAGTTGTTGAACAGTTTAGCCTCGTAGACAGTGGCGGGGTCATAAAGGGGAAAGACCCCAGCCACAGCTACAGCCTAGAAGGGAAATTCATGGGAAAAACGTCCTTCTTTCTGACCGGTGAGATCGCTAAGGAATAATGCACTTTAAATGGTCAAAACCTGATGCAGTAACCACTGATACTCAAATCAACTACCCTGAATTCGGTTGTTTGATCCATGTTTTGAGGAGGAGGAGGAGAAGAAGGACAAGATTTGTTTAATGTACCGAAAAGGGTTGATGTTTCATCAGAACAATGCGGCATCTCCCCACTCAGTAAGGTTCACACCACAAAAAATCAAAGAACTCGTTTGAGCGAAAGTTCCCCATCCAACTTATTCACCCTGCCTTGCTACCTTTTGCTAAAAAAGGCTTTTTCAATGCCACAGAAAGGAGTTAAAAATGATATTTGTAAGCTCTTAAGGTGAAAACCAAAAGGATTTTAGAATAATGTGAGTATGAATAAGCCTGTTAATAGATAGGAGGAAGTAACTGATGACTGAATCTTAAATTAAATGTAACATTCGGCCACTTTATTTACTTATTCGAAGTTATGACTGAACTTATGCGTCCTTTTATACCTCTATGACTCATCTATAACTGCTTTGCCATGAACCATCCATTGATACACTCGAGGTTTACGATCTGCGGTAGATCTGATCTTCTTTAATTTCAAACGCGGCATTGCTTACATTTTTTGACCCCAGAGATTGAATGAATTCACCAGCTCTCCTTTTCAAGTGCAGTTCAATCACGAATCGTCATCTTGATTCACCTTCATTTTAAGAAGCATGAATGCGGAATTTGCCTTTGCAGGGTGTTAGCTATCACACTGCCCTTTCAACCAGAAATGCATCACTGGTAAATAGGTCACATTTTTGTAAAATATTCCAACGCTATAATCGCTAACCAGTTACGGAATATATACCTAGTGATTCTCAATTCCAAACTTTTGGAACTTTCAAAGTAGTTTTTAACTCAGAGCATCGTTTCAAAGTGAAATCATGAGAAATGTAGTTGGGTTCGTGCGAACTTTAAGTGATTATTTGTAGCAAACTTGGAATAAATGTGTTTTAATGATGCTAAATTATGAAAATACTTATGATTGGTAGCCAGTCAAACAACAAGTAGCTATTTGGTGAAGATGGATTGCACATTGACCTTTTTCTGTACATTTCTCTGCTTTTAAAAAAATTCACTGAAATAACGCAGATAGAGGTAGCAAAATCTCTCTCAAGTTATCCGAAATACTAAATCATTCATCAGTTAAAACAGTGCTAGTGTTGAAGTATATTCGAAAATTAAATTTAAAAAGGTAAAAATATTGATTTATCTGAATTTATACTACCGTCTTTGCTCCTAAAATGTTCAATAATTTTCAATGTTGATTGATCATGATTAACAACAATCTTGAACAAAATGAATGAGGAAAACTGAGAGATTACACCTTCCATTGCGTTCGAAAGCTGCTTCCTAACACAATTTATGCTAGAGCTGGCATAAATATGCCGGAAAATTCCCGTTTAAAATATTTTGGTTGCCACATGGCATGAACTTTCATTCGATGTGCTGACATCAGAAATTCCAGGTTAAGTAATGGACTACTTAATTGTGGACTTCAGTAGTCATAGAAATAAATCAGATTCCACCTAAACTGCGACTGAAGTCAAGAATAACAACTAAAAGCCCTCGTTTTCACCAGGGAATTTTTATTTACATGATAAATACCGTAAAAATTAACTTTTAAAATAAACTTTTAAATGTTAATTTAATTAAAATATCTTTGTGTGCAATTAAATAACGAAAAAAGAGATTTGGATTGCTTTGATCATATACTAAACAACTTGTCATGGTATCTGCAATAATATGCTGATTATTTTGTTAAATAAAAATGAAAAATAATAAAGAATTTTTAAATATAAATAATGATATAAAGCCCTAGCGCAAAATAAATATGTTCTTGAAATATTCGAGCAAAAACAAAGCCATTCCCAAAATCAAAAGCTGTCAAAGACTTGATTTTGAATCAAGCATTTTCCCTTGACAGGCATGATGAACTGGACCAGCTTTGCAGTGGTGGGATTGGTTAGATTGCGATAATAAACGCTGAGGGTTATTTTTAATTTTCTAATCACGTGCTAAATTTGATCAACGAATAAATTTTTGCACACATCCGTCTTAATCTGTGTCAGAAGTATGCAATGCTTGAAGACGAGCTTTCGAAACGCCAAACTGTAATGAGAGAAACAAATGAACAAATGTGTAACGACTTTTTCTCAGATCTTAAAAAGTTTTAACGGTGTGTGGAAACCCAGTGTCAATGCTAACCTTATTATTTTGAATTTTAGGAAAGGCACTACTGAATTCGGGTTTTGAGTAAGCGTTGGAACTCCGATAAACTCCTATGAAACGAAATCAGGAAACCCAGGAAACCTGTTGGGTTTGTCTGCAGGTTGAGACATAATATTAACCAATGATCCCAAGATATTCTGGGTGGGTATTTAGCTATTAAAATAAAGGAAATATACATTTTAAAATATTTCAAAACTACTTCCTAAGAGTTGATGATAACCTTGAATTAGTTTTTTTGTTCTACTAAAAACTAGATCCTAAATTTGAATCTGATTTAATGGATTTTTATTTTTTTAAGCTTTATAAAGGCAAACATGTGTCTGCAGATATATATATATGTATGTAATTTACTATAATTTACTTCCCTTTTGTATAACCCACATAATGTGTACATTTGTTTATGTCTTTGCTATTACGATTGGGACTTCGTCGGATATACTTTTGGAGGTACCGCTTATCTCATCCCTTGTGGCCGATTACATTCGTGATCAAACGTACTATTTAGGTAAAATGGCTTCTTGGTCTTCACTACACAAAGGCTAGCAGACAAATAAAATAGTAATGTGAAATATTACAAGGCTGATTATGCTCCCAACATACGTGGGTAGATAACGAGGTTCGTGGAACCTTAAATAAATTCATTGTTTTACATAAAACTATCTATACGTGAACTTATTTCTTAGTGTACTTGACACTCAGTTCAAGCCTGCGTTTTCGCCTTCGCAGTCTGAGTTTCAGAAAATGAAGAAGTCTTTTGGAGCTAAATCGGGACTTCACCAGCATTTTGAGTGAGTTGAAAGCGCTCTCCATCAAAATTGTTGAAGAATTCGATGGCTCATTGCCATGGAGTCACAGAATCCCGTCACTTTCGATCCCTACTTTGAGATCTGACATTGATCCAACGTCCTGATAATTGGTCCGCGTAGGACCGTGTGCTTAGAATCCTGTTTTTTAACTCAACATTATGTTTAAACTATATCACTTATTCATTCTTTTAATTTCGCCAGCGGAGCATGCTCTATCTGCGCTTAAATTTTGACCAGTAATGCTGAGAAGAGATCAATTCAACTGAGCTTCTTTTGATCAAGACACCGGAAAGCTTTGGAGACCATCGGTAAAGGCTGAAAGCTGATCAGTTCCAAATCAGGATTATGAAAGCGAATTGAATTTTCCGCGATTCACTGCAGGACATTGCTGTGGATGTAACCAATGTATTAAATTAAATTTTGACCATCTCGATGTTTGTGTCTTTTTGGGTTGTTCTTTGTGTTCGAGAGCTGGGGGTCAATTTCAGAATCGTCTCTTCTTTCTTTACATTGTAGAATCCACTTATTCCAAAGTCCCCATGATTTCTCATCCTTCGCTCTTAGTTTTATCCTTATCTGAAAACAGCAGCCTCTCTATCCGTAGAAGTTGGCATGGATAAATTAATTTATTAAAATTAGATCGTTTGAAATTTTGAATAACTCAAAGAGGCAGATTGTTGCAGTTATTTAAAGATTAAATCGTCAATATACTCGCCTTCCATCTATTGGCAATCATAATAATTACTTTCTTTGTTGTAAAATTCATTTGGTTTTAAATCGAAGAACTTACAAACGTCAATTACAACCTCATCCAATGGCGTTGCAAAAGCTTTTTCTTCTAAATGATTTTGTACGATTCCAAAAATAGGCAGTCTAGGGAAACAAGATAGCGAGAATGAGGTGGGTGAGGAATTTTTCTTGAACGATGTTCTTCACCGATTTTTGGTTTGGGGTAACCCTGCTTTGTGGGGTTTAAACATCTCCTCTTTTACTAGAGCAGGTTTTTTCCTACTCATAGCTTGGTTTATACAGCCCTGATCGCTGACAGTAGATTTGAGGATCATTAAATATTGCTGCATTAGGTAGTAGCAATTTAAAGTGGAGTCCTCCCTTCAAATCTCATCAGATTTATAGAAGAGAAATCTTTTCCCTATGAGATTTCTTCCTCGGCTCTGTCTGAGGTATTTTCCCTTTTCGAATCCTTATTAGACCCATTTTCGCCAGTCGCCAGTTTTAACTCTATCAGAGAAGACGAAACAAGTTGGTGATAATGAAGACAAGGGCAGATTCGGTCGACCAGCGATTTGAGAGTGCTTTCAGATACCCGTTCATAGGGAATCCGTTTTTGCGTTAAAGAAATTTTTGCGAGCTTTAATGAGCAGTTTTACGATTCCTCAATTGATGCAGCATGACAAGCTTCTTCAACAAACTTAGCACCAAACTCATCTGGACCTTGTCCAATTCGATCTTTATCTTCTGCGGGTCCCTTCAAGTCGATTTTTTAGCCTCTTCGTCGGATGAAGAGTTTCCTTTCATGAACTCAAAAGCGTATATTCCTCAAAGTACTCTTGGGTACCTCGGGTTTCAAGAAATCGAAATTCCAATCTTTTGTTGTGTAAAATAAGTTCTGTTAAATTTCAATGAATATAAACATAAAAACAATTGTCAAATCCACTAAACATTGTAAAATACTCTTTATACACTTTGATTTTAAAAAAGATCAAATTTGAACAGAACATATGGGTTGATTTGATTAATTGTAATGAAATAAACCCACTAGATTTAAAATTGCAACTACAGCGTTAAAAAAGCAGCATCCACTTGGTGCATTCATTCCCATGTGTAGCCCTTACTGATTAATCACCTCCTTTGACATCTGTCAAGTGCTAGTCTAACCCCTATCTCTCCCCTCAGAGCTAATCGACGTCTTGTCAACACGCCAACAGAGCACCAAACGCACCCACACTTTGCCTCGACCACTCAGCTTCCAGTTGTGCCCTAAAGGCTTGACCAATGAGCGGTGATGTGTGTTCCACCATCGATACTCATTGGCTAGTCCACATGGGCACAAATTTTGCTACAGAGAGCAGTTGCGTGGGCTAACGACTGCAACAACTCGAGAGAAATAAAGACACAAATGAAGCAGAAAATGGCCTTCCTGGATTTTGAGGACGAGGGAGAATTGGAAGGCACTGATGGAGCTTTCACCGACGCCATTGTCGAACCTGTCTATCGATCGAAGACTGGAAAATCAATGGGGAATAAGGAACAGAGGCGAGCTCCCACGCTCACTATCGAGGTTGTACGCGTTAACCGACCCTTGAAGGCAAGCAGTAATGCACTTGTTTTATTTCTTCGTAAATAAAAATTACTTTGAATTTGCAGTTTTATTCGTCATTTAAATGAGTTTTTTCGTTTATGAGTAGCAAATGCAGTAGTAAATAAATTGTGCTATAATGTTTTTTTAAAGCCATTTTAAAACCACTGCCATTTTCTGTGACGAGTTTTTTTCTTAAAATAGTTTTGCTTGCTAGAAAATGGCTACGGTAAATGAGGAAACATGGAAATTTTCGACGTTGGTTTATGGATCTGGCGTTTGTTTTCATAACCTGTTTTTTGTTTTTCAAAGAAACTTTTTCTGATGGTTGTCATAAAAGCCAACAGAAGGAATGTTGCAATCGAAGCTCTAAAAAACACCCTGAATGTGTATTAAACAAGTGCCTCTAGTTGGTACATCTATTAATTAAGTTGTAACAAAGGTGAAAAGTCTATTTCTCTGGACTGTTTGTGAGATGTCTAAAGATTCTATTTCCTTAACCGTCTTTAGGTCCTGGTGTTGAGAAGCCATTCATAAAACTTTAAAATCAAACTTAATTTAAAAACTGACATTCTAGTGACAACCGTTTCAAATGGATGTGCTATTAATTACTCTTTACACAATCACAATGTAATTGCTGTAGCACTTATATCATAATCGGCGAAAGAAATTGTTTATCGCTTATATGTTCCCAACCATTGTTCCTGTCATCGCGCACAAAAAACAACTCTGACGTGATCATGGACCACATCAACATTTTTTCTCATTCCGTATTAGACTTTTTGGTTTTATATTTATTGTTTAAATCTCTACAAAGTGATGGGTTTATCTTTCAATCATGTCTATTAAGTTGCAGTTTATCTGGACCTCTAAAATATTCAAATTTTAAAACCCAATCGCACATTTTAAGTTTATATTGTAGTCTATCATGAAGAATGCTTAAATTTGTTGAACAAGACTAAAAAATCAAAAAGTTCTCTACCTTTCTGAGTGAAAAAAGTGCAAAACATTTTGTCTCCACAGACGTAAATATAATGTTTGTGGAGTTTACAGCATGCGGCAGAGTTAAAACGAATCTGCCAACGAATATGACAAGTTAGAACGGCTTAATTACTGTCTTCAAACAAACAGGCAAGGTTTTCCACCTGGTAATTCTTGCTGCATCTGGTCTTAAGACCTCAGTTATTTCACTTTTATTTTTTAAAAGACAAAATTATTGAAATTAGATGTCCTGTTCACTTGGAATCAACACCAACTTCTAGTCAAAATCATTATTATGCAACGGAATATGTATTTAACTTTAGAGAGAATTAAGCTGACATTTTCTTCGTATTATTCTCTAATTACTACCTGACCCCAAAAAAAGTTAAAGTTTACTATTTTTACTTACTTTGAAAGCACAGGATTGTTGAGATTATTTTCCCAGAACCGAAAGGTTAATTTTCACCCAGTCTTTGGGAGATCGGAAAATGCCAGTGAGGAAATTTTTGCTTCCAAAAATTTGGCTTTGTCGCAAAACGTATTTAAAAAGGTATACTACTTCGCTCCGGATTGTTTGTTCGCTAATAGAGTTTAACGATGTCAATCCGTTTCATACGAATATGTTAATGGTAAATATGCTGTTGTTAAGTAAAGAATGAGAGAACGCAAGAAAAAATAGTTCAGTATGTTAATGAAAACCATCTGTCATGCTATGGTTAGAACTGGTTATTTTTTGGATATTTCCTCTGATTATAAATTGAAAAATAGGCATTTGCGGAAAATAAAGTTTCAAGCAAATAATTGAAAATTTTCTTAAGCTTTTAGGTACTTTTCCACATTTTAAATTCGAAAATAGAGATTCTGCTTGAACTGGGTCAACTTAGTCCTCATTAGTACGGATGCTAGGCCAAAGGAAGATTGTAGAAATCCCAGGGTAAAGATTTTCTTTTCATGTCCTCATTCGTTGATCGTGGCTTACTCATATGAGGACATGAGTCATTGCTATTAGGTTACGAGGCATGTTCAAACAGTTGGTGCCTCTGGGTCGGGAATTCCAAACTGAGTCACTAAATGCACAGGGAATGAATGCCTTTTCCCCACTTTTCTCCCAACGTCAAAAGCAAGTCACACTCCTACTTTCGCTTAACAAAGGAGCCCGTAAAACCTGGAAACGCAGTTTTGAAAATTCACTGAGGCTCAATAATTATAAATTCAGGTATTAATTCTACAGATGCAAAGACTAAAATAAAATGCTTGGACGTGAGCTGCCCATTTTTTAAACTTTTGAGATTTCAAATATAATTCTCAATCAAACATAAATAGTTCCTTTCTTTAGTTAATTAATTATTACGCATATTTGAATCAAGGCTTTGAATGATTCAGAAGCAAGAGTTAAAAGTCTCGGAGGTAAAATTGCTCACCATAATGTTTTGAAAAAAGGCCACTTTTCAGTACAGAAATCATATTTCAAGGCGAGACTTGGTCATTCGACTGATCAGATCACAAGGTAAGAGCTCTGCACTGACTGACTTCTAAAAAGGCTTTCTGATTGTTGCTAGTTATTTCGCTACTTATCTTACCTTCGGACATTTGCTTTAAATGACAGCTCTTCGAAACTGCAACTGCAGTGTGTGTTATTGATGGACTTGACAGCTTTATTTGGAAACAAAGACTTTTACTCAAAGGCAGAGCCACTGGCGCAAGCTGATTTTAAACTATCCTTTGAGGAAAAGTCCCTTTATAAACTGCTTTTGTTATGTCTTTTGTAATGGCTTTCTCGACGTCAGCTTCCAAACACACTGAGTAGTTAACCATCTTGAGAGCTTAGCAAAGGCCAACAATTAGAGGAGAATGGTGTAGTCACAATGAATGGCCTACGCTTTAATTTAATTATAAGTTACCTGAAACGCTGAACTACAGTGGTCAGCGATTCCATCTGTGCAATCTGTGGTAACTTCTAACCACAGCCTCGTAATCTCCAATGTGATTCTAAAACACCGATTTAAAGTCTTTAAACAATTTTAGCACATCTCAGGAAAAAGTAAAAGACATATTCAAAGCACCATGCATCGGGCGAAGATGGTTCTTGAAAACTCTTTGCCAGCCAAAAAAATTTCCTCAGGTAAACATATTTTGCAAAATGAGCAATAGAGATGCAGCAAAATTGAAGCTCCTAGTTAATGTATTTTGAAAATAATCCACAGAACCATTTATAATTATTGACTAGTTAATTTTCTAGCCTTCAGAGGAAGCAAGCTTGGATTTATAGTAGGAAAATGAAAATGAAAAACTGAATCTGACAGCATGATGTCAAAAATTGCTGTATTCGAGTAGTTGAGATTTTGAAAGCTTGTGGAATTCACTCATCCAAGAAATCACACCACAATTCTGGCAATTTTTGGTATTTTATGCCTTTAGGGAATTTCAACTTAATCATTCAAACTGAAAAAGTGAAAAATATTTTATTGATCTAGGGTAGAAATTTTATTTCAACTTAATTTCAAAAAATGTATAATTTTAGAAGCAAATAAATAAGGACGTAAACAAAACAAGTAAATTTGAACTAAATTGTTCAACAAAATGGTTTGATGGACACTTCTTGGGAAAATTTGTACAATTCAATTTTTCACATATAAAGTTAGTTTAATTAAGGAAAAGTGCATTTTGGCTAACTGGAAGTGATTGAATGAAAACGCTTTTCATCTACTGTACATAAAGTCAAATATTTAGGTAATAAAAACTTATAGAACTAGATTTGAAATAGCTTTTGTAAGCTTCTGGGGACATAGAATGGGATTCGACAGGACTCTGTATTTGTGTTTAAAAATATTTTTTCCGATTTTTGAAAAAGGATGGGAGCATTTTTAATAATATTTAAAGTAAATAATGAAAAACTAACAAATTGTTCCTATCCAATCATCTCCAAAGACAATTGGGGTTCTATTGGCGTGATCATGTGCTGTTCTATTAAAAACGATGCGATTTGAAAATGGAAATTTTCCGAGCGAATTGTTCTTTAAATTGCATTTTTGATAGCCTTGGACGCATAGAGTTCTCATCTCAGCACCCTGCTCTACGCGAAATGGAGTTGCTGGTGGAAATGCAGCCTGATATCTATCCTAAATGTAGATTGCAACCGCGATTAATTAATCCATTTTCATTTAAACTGCGTTCTAAGTCCCTAATTGTCGAATTCACTTTTCAGCTTGCGATTTTGAGCTCATTCTAAAGGACTTTTCAAAGGCTTAAGCAGGTAGGGTAGTGTGGAAACTATTCGCGCTGGTCTACATTATGTTAACTCCTCAGTTCTCAGCTTCTTATGACCCTTAAAGACGTCAAGAATATCTGTCAACATTATATTTCTTTACAACTGATTTAAATGGCCTCTTCGTATGAAATAAGTGGGTATTTAGACTTTATCACCACTAAGTCTGTCATAAAATACTCACGAATTCCACCTTTGAGAAGAATACCTTCACCAGCACTGTGTTAAGCACGAGCCCTACTTTTTGAAGGGTTTCGTAAGAATAAACTTGAATAAATGCGAATTTCCTCTCCTCTAGGTACTCTCCCTACTACTGGCGATCGCCTCACTAGCGCTGATGCTAGTTGCTTCGTGTTTATCGCCCTGGATGCACACCGGTCCGGTCCATATGGGCCTCTTCCAAGAGTGCATTCCATGCAATGACTCTGCCAACAACCTCGAATGCTCAGCGACCGGCTGCCTCACAGGTAATGCCATTTTTACTTCACTATCACATCTGAACATAGACGGAGATCAGCGAATTAAGTAGCTGAAAATGATCTGGAAATGAATCTGGTGGTATTATTATTATAGAACCTTATAAAAGAAAATTTCCCATTTTTACAAGTTCGCCTTAAATATTAGGCCATCCAGAAATTCTGTCTGAGTAATACCTTGCTTAAATTCAACAAATTTGTCAATAAAAGTTTGGTGTCAAATGAAACCCAACATTATTTTAGAAATAAAACAACTCGGCTTTTGGAAGTTTGTTTTAAAGACAAGCAAAATTTCCTTGATTAAAAACTTAATACGGAGAAGTACTCAAGTGACGTTTAAGGAAGGAACCAGAGCAGCCAACAAAGCAGCTTATTAAGGGGAATGAAGATGGTTTTTAAAATTCACAAGTCGAGATTCAGACTCCACGAAGATGAAGATCGAAAAACAGGACGTTTTGGTTTGATGTTAAGCTGATTATTAAAGAGGCAGTCATTGAAGAAGTTTATCTTGCAACATCAGCTGATAACTTTCCATAATAATCTTGAAGAACTTTGAAAAGTACTTGAACTTGGAAAATAAGCGCATCATGCATGGATGCGTGGAAGACAACCTCAAACCTCAAGTTGACTACATCGGCACCTCCCTCCTCCATACTCGCTGACCTGCTTCACCATTTTGTTGGGCAGACTTGTGACGGGATGCCGGCGAAATTGGGTCTTTTATCGGTGTTTAGGCTTTGCTGACGGCAGTGGCTTCGTAAGCAAGATAAAAACCTCAACCGCCACACCCTAGAAGGAAATTTCATTGTTCGATCTCGTGGGATAGCGTGTTAATGCTCAAATCTACTGAAGACAGCCATCAAGGTGTTCGAACCGAGCTTTGAAGAGAAAAAATACCCGTTCTAGTGGAGCGGGGCAATGCAGCACGGCTGCACACATCGAGAATCACGTCGCATGAGATGAAACAACTCGGATGAGAAAATTCCTCATCAGACTATCGTGTTTCTTACTTTAAAAATCATTTGGATAAACGAGCTTTTGCAAGTCCAAAGAGAAGGGTTGCAACTGCTTTTTTTGCGTTTTTCTAATCAAAATCAAAAGAAATTTTTCAATGACGAAGGTATTATTAAGCTTGTTAACATACTGATGATATACTATATGATCGGATCATTTTGACTTCGTTCCAAGATACCATTCTGTATCGCAGTGGTTAAATGTTCGTATTAGTACTCATCAAATGAATGCAAATCACTGTTCTTTTGATTGCGCATAGATCGGATTTAATTTTTTCAATTAAAATACAATTTTTATTACCAAACGATGTAAAATTTATCTATTAGCCTACGAGAGTTAGACTATTAAGCTGAATACACCACTAGTAAACACAAAATAGCCAAAATAGCCGTTGAAACTACTGAGAATGTATTCAAAGCCTAGCACTTTTTATAAATTTCAAATAAGCAGTTTTTAATCTATGAAATAGCACACTGGTTATTGATGGTTTATCCCATTTAAAAACCCTTTAGAATCCGTCGATTATTCTGCTGTTTCGTTTTTTAACAAAGTTTTAATCCCAAGAAAATTTGACGGCATAAAACGAACAAGTGGCATTTGCTATTGCACCCAAAACCGTGTACATTCTTCACATTTTCCCAGAAAAAAAAACAACCTAAATTTGGCACATATTCGCAGAATACAGTTAAGCTATTTTTATACTTGAAATGGCTGACAGTAGATTCTCAGAAGTTTTTGCAAATAAGTAGCTTACATAATCAAACATTCGTTATCATCTAAAATTTGTTTAAAATCAATGTGCTACTGGGAGAAACAAGAGACTTATTGAAATGTATTTAACCTTTTAATTGAAAAAAATTCTTAAATCACATACTCTAAAGGTTCTTGTTAGTGTCAACTGTAGATTTCGATTTGCCAATAAGGTGATGGTACAGATATCATTTTAATCCAGAGATTTACCTCGAAGAATGGATTTGAGGAGCAATGAGAGCTTATCCTTCTATATTTAAATTATAAATGAACCACTGATGGGGCTTCTTCGATCTTTAGTTTCACCAACTTCTGCAAGCTTAGTTAGAATTCGCAAAAATTTCTCCATAAACTGCATGACTGCTGAGTTTCCTTTCTTAAACCCAAAACATAATGTGCCCCAAATGATTCTTGGGCACATTTATGTTTGAAGGTTTTAAATGACTAAATTTTAGTTGTTTTCCAAGTATGATCAGTTTAAGGGCATTGAAGCAATAAAATAATGTTCGGCTACATTATGTATCAAAAAATACTCCTTAATTTTTTAAATTTAAAAGGAAAAATTTGTGCAAAACTCAGTGAATCAGCTGATAGTTTGAAATTATGGAAAATGGTGAAGTAGGGAAGGTAGGGGAAATTGTAGGCTGTTAAAAGCACAGACGATATTGACGGAGTCGAGATTGTCATGGAGATCATTAAAAGGGTTAAAATTTTAGAGGAAATCGTCATCTCGCCTTGTATTCATTACAACTGCGACCGACAGGGCTTCTGATTTCCCACCGTAAACCTCTTTCAGTTCCCTTCTTCATCTGCATGATTCTCGCAATGGTCGGGATGGGTTTGCTCCTGCTGGGGATCACTCTCTTCATCGGCGCCATTCTCACCTACGCTCTCGTGGCCAAACGCCGACTCTACAACGCAACGGTGACCATCTTCATCTTCGCAACATTAATTTACACGGCCTGTATCGTCGCCTACCCAGTGTTCTTCCTCCTACAAATCACAGATGAGCAAGTAATTTATCATTGCGTTTGAATTTTCATCACTTTGAGGTTTCTGCAATCGATCTGTCCTTTCTTCACCAAGTAAGAAAGGAAGTGGTAGGGCAGAGATTTGTTATACCATTTCAAAAGCACAGCTTGAGTGAGATATGGTGTGAGTCTCTATGTCCATTGCGGTTTGCATCGAGTGATCCCACAGGTCCTGTTCGACTTTTGAATAAATAAAACAGGTGACCAATGTTACCTTTAATTAAAAAATCCAAGAATTTATCTAGTAACTAGGTTATTAATACCATTTTTGTTTAGTTATTTCAGATTAAATTACTCTAAGAGCTCACAAAATCAGTTTTAACATCGTCCTGTCATTATTGAAAAAGCTGCTTTTGAGCTACGCAATAAATTGTGGTAGGGGAGAATAAGGTGGGTGGGGAACTCTCACCTAAAGAAGTTCTGCCATCTTTTGAGACTGGATTCTCGCTGTGTGGGGTTGTGCTGCATTGTTGTCTTAAGTAAACATCACCTCTCTTCGATTCACTAAGTCTCTTTTTTCTCAAAGCATGTTTCAAACGCTTAGGTGGAAGTTTTTTCGAAGTGGGTTATTCGCTGGCGATCTCGCCAGATTGATAGTAGAAGAAGAGCCTTTTTCTCCCGAAGTTCCCTCCACGTCTGTGGCTGGAGTCTTTTCCTCCTCCCCCTTAACGAAGTAATTGTCTACGACGTCTAAAAGTTCGCTAAAAAATCCATCCATTTTTCGTCGCCAGTCACAAGTCTTTCCACCATGAAGGTAAAAAACTTGCGACAGCAGATGTCGGAACACGAGATTTGAGATGGTTTTCGGACAGTTCATGAGGCATCCATTATCCAAGTTTAGGGACTTTTCCGAGTTTTGAAGATGATGACGAACAGCTGTTTGGTTTAAACAAAACTTAATTCCGATTCTCACAATTTTAAACAGAGTCGGTTTTCTCAAAGTGCTGTTTCAAAGAGCAGTTTATCATCAAACTCAAATGAACATCGTTAGCTTAGGGTGAAATCTTCACCATCTTCTCTAACCATTTTGTTTCATTCACACATTCATATCCACAAAGAGAGAGAATGTTTCCAGGTCTTATAAAACGTGATGTGCCTCAGCTGAACCTCTGGTACCTCCATGACAGAAGGGTTCTGATCAAGGACAATTTTGATTCATTTTTTTCTGCAAATTTGGTCAGTTTAAATGCATCTATAGCTTTTATCTGCATTCAAAATTACAGAAAAAAGTAAATTCGAACAGAACTTATGCAGAGGCCTGATAGTTGCGGGGCTCAACTCCAGCATCCTGGGTGTCTAATATTGATCATCTATGGAAGTGACGTCATCTGATCGAGACACTGATTGGATTGGAACTTTCTGAAAACCAGCGTGTTGAATTCTATTCAGTCTGTGGGCTGCACGACGGGCTGGAAGGCCTTAATAAATTTATAAAGTCACAACTTTTGAAAATTCATGGGAGTTAAAAAATTCCGCTATTTTTCCAAACATACACCTCATGAATTAGGAAATTACCACATCAATCGATGTTAAAATGCTGTTAAAACTAGTTTAATTCTTTATTCAGGGAAAAATGGAAGACCTTATTAAGTCTAGGCTTCAGAAAAGTTGAAACTGCACTCTTATAAAAAACCATTTGTTCTTAAGTAAAGCCCTTAATTTTCTTACATCATTTTTCTTTGTTAAAAATAATGTGAACGCGATTAGAACACCACTTATTTTGCTAAGAACAATTCGGTGTCACGGCTTTGCAAAATTCCCTTCTACTGAGTTTTCGTCTTGGAAAAGTTTCTTGAATTTTGTAGCCAGATTGATGGATATTACTGAGCAAGGAGGATTGTTAAAATCATATTCAGTCTTTTCATTGAATTCCAAGAAACCTCTGAGGGCAAAAAACTTACTAAGCAATGTCGTTGAAAGCAATTTAGTGAATTTAGTTGTTTTCAAAGTCTCTTCAGTTTAGAGATATGCCTACGTAGATAGGATACGATTAAACTGATTTTATTAATTTCAGTTAAGTTCGTATTTTGGAATTGGTGATAAGATAGCATGATATTTGTTTATCAAACTTTCTCCCTAGACTGAAATTTAAAAGCCTGTATGGGAGAAGACAAAACCTGCTTCTGTTGTTAGGCTACTTATTTCTGTAATTTTCGCTCAATAAGTCTCATATGTTTCGTGTCATAAATTCAAAATTTCAGCAAATGGAATTGTATTATTCCGGCAGTCTTCCTGCGTGAAAAAAAAAACTATTTGTGCTAAAAACCAGAAACCGAAATCTCCCATGAACATAAATAGTTTCAGGAATAATAATTCTCTCTTTATAAAACATTTCATCTTAATCGGTTTTCATTCATCTCATTAGTTAAAAGAAAATTCTCGTAATATCAGATAAGTATAGGAATTGCGTCCGACATTTCCATTTAGTGTTTAGGCCTTATTTTCTTTTCAGTTTTACGCATTAAAAACCCCGTAGCTTCCTGGTTTCGAAACAGCATTTGCAAATCATTTAAAAACCCACACCATTTCAGAGTTCATTTAAAATGTTTCCATTTGGAATTTGACAGACCTTAATCATGTTTAGATCCAGACATGATGGAGTTTCTTTCAAATTTTGATACTCTAAATATCCTGGTTATCTTGATTTTGCTTTTTAAAAAGCTTTAATTAAATTCAATGATTTGTTTAATTGAAATTTCAGCAAATTTTCTCAAAAGGATGAATGCAGACAATAAATTATTTCAAAAATCCTTTTTGAGTAAAATTACAGTTTCTAAAAATCAAAAATCGGTTGGCAGTTCTTATAAGGTCAATGTATCCCAAAAATAGTTACGTTAATTTTATTTTTTTTTTTCCTTACATGAGAAATGTGAATCAATGAGGATTTTGCTCAACAATAAGGCGGAAGTTATGAATTTCAGCTTTAAAATGTGTTATCCACCGTTTGGGATAGGATGAGTTGCTGGTCTAATCAACAACTCGATCAAAAAAACATACTCTTGTTGATCTATAGAATTTACTCCCTGAAGAACGATATTTCGAAATCTATCCGCCCTGAACATGGCTACTTCTCGTAGCTAAAAATTTTGTCACCCCTAGAATAGCTAGTCACTTTCAAGCATCTGTTTTCCCACTGCTAAATTAGTCGCTAATGTAATTATAATCCAAAATACGTTCATAAATTATTAATGATACTATTAAACTCTATCATAACAGTACTTATCAAGAGGATTAATTTCTGCATATGTAGGATCTCGAAGCTGGTTTGGTCACGTCCATATCCCCTGGTCCAAGAAATTGATCACTTTTTTTTTCCTTGGGTAAAAATTATTCTCTTTCTCTCGCCATTATTTAGTCACATGCAATAGAATTGGTTAGGAATGGGGCATAAATAATTTTAACGGTTAATGTGGTGGCTTTATCAGAAAAAATTACAAATATTTGGAAACTGGGAAACCCGCTAGATTTTAAAGCCCTTAATTAAAAATCAGGACATTTTTGAAATAACCGCCTGTAGCCAGCTGATTCTTGCACTTTTCGCGGGAAGAAGGGTTTATTTCTGGGAGACCCTAGTGGCATCAGCGAGTTACGATCCATCGGAGGATGAACCCCGTGAGACTTGTGCGATCGTAAAACTTCTTCATGAGCTGCAGATTATATGGCCAATTTCAGCTGTTGACAGACATATGGCCAACTTTTATTGTCGACCCTGGTTATCCAGGGTTTAACTGCAAGTATCATTCATTTCACGCAGGCATCTAAATTCGAACTATTTTGCTTTAATTATTTATTAGAAGAGATTTCATAGGACGGTTTGCAAAATAAAGGGGAAGTGGAGATTTTAACCCTCCCAAAAAGATGATGATGATGATGATGATGATCGTATCGGACGACGTCTCGTTGAGTTTGATAAGTAGCTTCTTAAACCATTCCTTGAAGAAGCTTATCCTGCTTTATCAGTTAATTTGGTGTACACGGTGACCTTGAAAAACTTGGAAAATGCTTGAGTACCCATCAATTGTCTGAAAGCATGCTCTTCTGTCCTCCATGCCGGCCATCTTACTTCACTTTTTCGGCTACTGGCAAAAAGGGGATTCTTTATCGAAATTTTAAGCGCCCTAGACAGTGGCGGCTCCGTAAACTTGGGGAAAGACCCCAGCCACAGGGAATAGGTGGTTTAAATTTGTGCGAACAACTCTGATGCGTCTGTAGAATCAGCCAATTACTCCGCAAAAGTTATTCACAGCCTTCTATACCAACCCAATTCTTCTCTTCTCTGCTCACTTTTAGTTCCAACCCGAAGGTCATTCCCATGGGGATGGCAAAATCACCCCTGGATACGCCCTATTCATCGGTGTCGCTGGTGTTCTGACTCTCCTCGTCTCAACCATTCTTCTGGTCGTGGACAAACGGGTGGACGAACTGGTTTATCGGGAGAAGATAAATCACTGATTCCTCGCCCCTCCCCCCTCCCCCCTCCCCACACCTTCGCACTATTTAAACAAAACACTGATAAGTTGATTGTGAGGCTACGGTTGTTTGTAATCTTAAATTGAGATTTTCAACTGCTATTCCATGTTATGGAAAATTATTGTATCAAAAACCTAGCGATATGTTCAAATAAATAATGCATTTATCTGTAACTTGGAATGTTGAAATCAATCGGTAGTTACAAGGGTTGGACAATATATATATATTAACTGTTTTTAAATGTAGTTTTAAAAATCCTTGTAGACTTATAAAATGGCAGAACTCTTTGACTGTTATATAGGCCGAATTTTTGGTCCTTGTATAGCAGGCTCGTGTGTAACACAACTTAAAACATACCGTCTAGAATAGATCTCGTCTTCTTCTTTGTCTCGTCTCTGCTATTTGTAAAGCACGGAACAGTGTCATGTCTCCTGTCTCTTCTATTCAGATGATGTAATCCATACGATGCGATCTACCTGAAATTTTTCCTAAAATTCCTGTAATGTGACTCCTCTCCTCCACTTCAGGACTGAAATTCGTAGCAATAATATAAGGCAGGATCTTATAAAACCAGACGCTGCCTAAACATTATTTTTCATCAAAAAGCATTTTACGTGAGGATTTGACCTTTGCGATAAGGTGGGTTGAAGACCGCTCAACCCGTGGTCCTTGCACTTAATTAGTACATTTAGTGCATTGACCTTTCACAGAAGGTTAGGCCTGATTATTGAAGGTCACTTTGCAATCGATTAGATGTTGAGTATTCCCAATTAAGCTAATGTCCAGATTGAAAATATTCCTGATTTCAGGTCACACCTATGGAATGTAATGCCTAATTGAGCTAGGGCTTATTTTTTAAGATTCATTTAAAATGCTTAATTTGTGTTTTAACGAACAAAATTCAGCTACCAGACACACTACTTTGGCATACCATATTCTGGTGAGATGAAGGGCACACCAGTATCTTTTTCGTCCTGAAAAGCCTTCTTTGGGATTCCCTGTGTGAAGTTCCAAGAAGCGTTTACTTTCTACCGGAGGACTAACATTGCCGTGTTTTAAGGCATCCATAAAACCCTCAGTATGACCAGTTTGTATTGAAGCAGTCAAGACGTCAGTGTTATTGGGACTTAGCCCCTTAGAAAGGCTAAGCCTAGCTGAGTGCTCCTTCAATTCGTCCAATAGGAACTCAGCCCTTACGCTGAGCGGCGTTCTCGGAAGCCGGTTAGTCATTAAAATTACCCTCGGCCGAGTCCTTTGGTTCGAATTGAGCTGCGTAGTAACAGGATGGATATCCAGGTTTTTGCTCAAGCAAGCAAAAATTCGACTCTGAATAGATGATCTGGACCTAGGGCTTCCGCAAATTCTGTGTAAATCAACTTTCAGCGCCAGCCACTTAATGGCAAAATTGACGATAATAATCGATCTCTTTTGGAAAAAAACCTTGGTTACTACTCTACTACGCGGTTATGATGACGAAAGCCCGGTAACAAGACACCAAAAAACTACCATATTATTTGGAAGCGCTGAGGCTAAATGCTACCCCTGTGTGTGGCAGGCTACCTATGCACCACTTTCCAACATTGTCTTTTCAATGAAACCAGAATAGGTGCATGTCGATTTGCAAGAAAACTTCTGTTGGTTATCCGGCTACAAATCTTTCCCACTTTCAGTTAGGGATAATTACTTTTGGAACAATTGTAAGGAGATAATATGGTATCCTCGTTATTTATAATTTCATCATCATTTAGCTATTTCTTCATAATATGAAAACAATGATATCTTAAATGTTATTACTGTATAAAGACATTAGTTAAACTAGGTATTATCTGCTATGAAATAATTAGAAATTAAATGTGGAAGAAAAATTAGCATTTATAAATGTTAAATGTCATTTTCGTTGCGGGTGATCAAATTTAAATGATAAGTAGATAGACAAGCTAATTAAATTATAACAAAATGATAAGTCTACAAAATAAAACTAATGCTGTGTTCATTATTTAACGCAGTAATGAGATAGTGGGCTAGTATTTCACAACCAAAGATGGAAAAATTTGTAAATTAAAAATTGTCAGTATGAGATTAAATGTTTTAATCGAGATGTTGTTGGGAGAAAATTCTTAATGCAACATTTGTTTCGTACCTGAAGAAGTCATTAAAAGGTAACGGCTTTATCAGCGCCGCAGGAAAAGCCTGAAACAGACATTTGTGAATTATATAAATAACAAAAACACAATAATTTTATAACAATGAAGGTAATAATAAATTTGTTAACAGATGGAAGGAAGTCATAGGTAATCAGGAAGAAGTTTAGTGGTTAGACAAAATAGTGGAAACAACTTCTGAGGAAATTTTCTTCACAGAACCACAGGTCTCATGGGAGAAGGCAGCAGCCTACATTGAATGCTTCTTTCTGCTGTCTCCAAACGTAGCGCACTCGGCCGGATGTCGGAAATAAGGCGGGCAACGATGATTCGTGAGAGAAAATTACAGTCTTTCACTGCTAGAGGGACAGACCAACTCTGGAGATTTCCACTCCAAAGGCTTTGAAACACTTGCCGTCTTTGGGAGAGGAGTTTTCCTAATTGCGGCTCTTCTGTGCAGTCCACCTCCACTGTGCACCTCCCAAAGAGGAACAGTTTTTGTGGAAACTGGGTTCTGTACGTATTCATGAAGGAGCTCCGCAATGATTTTAGGAGACGTGGTCTTGCGACCCTCTCTAACAATCGATTTAGAGTCCGACGATCTCTCATGAAACTTCGACTTTCGGCCAGACCTGTTCTTTGTTGAGGACGACAGTAGTAGTCATTACTTTGAAACGCCAAGCATCCAAATGGGGGCAGTTTCTGTTACACCGATAATTTTGCTTATCTGAATTGTGTTAGATCTGCTATTTTCACAAAGTTTAATAACTTTTTAAGTAACTTTAAAAAAACCTTTTTTAGATAAATGTTAAATAACGAAAATACTAAACAAAAACGTTAAAATATATCAAGTCGTGATTGTTTATAACATGCTCAGAGGTTATAATGCCAAAACTTTAAGTGTTTCTATTATTTTGTTCATCTATGTGTAACATTCATTCCCTTGCTTTGTTTATTGGAAATCCGTTTTAAACTTTTTTGATGTGCAACTGACTTGATATCTTCTAGAGATAAATTTTGCTAAGTAATTTCAATATTTCGTTAATTATGTGGAAGCAGTCATCACTGACAATGAAGTACATTTTTCAAATTAGATGGCATTTAGAAATGCATGAATTTTCAACTCGAAATTCTAAATTACACTCATGGAGTCTCATTAGCGCTAAATGAGGTTAATGGAATGATTCATTGGCGTAGTTAAAAAAGCCAGCTGATTGATTCATCAGACGTTCAGTTTTCCATATTTCAGTATCTTAAAATTATCACTTTTCAACAGTTTTAAAGGATTTTCTGGCACTGCTTTATAAAATCCAGTTAAAGAATTAGGAAATCGTCACTAATACAATGTGACATATTTTATAAACAGTATTGTGCGATGCATGGCGACGTATCTAGATACTGGGTATTCCTTCCTAAAAGTCGTTTAAGGTTTGGTTGTATGGAGAAGAGGAAAGGAAGTGGAAATAAATCTGGTGCTTTTTAGAAAATGGAACTATGTAATATAACTAGATCCTGGTCAAAACTTATTTTTGCTAATTAATTTTGAACAATTAAATCGGACCTACATGTTTCGCTTTTTATTTCCAGACAGTGTGCTAAATAGTATAGTCAAATTCAAAAATTATATAATTTCAGAATCTACAAAGGCTTTTCTTTCAAAGAAAGCTGGAAATCTTCTTTATGCGGATCTAAATTAAAAGACTGGCCTGGTTCTGTGCGAATTTTCAATAAAGAAAGCAAACAACAAAATGTTATACTATATTAAAGATTCATCCTTGAATATCCATGACTTTCGTCCATCTATCAACAGGCTTATTAATATATTCAAAACTGTGAGTCGCTGAGCTCACAAATGTCAGTTTCAACCTCTCCTGCTGAGCTGTAAAAGGCTCTTTTTATTCCAAATGATTTTGTTATCTACGAAGCAAATGATTGTCTGAAAAGCAGAAAAGCAGGTCTTTTTCCTATCACAAAACTTGGTATAAACGCCCAACTGCTAACAATAGTATTGTTGTGAACATTAATCGTTGCATTATGTGTTAACAATGGAAAAGTGGATTGTTTATTTTTCCCATAAGGTGCTTACTACCTTGCCACTATCTATGAAACTTGAGAGTTCCATTTTTCGTCTCCAGTTACAAGTCTATCCACCAAAAATAATGCAACAAGTTGTCGTGAATGGATAGAGAGCAGATGACAAACCATTTCGAAAGTGTAGGGAAATTTTCAAGTGTTTGAAGATGAAAAAGATAAACAGTAGCGCAGTTATTGCGTTCACAAATTCCCCTCCATAAACTGAGTGAATGTTCCTAGTCGCTTCGGCCTCTGCTATGATTCCTTTCTTCAACTAATAAAAGAGGTTCCCTCCATGTTGGTAGCTTTTAATAAAGCGAATTTCGATTTGCAGTTCAACAATAAAAAGTGTTAAATTTAAATACATCCTCAAATGAAGTGCTTCAAATTTAGCTCACATTGAAAAGGTTAAATTTGTAACGAACATGTGTGGTGACCTTATATCTCGTCTATGAAAGGCTTGCCGAACTAATGCTGCACGATTATTCATGCATCACACTCTGAGTTAAAAAAATGCGTCGATTTTTCATCATCCAGGCGTGGCAATGACCCCATATCGACGCACACTGTTGCATTTTGTCTATGGAAACCAAAGCGCAAGCCAACCAGTTTGCTCCGTGGCCATGTCAAGGTCACACAGTGAGCAGTTGGTATCCAAGCTAGCTCACGAAACTGTGTCCAATTAGTCATTTCGAGGGTGAGGATGTTACGACGAAACGGCTCCGAGAGGACGGGTTACAAAAAGGTCTCTATTGTGGAGAACCAGATTGAAATGGACATGCGACGTCTCCAGGAAGACATACTCTCGGAGATCCGCAATAGGTCTGCCTTGCCGCTTCGCAAAGTCCCAAAAGAACACGCCCAAACGGACTGCACGACAGGCGAGTCTAGTTCCGAGTGCCATGGGCAACTTTTCATGTGATTAACCAATGTTAGATGGTAGAAAATGCGGAAATATTTGCAGTGTTTTTCTAAAGTAATATTTTTCTCAAAATAAATGTGTTTTTAGTTTTTATTCATAACGTTAGATGATATCGAAACCCATTTAATTTTGGCAATAAGTATTATGTTATCCTACAAGTTCATATCGAAATCTATCTTTTTAAACTGAAAAAAGTAATGGGTACATTTGATATCTAATGCAGTTAAACATTATGTTCGGATGTATTTAAAAAAGGATAATATTTCAATTTGCTTGATTGATTGAATGAAACGTATGAGGCATATGATTTTCTAGGAGTTCTAAGGGAAACTCAGCAGCTGACGAAGCTGTTAGTTTATGGTGAGGAATGTAGGAATGAAAGAGTGTGTGACATTTGTGAGTCCTTTAAATTGAAACCAAACGTATTTGACATTAATAACATTAATAAATCTGTTAATACATGGAAGGGAATTATAGACAAGCAGGGAAAGTACAAAGATGATTGGACCTTCAACTGAATGCAGCATTTGGTCATTTGCTTTTACTTGTTCAGAATTCGAAAAGAACTTAGGATACATCGTCGTAGTCTATGTGCTGGTAAAATCTGGTCAGAAAACACATTTGGATGGGCCGCTGTAGTCGAAGATGCAGTAAGCATGGAGCTGAATCTGGTTACTGCCTTGTATATGGCCTTTTGATGGCTACGCTCTCTATTATACGGGAATTAACTTGGGTAATCAGTAACTCCACAGATTTACAGAGAGAAATGTGTACAGATTTACAAAGAGAAATTCTCCCGCACGTGGACTCGTATATTTTGGTATTCTTTTTTCGGCTTTTTTGCATGTAAACTTATAGAAAGTAGAGATTTTTTCATGAAACTCGTTAATTTAAACAATAGAAACGCCCATTTGAAAAGGATTTTAATTAATACTCAACAATGGTCCCAATCCTTCCACTTGAAATCGAGCTGAGTACTGGGGGCGTTCTTTCATTCTGATCACTTGTTAGCGGCTAACTCTATCATAATTAAAAAGAGGTATGAAATTAGTAATTCCATTTGAATCTTCTTAATGAATTCACTGGCAGGGGTTGACCCCAGTGCAAGACGAAAACTTCGCAATTCGACACTCACTTTGTGAATTGCAATCCGAATGACTTCGACCAACAAAAGCTAGCTCACTTATTCTATCGATTCTGCCAGAGAATCTACCCAGTTATTTCGAGCATAAATTTCAGTGAATCTCATTTTTGTAAATGCTTTAAAAATTTGTTTAGCGAAAAATTTCGGTTTTTCGAAAATCCCTTTTGTATATTTATGTATGGAATGTGATTTAATTAAGCAAAGAAATGTTATCGTCTCAATTTAGAGTCGCTGGGAAAGATCGTACCCTTATTTTTCCTATTACAGATAATGGATACATTGCTTTGCATTTCAGATTCACTGAACAGTCGACAGCGCTACCACTCTGGTGTCCAGACCAGTGGGAACGCCCACCACAGACATTCATCGCTCATCCAGACTCACTCCATATTCGACGATCCCCAAATCAGTTCCGACGATTCAAATTCCTTCCCCCTTCCCTCCCCCCCCTTACCATCCCCGCCTCCCCAAGATGTTCTGCTCCAACCGACTGGCGAACTCTCCAAACAGCCTTCCATTCAGTCCAGCGCTGGAGTCAAGAACATGGTCCGGTTCCATGAGAACGTCCCTGAACAGGCCGATCAGGAAGCAGCGGCAACATCAGCTACCCTACCTCGCTCTCAGACGGGGTACAAGACCACCAGTCCAAGAAGTCATGCCCCGGCCAGGGGGATAATTGGTAGTTCCACCACACCTCGAACCAGGGTTCCACTTCAACCCTGTCCTTCCATAAGGATCCCAGATGAATCGGATGAAATGGCAAATCGACCGCCGTCACCACCGTTAAAGTACAGCCCTAGTGAGGCCAGCATTCGTCCTGTACTACAGAGACAGCCTACGATAACTAAGACGAAGACTGAGCCAATGAGGGACGTTTCTCCTGCTACCAGCGATGTGGACGAAGCAATCAGCAAAGCCGAGAACCGACGAAGACTAGCCGAGAGTAGGGCGATGACACTTCAGAGAGTTAGACGACCATCTGGGCCTTCCCTAAGTCGTGTGTTTAGCAACCAGGATCCTCCATCACCACTGAGTTATGGCAGGCAACAGCAGCCTCAAACTGTGCTCAAATATTGCGTTTCGTCGAGCCAACCAGACGTGGAACAGAGCGAGGAGAGGAAACGGAAGTCAGAGGCTCCACAGCACGTACCGTTGATCAAGGAACCACCGCGAATCTTCGCCACGAGGGGAGCTACGCCATTTCGGAGGATCCCAAAGTACTCGGTTTCGTCCACGACCTCCTCTGAGTCGCCGGCCATCATCGGACTGGACGCCTCGTCACTCAATGAGGAAGAAAGTGGCACGGGGCATAAGGGCAGATGGGTGAGTTGGTCTTTGTTGCCTTGTTGATTTTTTGGACCTCTCTTTCTTGTGTTTTAACGTTGGTGAGCCTGTCAGATGCCGAACGACCAAGTGATAGATTAGTGCTAGATTCAAACAAAGGCTTCTTTTATGTGCGATTTTTAATCGGTCACGTAGACAGATCTGATTAGGGAGTAAAATCGATCCGGAACTATTGATCAGACCAGGTGAAGACCTATTCTGACGGCCAATCAAATAATGTACGTCTGTCTATAGTTCTTCGACCTACGCAGTACATTAAAGCAAGATTCGGAAGTGAGAAGGCATTGATTTCGCAAAATTACCTCTAATTATTATTCTTACCATTGCTAATCCTTGAAACTGCTTTTAACCGAACCTCTACCGTCTGCACACCAGAATCGGGTTTTAACATCCCCCCAAGATGTCGAACTAAGCATTAATCATCTTTCCTACTAGAAAAGATAGTTAATTAAGACCTATCACTTGTAGCCAGCTGCCGAAAAGCGATCGGTACGCTTGTTTTTTTTTGAATTTCAGAACCAAAAGTGTTTTGTGAGATCGTTTTACTTGAAAAGGCAGTCAGTAGTCACTAAGAATCTCGTTTTTCGATATTTAGTTTTCCACAATTTCAGTTGTCAAATCTGACGAAATCCCACGTTTCCATTTCGTTTATTCCTTCAAATTTCGACATTTGTTTTGTATTATTTGCTCATTACAAGACCTGACTTTGTAAAATCAAAATTAACTTTATTGTTTGTTCTTTCGAACTAATTTTCAGAGTTAAGAGCTTATTGTTTTCATTTGCAAAATGACGATTGAGTTTATGACACTTAATTAAGAAGAAAGCGAATTGAGTCTCTCATACAAAATGTCTACTCCTACTTACCTCGAATACTGGATCATAATTCAGTCTTTCTAGATGAATAAGGTGAGGTAAAGATAATCACAACACTTCTCCGAACCCTGGGTAAGGACAGAAGTTTTGGTGAATAGAAAACTTCTTCAAACCACCACTTCAACCTTTCCAGAGCTTAAATGCAGTGGTCAGCCCTAAATCCAAAAAAGCAATTTAAATTCTACCTAAATCCCTCTTTTTAAACCACGCGAGGGCATCACGTCACTCATCTGAAAAGCCTGACAGTTGGGGGAAATTCGGTCTGCTTGACTAGAGGAGCGTCCCATGCACTGTACGGAAGCCATCTGCTATTCTACATGTTTCGCAACAGATATTTTCATCTGTATTCGTTGATTCACTATGATCAGAAGCTTCTTCCCCTCTGCCAGGCCAGAGGTCTGTAAGAAGTTGACCTCTTTGGTAGTTTTAGCAAAGATCTTTAACTGGAAGCGCTAGCCAATCAGCGTGAAGAGCAGTGATTTTGACGCCACGGTCCCTCAACACTTTTAAAAAGGATTTTCGAGGAAATCTACTAAGCTATGGCAAAGCGATCATCTGTTATGTTGCCTCCTCTTCTTTTTTTTTCTGGCA
Source organism: Anomotaenia brevis (assembly GCA_030710315.1). NCBI lineage: Eukaryota > Metazoa > Platyhelminthes > Cestoda > Cyclophyllidea > Dilepididae > Anomotaenia > Anomotaenia brevis. The sequence continues at coordinate 1,544,497 of JAUOZQ010000011.1, forward strand.
GAGACCATAATTTTCATGTTAATTGATGGCCCGTGCAATTAATCATCATAATACAAGTTAATCTTCTACATGACTCCGGTTGATTCTAGTCTCGATTAAATTATGTGGGTCTTCAATTTTAACAGGACTGCAGTTTGTGACGATGCGTCTAAAAAAGTATGAAAATAGTATTCCATTTTTAACTTTTGTTCTTCGTCTTTATTCGAGTTTTATTCCGGTTGGAATCTCTGAAGAACGTTGATGCCTTGAAACGTATATAAACGTGCTATTTACTGGCCAAACAGCTTCTGTAACAGTTAAGGAGCTCTTATTTGTTGTAGGCCATCAAAAAACAGAACTTCCATCACAAATTTAAAAACGATTGGCTAGCGTGGTGTGCAATAAGTTGGTCTCTCTTTAAGTAGTAACTTAGAATATTCATCTATACTAATGGAGTTAGGAACTTGAGATTCATAATATTGTTGAATGAATCATTAGCTCTCACAGTAGCCGAATATGCTTTGGAAGAGTAGAAGTGGGGAGCTAGGAATTGTGGTTCACAAGACCATAATGAGTAGAACATTTAATAGGGCATAATGGACATCCACAGCATTCACAGTTTCCTACTAATATAGAGCAGAGCACCAGCTTGATGCCTTTACATCAATAACCTCTTTATAAATCTTACAGGTTATCCCATAGTTTAAAAGAAAAATAAAATAAGTCTCCCAGTGTTACATTTTATTAAACATGTAATCATCGATGTAACTTCCACGCCTATATAGAGCGTCCTTCTATCTATAAGCTTGCTTACTAATTTTGGTTTTGATTATTTCAAGTACCAACAGATGTCGGTTTCAACCTCCTCCTGCATTACAAAGGCTCTTTCTTCCAACTGATATTAAAAGCTACGAAACAAGTGGTCCTAGTCTGAAGAATCAGCAAGGTCAGGTTAAGGAGGTTCATGAGTAATGTTATCCCAACTAAGTTCTTCTTCGAACTTTTGCGACGTGGTTCTTCCAGTGTGGGGTCGTGCTGCATTGTCGTGATGAAGCACCATCGTTTTTCGATTCACTGAAGTAGGTTTTTTCGTACTCAAAGATTAGTCAAAACACCCTAATTACCAGCAGTCGATTTGAACATCAGTTGTTGCCGCGATAGATGGTAACGATTCAATCCCACCAGAATGAAGGAAAGAACCATTTTTCCCCTGTAGCCTCCCTCTCAGTTGTGGCCTGAAATCTAAAATTCGTCTATAAATTCTGGGGCGACTTGATACATGAGCCTTAATATCTAATTTAATGGCTTAGTATTGATGTGCTATAGCAATCTGACCCTCTGCATGTGAAAGCAGACACTAGTCGATCCTAGGTTATGTAACGTGTAAAAATTGCGAAACGTAAGATGTATGGTCCCATGCTGCTTAGAGAGCTTAATCACTTGCGCAAATGGATTTATGCCAGACTTAGTAACAGCAGAAAACCCTCTACAATTGGGTCACACTGTCGTCTGGTCTCTGACACAGTCTCATGACCTCAATGTCGCGGATTTGCGAGGTGAGTCAGCGCAGACCAGCCTTGTGTCCCGGCGCGTCTAATTTCAACTTGCGTTTCTGCGCTAATCGCGACCCCTCTGGGGGGAAGGAGGGTGCCTGAGGTCAGGCACCCGAGTGGGGGATTAAATCTGGGTCACAGACACACACGCACCTCGACTTTCCGAGTAGATTAGTGAAAGATTTAATTGCATCAGTTCATCCCGTAGGTTCTCTTTGTATTTTACTTTTGTTAAATTGAACGAAATTTAAAGTATTTAATAATGTCTAATGGAGATGAACAATATTTCACTGTTCAGATGCATTTAAACCGTAAATTTCAATTTTATATTACTGAAACTCTACTAGCATTGGGCCACTCAGGAACCATGAGGCTCATAATGTTTCTTGAGCTCAAGAAAAGAAACTCACTAGCCGAAGAAGTGACTAGAAGCATCCACTCAGTTTATTGAGAGGAATGTGTCATTGAATCACGCCACAAAAGATTGGAGAACTCGGATGGGAGAAAACTCCTCATCCACCACCTTGTTCCCCCAACCTTGGTCCTTCAGGCAACTATTTTCTATGTAGCTTGCAAAATCACTTGAAGGAAACGGCTTTTGAAAAGCAGAAATTAGAAGTTGGAGATGACCTCTGTTAGCTCTTGGAATTGAAACCAAAATAATGGTACAATGGTGGCGTTAATATGCTTGTTAATGACAGTAAGTCACAGGTAATCAGGTGAAGTACAGTGATGATTGAATCTTTAATGCAACAAAGCATTTCGTAACTTGTTTCACTTATTTATCCAAAATCAGTCCATTCTGTGCTATCCAACCGATTAAATAAATTGTATTTTCATTTTCTTTGTTTTTTTCAGAACCACTACTACGAGTTTCTAGATAAATAATAACTTTTCATATTATTTTGAATTTTGTTATCCTAAATCATCTCATAGATGGATTATTATCATTATAATCTATTTCAAAAATCACATCCGCTGAAATATATTTTTGCTTAATACGGCTGTTTTCGAAAATATCGAAGTACATGGTATTTTAAATAAGGTCATTCCCGTTATAATGAACATTTTAGTGAATCCTAATAAAAGAAAAAAATAAATGTAGCTGAAATTATACATTTTTTGAAATCAACTGCCTTTTGCATTGAGAATTTTCGAAGCAGTGGTGATAAGTATAATTAATTCTATTTTATTTTCATTACTTAGAGGAGGAATCAAATTAAGTAATTTTTCCTAATGAATTAAAATTTGTGACACGGTAATTATCTCGCAAACGCAAATATGATAATATGAAGGGAGCATATTTAGGCATGCAAATTGAGACGGTGAGAGAATGCAAAAAAATTTTAAGTAATGGACTTATACCAAGAAACGGTGTCTTTAGACTGGCCCCTTGCCAATGTGCATTAAAACTTTAAAACCCTCCCTGTATTTTAAATAACCTTTACAGCACACGGTTGGCTATTCCTGAAATAACAAGGATAATTGCTAAGAAGCAGTGGAAGCAGTAGTGGAATAGGATTCAGTCTGTTATAACAACCTTATTTTTTGTCCATTCACAGGAATCCACTGAAATCTTAATTTCTTCCAGGTATTTCCCACCCGTCGGAGTATCTACTCCGAGGAGAGTCAGCAGACCCAGTACGAGCTACGAAGCAGTCTGCGAAGGAAGGATACAGAGGAAGAAAAAAGACCACCGCATCACTACACCGGTCCGGGCATGTTTCGCGGTCTTGCTCCACGGTTGCAACCACCTCTAGACCGCTCTCGTAAGTCCTGTCTGATTTACTGGGGTTCTAGTGTGTCCTTCTATCTGATAGCAGGGTTTAAAAGACAATTTTATGGCGTCTGCTCCATAAGTGATTCCGAAATCAAGAAAGCAAGGCTTGTGGGGAAATTATATCTGCCAATTCATGGGAGGATTTCCATGAGGTTTGATGTAGGTCAATTAATGCACTTGGCCGAAGTAATAAATTGGAAATTTGTAGCGAAGAACATTTTTCTGCTTTGGGAATAATTCCAGTTCGAGGAATTTTTTGTTCTTGATATTTAATGGACACCTAGTTAACCCTGTTATAAGAGAAAAATTTCCAAACTACCTCAGCTAAATAACATTTAATACGAAGCACTTATTCCTCTATTTGATTTTATTTAGCATTTAAAACCCAATGCTAGTGTCTAAAACTGGTAATTTCGAAACGAATTTAGGCCATTTATTGTGATTGACTTGAAATACTTCTATAAATAAATAATAAAACTCGGTTGGTCAATTCTATGATGCTCATCACGAATGATTGAGCACAGGAAATTTATTCTATTTAACCAAGAATTTCTCCATCGTCATTCGTTTATTGGACCACTTTAAGTATCTCAGTTTTTGTGGTACCGTATTTGCAATACTAATAATTAAAATGAAGTATTTATTGCAATATTTTATCAGTAACATTTTTATGGAATTCGATCTAAAATTATCCATAGAACAATGTGTTTGTTCTTCTTCTACCCTCCAAAAAAGCAGCTTTGATGATTTGAGAATATTATGCTTCTTTATATCGGAATATCAAATCTGTCTTTCCCGTGAGACTTGCATTAAAACATATCTTTTTTTAGTGGCTGATTTTCGAATAGGGAGAATTGGTTTATGAAGGAGAGTGTGTTTTGTTTCGGAACTTTGTGCCAAGGCTTTTCCAATGGGCGTTCTTGATTTATTTACACTTAAATCGCACCACCTCTTTTGCAAAATTTCAACAACATTTGCTACGCAGCTCTCGCAGATGTTGCCACATGTGCGATGTACAAAATAAACTAGCGCAATAAACCCTGAAATAAACCACTGCATTTCACGGAATTATTAAGCAGATTGTTTTACAATCGAAACACAGGCGATTTCTAGTAACTGTTTGGCTCATTTGTACTGCTAAATTATTCCTCTATTTAATTTTAAAATTCGGCCTTATCGTTTAAGGTTAGGCAATAACATTGCCTTCAGTTCATCCCATAAGTTTTTTCCAGGGTTTGAACAACTAAAAAAGTAGCAAAATGCTGCATTTCCTATAAAACAAACATGAACCTACGTTCTTTGATTATCGAGCACCGCCTTTCATTCATTAAAAATTTATTGCTGCCTTCATTTTTTGCAAAGTTCCTTTGGATATCATTATTTGAAGAACTCACAAATATCACCCTCACTGGTAAAGTTGACAGTACATCTGAGCATTGACTGTTGCTACATTAAGTGGTACTACCTGAAAGTTCATAAGTCCTTGAAGATCTCACCAGACTGAACGAAGTATCTTCTTCCCAAGAGGTTCCCTTCTAGGCTGTCACTGGATTCTTTCCCCTATAGGACCCAGCCACTGTCTTCGACGCTTCGATAAGGAATCCATTTTCGTAGTCAGTCACAGATCTATCCAAAATTGTAGGTGAACGGCGTCCCTCTTGCTCAGCCTCGACTCGATCACTAAATTGTCAAGTAAATGGCCAAGCAGAATATGTCCGACCCTCCCTCAAAGTCGATCGAATGGTATCTCCGATTCCATCACCCCCAGCCACAGCTCAGCACTTCTCGACCTACGGAACCCTGGGTCGCTACTCGCGCAGTCGCACCAGAAGTGTCATCTTCCCGAGCCAACACCAACCGGAACTTGAGCCAAGCTGGCGATCACCACAAGGGCACATAGGGGCAACAAGTGGTTTCAATGAACCAGAGGTCGACCGACTGGCAGCAAACCCGGGGGCCAGTAGAATATCCTTGTGGAATCAGAAACCCGCTACCGTGGAACAACCAGAACCGCAGAGGTTTGGTAGTCTGGGACGACATGAAGACAGACTGATTAGAAAATACCTACAAAGACATACATCGATTGGATCGAGGATGTATTTGCCCGAGAGTGGAGTCTGCAACACGATTGGGTTCAGTGGTCATCGTTGATGAATCAGACCCTGTTCGATTAGCCATGTTTTTCAGTGACTTTGCTTTCGAAAGATTTTGTGATTTCGAATGTGCTATTAAAGCACATGCACAATGATAATAAAGTTTACTGTTTTGGATTAATAAGTATTGCAGCATTCAGACCACAATATTGTAATTTTCAGAACGACAGTTTAAGTCTTGGGTTACAATCAATAAACATGCAATATTATCAAAAAGACACCAAGAAATAGATAGAACGTTATAGCCATAACGAAAGTGGGCTAACTTTTTTGTTTATTCTGGACAAATAGGCAGACTCCAAAAACAAACCTATTATAATATTAGCAATATGTATTCTCTGGAAGTATATAGATTATCATTTGTTTCTAGTGATGCACACAATTGCATATATATGTAGAAATAAGAATTCAACTTCTCAATCAAAACTAATTTAATTAAATTATGTTTTGACAAATTCAGTTTAAATGCACAGTATTAGTGTTAAAATGAGCCAATTAATCGATAAATGCTAAATCGTTTTAGTTCATTGGTAAAAGTGCGGAGGAGCAAATAAAGGTTCTGGCTTATATCGGCCAATCGGATGGCTCTAACGCACAAGTTGTTCACGCTTAACAGACTTCTATTAAATCGGTCATTAATTTCGCTTTCTACTAAGTACTGTGTACGGCAAAGTTCTACGAATAAATCTCCTAAAACTATCGCGCCTAAATCCACGTCCGAAAATGTGCCATCTACGACTATCAAGGCAAAAGGTTGTGCGGTCCTAAGTTCGTGTAATATTTGTAGTAAAGCAAGGTGTCAGTGACGCATGGTATTCCTCCGTCATTGTTGGTGGCATTGCCTTAACGGGCTTTATCTTCTACTTTATTATCAATGAGTTATTTTCCTCACGAAGTCCAACCAGCATCTATGAAGAGGCCCTTGACATTTGCATTAATGATAGTCGTGTCCAAGAAATGCTCGGTACGCCGATAACCGGCTGTGGAGAGTCTAACCGCCGCTGTAGAAGAACTCATATTGCGTAAGTTATTATACACCTCTTCTATGTTTATATTTTATACTATTTCTCTATTCTTTTCGTATTCAGTTCGTCACAGTGGGTTGATACCCAAGGTCGGAAACATATGGCTATGCGCTTCTATCTAAAGGGCCGCTATGCATCTGGAACTGTTCATCTTGAAGCCTATGAGGTTAGTTGAGCTCTAATGGTTGTTTTACTCCTGTAAAATTTCGTCGTTTCTGATTGTGAGGAGTCAATTTTCAGACTGACTCCAAGGAAATGGTTTATCGCTACTTGGTGGTGGAAGTGGACGGTCTCTCGAGGCGTCAAGTGATTCTGAGGCCCGAGGAAGAAAAGCCCTCCCCTCCCGTTGATCTCGTACCAGCCACTCTCGAGCCCTTTGAGTCCAGTGACTAGTGATCTTGTCAACAAGCGCCGTCTTTTTTGCCTCCTCTGTGAATAATTATCCCCCGAAAAGTGAGCTCGCTGCCCCCCATCTTGGTTTTAATTGCGCCATTTTCTGATGAAATATAATACACCCCAGAGAGTCAAAGTGGTTTCCCGCCATTTTGCTTTTTCAATGCAGTATGAATTTCATCGTTTTTGTGTTTTTTGAGACTGGTGAGGCAGGCTGCGAACTTTATTCTTTAATTTGATTGCCAAAAGTCGTAAACATGCGATATTTTATTACTAGAGGTTCTATTTCGGGTAGATATAAACGTGGTCCAAACGTTTACGGTAGGAACTTCTAGGTTGCTTGGATTATTTTCTGAATTTTGTGAGATTTATTCTAATGATCTCAAGATGATTTCTGCTCGAAACGAGTGGTCATTACCACACGTCACTTTCGTAAACATTAGTCAAGGGTTCTTGCACCACTACGGATCAGTAATTGTTGGTGCAATTACTAATTTCGACTCACATATTGTGGCAGCGTTTTGTACTCAACAAGGCATAAAAAAGCATGAGCGTTTTGCTTACTTATTTAAGCACAACATCAGTTAATCAGTATGCATCTGTCGAAGTTAACTGCCAATTCAAAAAAGTGCATATAACAGGTCATTTCATAAGTTCTGTCCGACTTTTGAGTAAATGGAAGTCCTTCATTTTATTGAAGATTCAGGCATCATTGCACTTCTCCTGATTATTTGTTTGTAAAATTCTTTGATTGAAATTCGAAGAACTCTTAAATGTTTCTTTCAATTTGGCGAGAATAGACTGACGTGCAGATGTCAACTTTGCCAAGTTTTTGAAGCTGAAAACGATGAACTTAGCTTAATTACCATTGTCAGCTCAGGACAGGCGTCTTCATGGGCTGTTTCAAGAAGCTGCCTATCCTCAAACTCACTTGGATTGCGTTCCGTTCCATCTTCATCTCCATGAAGAGTGAGGTCTCTCGCAAGTTCTGCCTTCAGCGATCGGTCAGTCTGACAGCTTTGAGAAATGAGGCGTGAGCTTGTGGGTCATTAAGTGCTCTAAAACGTTTTGATACTATGAATAAACTTTACGGAATAATGTTTGTGGTAAAGGTGGTCACGCACTCATTTATTTCCTCAAGAAGTTAAATGTTTTTCTCGCTCATAGAGGTGATGATAACAAGGTGAATGGTTCATGACTCTTAGAATTCGACCTGTGAGGTTGGGTTTCTTGCACTAAACACATCCAGTTTTGTGGAGTTCGTGCTAAAAGTGTCGTTCAAGAGTGACAAGAGGCGGAAAGAAATTCAAATGATTCCCATGTTTCTACCTAACTTTCGTGGTACGATTCTGGATCAAGCTAGACTCTATAAAGTTTCCTCTATTAGGAGTGACAATTACAGATTAATATTTGTTTTTGCGTAAGTTGATCGCTCACATACCACTTTCTCTAGTAGTTATAAACTCTTCTCTTCCACAGAGGGCAGTCAGCCCATTTCTATGACTGAAGTAGTCTCCTAATGTTTGAGGAAAGTTTGAAACTAGCTTACTTCAGCCCTATTCTAGGTTGCACCGGATTAAGGGTGCAGTATACCTTAATGGCGGCTGCTACTTCGATTGCATCTCTTTGATGGCAATAGTTTAATTTCCTTGTCTATACAAAGTCTTTTAAATTTAGTAAAATAGGTTTTAGCAACAACCGTTCTTTGATCATATGAGACTATTGAACATATCCTAAGATTTTTCCAAATAGATGTTTTAATTCAGAAAATTGATTTACCTAGGGCATAATCCGTTACTGGAAGGCTCGGAAATTGGCCTATTGGGTAAACAAGAAAGCAGTAAGTCCTCAATAAACTCGGCTTTCGATTTTGCAGCCTAAGATTCGAACATGGAGGCCTACTACTTAATAGACCACTTTAATTTATCATATTAAATCTGACGGATTCGTGGTTGAGCAGAAAATGCTACTAGTGAATTGTTCATTACTGGTATGAAAACAGCGGAAGTCAGTGAATCGTTTACGCAAAAGTGACTAACTTAATACCATGTACTTCCAGTTTTGTGGAGTTCGTGTCGAAAGGTCTATGTTTTGTTTTCTATGAAACCAATCGAAACTCAAGCCATTCGCTATTTTCTATCGAACCATTCTTGATCCAGCTCCTAGTTCCAAACCCACAGGGTGGTTACCCACGTGTTTACCTGTGAAATAGTCACTGAAATCGTTAAACCAAAACTGTCCACTCTCCATTGGGTCTCAACGGTTTTCAAGCCATAGCACGTGCAGGAATTGTGCCTTACATTCAAGAGAAATGAGGCTTTACTCCGCAGCCTAGTGAGAAAGGGGGAGGAAACGAGGCACTGAAAAGCAGTTTCAACCGATTGCAGGATGGGGAAGAACAAAGGAGACAGCGCGGCAATCAATCATTGCGATTATTTAGAGAACTGAAAAGTGAGTCTTTGAATGAATGCCTAAAAATGCCTATATTAGGTATGAATCTGACAGAATTAGATTTGCACCAATTCCTCTGGAAGTTGAAAGCCTTTCTCGTTCATATAGGTCATGACGAAGACCTTAACTCGTTGAGAAAGAAACCAATCGCCCTCAGTTGATAGACTAGAAAATAAACGTTGTTCTGGGGACAACTTTCTCCAGGGAATGTTTGGAACAGGCTTGCTCCAGCAATACTCCGGTTTGCGCTAGTATTAAGGCTGTAATAGACACTGATGGCAGCGGTCAGTTTGATTGCAATTGTGTAATTTCCTGGTCTATCTAAGTTCGTTTTAATGCGCAAAGTTTGGTAGCTACCGACCAGTTTTCATCGTTCCATAATCTGGAACACGATCCATAACTAACAGCGGTTGGAACTTGTAGCGGATCGCTACAAACAACGAACTATCTCACTGTAAGTAAGTAACAGGATCCCGCTCTGTATCCGCACCAACAAGGTGTGTTAGAGCTGGTGCGTATTTAGCCTGTGGAGTGCGATATTATATAGGCTACGGGTAATTTTGGCTGTGCATGAGTCGCCCTTGATTGGTTCATAGAGAAGTTCTCGAATTCGATTGGCTCAGTGGCGGCCATTATGCTGTCCTTGGAGCGTTCTTATTGGGCAGCTTAGTTGGTGTAACCCGTACGCCACAAACTCCCCTCAATAACATGGGCTTTTACTGCATGACAGAACAATTAAATTCATAAATATCAATTTAACAGTTTTGTGATTGAGCCAGAATTATTAATTACTTAGTTTACACCAGTGAATTTTTTGATCACTGGTCTGAACCCAGTAGCACTAGTGGATGCTTCACACAAAAGTAAGTTTCTTAATCCAATATATCCAGTTTAGTGAAATGAGGGAAACATAAATTCAAAATAGTTTGATTTTCTACCAAATTTTCACCTATTGATATCGTTTGAATTCCAAACCCAAGCGCTCATTTTGCAGATCCTTGCCTTGTTGGTATTTGGTCGCATTTCACTAGACATGGCAATTGCACCATTATCATCTGAGAGTTTGGCTAAGATAACCGCTGTCATTAGCGTCGATTACAGCCTCAATCTGCTCTCTAAGAAACTGGAACAGGCTGATTTTAAACTTTCCCTGGTGGTTAATGGTATCTCAAAAAGCTGATTTAATTCTCTTGTCGATTAACTGGCACACAATTAATACAGGTAGCAGGGTGGTGTCTTTCTCGACAACAGATAAAGGTCGTAGAAAACCTTAAATACTGGTTAAAAGTTTGATTTTTTCTGAGGTGTCACCTAGAAGGAGGGGGAAAATCCTCCTGCTGCCAAACCTGACATCCTATTATCAATGGCTAAATTGCATAAATCGGCAATGCCACTATGGTATCTGACTGCTTCCTAATCCCACCCCTGGGAAAAAAACTGCATTTGTTGTTTGAGATTTTCAATGGAATCTGTTACTCTAGAACAATCAAATTATTTATTAAGTCGTTAACTTGTTTGAACCACAGCCATTGCAGTTTTGCGGCTCATTAAACAACATCCGAAATCTCAGTTTCTTGCAGGGGTATAAAGTAGAGTCCTACATATTATTTCACTTGAGTTTCGGCGTTTTTAATCGTGTAAAGAAGAGGAGCACATCTGGAAATTAAGCAACTGGTTATGAATTCGCAGAAGAATTATTCCGAACACGTGTAGTGGATTGATTGGGGTCCAATAATCATTGCACCGTTCAGCCTCACTCAATCGCATGCGTATATTCCACTCCCTCTCCCCCCCCCCTGAATCAGCAATCCCGTAAAGCAATCATCGATTTAGTTCATCGAACCTCAATATTATTGGCCCAGGGGTCGACCAATGAATCCGGTGGATCCTAATCTCGATACACACGCTCCTAATAAACTTTGTGATACCAACGCCCTCTCTTCTCCCTCATTGGCGCTTTAGCTTCATTATCCATTCTCCAAATTATATAATTCTTTTAAAGTCATAATACCCGGAAACTTGGTCACCTAACTAAACTACCATAGTAACTATAGCATAGCACTTACCTGATGTCAAACCCCATTTGGCCTACTAAATATTAAGAGAAAAGTATATATTCCACAAAGGCACTAACGTAGACCTGTAATCATAAAATAAGTGGAAATAGATAGCGTTTCGGTGAAGTTTTCATTCATATTTGCACACATTGCTGGTGAGTAGTTATGTTCATCCAGGTTAGCGATTCCTTGGGGCACAAAGGACGAGCATAGAATCCACCTAAACCTGAGAAACTGGTTGATCATCAGAGGTTGAATTGTTTGATCGTTATAAAGTAAACAAAGAGGGCATATTTGTACTTGGGCTTTACGCCCATTTACTAGGCCGATCGATCGATGGTTAGACTCTTGTCCAAAGCTGTTCTCTATAAAAAAAGGTATTCCAGGGTGAAGGGAGAAGGAACAAGGGATGAAATTCTCCCACAATTCTCACTAACTTATCAAACTACCTCTCACCAGTCTTTCAGAGAAAAGTCAAGAATAGTCATGCTGTAGTAACAAGTGACAACATTGAGAAAGGCTATCGAGTTTGTTCGATTAAATATAGAACGATTCTGTAACGAACACATCTTTATGACGCTGACACTTCTTGAAAAGCGAAGGGGAAAGAAGCAACCGGATGAAACCACTCAATGTTTCTGCCAGACTTTCTCAATTCGTAGTGAGGATAAGTTCCCAGTAGGAGGCTTGGTATTAGGAGATACGGTAGTGAAACATTCTGACCTGTATTAAAGGTGATAGTGTGCACTGATCGTTCATTATTGATTGATTGCATTGAATGGTATAGAGAGGCAGTGGTCCGAGTATTTGCACTTTGGGTGCATGCACATTTACCAGGGCGATAGATAGATGTTTCACTGACCGATCTTACTAGCGTGGCTAGATCGTCTACGGGATTCCAGTTTTTAAGACTCTTGTCCAAGGCTTTTAGGGGAAACAACTGATGGAATTCCCCAAAAAACCTCTCCTGACCTATTCGATTACCTCTCACACGTCATAATCTGTGCAATCAATTTTACAGATCTCTTTAAAATTCTATCGTAGTGGGAATGGGCTCTCAAATGTCGACTTCTGTCTGTCATACAGAGTTTGGACAAATAGTATTAACACCTTGAATACTCGGAAAAATCTATTATAAAATGGCGTAAATCCACCCTTTGCAGCAATTCCAGCCTCAATTCTCAGAGTTATTGATTGATACAAATTGTGAATTGTTGGTTCCAAAGAAATTTTAGCCCATTCTTCAGTTAAAACACCCTCCAATTCTTTTAGAGACAATGGTGGAGCAAATCGACCTCTTACGTCAATCACTAAAGCCGACATCCATAAATGTTCTCCAATAATGCTGAGCTCTGGAGATGTTCAAATTCATTAGAACTTCGCTATATTTTTCGGTTGGAGGAAAGTGACAGTCGGCAGGAGGTCAGAAATAAAGTAAACGATAATGATTCGTCAGAGAAAATCACATTTTCCAATGCCCGAGGCACCAATTCTGGAGATGGTTTCTACTGCACTCTCAACGCCGCTTTCAAACATTTGTCTGGAGGAATCCAGATTTTTGCAGCCCGGAAAAGGAACAGCTTATTGTTTCAACTGGGTTCTGTAAGTATTCATTGAGCTTTGCACTGACTTTAGGAGCCATGGTCTTGAGGCAATCCTCTCTAACAATTCGATTTAGAGTCCAATGCTCTCTCAGCCCACAGTTTAGACTTACGGCCAGGCCTGTACTTTGCCGTGGACGACGCTTTTCCTCTTGAAACAGTTTTTGTTGCACTAGCGCTAACCCGCCATACGAACAACAACAATTTGGCCTCTTAAAGAGTCCGAGGGGTCTGCCATTTTTATAACGTTATAACCAATAGTTTTCAGTACTTCAGAATTTGATTGTTAATAACATGTTGAAGGATTACGGTGCCAAAATGCTAGCTGTTTCCACGCTTGGTCCAACCCTTGTATGCTTAGTTGTACTTCGTTGAATACACGGTCATAGTTACTACGCGTTCCGTCTCCTGTGGTCGATTTATCTAAAGTGATACCACGTTTAGGTAGCATAGCCTCAGATCATAAAAATTCCAACATGCCACTAGCCGGGTCGCCATTACTGTGCTCGATAAGATCTTTGCAACGCATGGCTTTCTGGATAACGTGAGGCGATTTACGTTGTCAAAATTTTAGCGATTCTACTCCGACAAAGGTATCAGAAGTGGTGGTTTGTCAAGTGAGCTTGTTCCTACGTAAAAGGGAAAGGAACATCCGATGAAACTATCCAATGCTTCTACTCTTAATCTAACACTAGTCAAAAGCCTGGGTAGTAAAGACAATAGTCAACAACTTATGTAGTCATGTAACGGCATTCCTCCCTTGTATACGAAGTGGAGAACGGAAAGGGAGCTTGGACCTGGTACAAAATCCAGCAGCCGGGAACTCCCTGAAATTTTGTGCTATTCTGTCCATTCAAACTTCTTCCATAAGATATATTCGATTGTGAGAAAATTAATAGGTTTCAAACTGATATGTCATAGTGTTTCGGTAAATTCAAACCTTTATTCACATCTAGCGTCGCAGTAGAGAGCATTTCAACGGAAGGACTGCGAAAGGGATCACAATTATTGATTGATGCAGCCCTTATAAAATGCAACTCAAAACATGTTCCTCCTCTAATTCCTAATTATTGGTCTTGACGAAATTTTCCTAAGGCCTCATCAGTAGTCAAGCGTCACCCGTTTTCTAATTTCCCTTTTTGGAAATTTGATATATTAATGTTATACGGTAATCCCTGGTTCTAATTCGCGGTCACGTAACCTATATCCAGCGCTGAAAAAAGCATTCCTGTGAGCTATTTCCCACCATATTTAAAACAATAAAAACGTCTTTACAAGTGGGGCATTCCCAAGTCCCGTTTGGAATAAATGGATGAACAAGCTTTCTTATTAGAAAGCTTCTGGTCCCCAAAATCTAATGTAATCTCAAATGGAAGAGGTCAGCCTTTAGTGTGCAAATTGTAGTATCGCAACTACTTGTTTATATAAGTAGCATAAGTGAAAATATGTTCGAAATCATATAAAAACAGAGCGAGATTACGTTTCCTGCAAATTTCACAAATACTGTCCACTGTTTTACCAATGAAGCTGTTGACTATTTACATACAAACTGTATGAATATTCATTGTTAAAACATGAGATTAACCCCTAGAAGTGCTAATCATGACCAAATTTCAAAGTAAATCTGAACTTATTTCTAGAGCACATGAGGCTAAATGCTCTAATTACGATTTCGACTTTAAATTCTTCGACTTTAGTGTCTCTTAGCAAGCCGTTTATTAGCTGTTCTAGAAACCTGGACTGATTCTAAATTTAGAGAATACCTAACCCCAAAACTGGACACAAAAATGTGATATCAATTTACCAAAATTTATCGATTATCCACTTTCTGCAGCGGGCTTTTAGTGAAAGCTTCTGGCCTTAGAGACAGCTACTGAGCTTTGTTTCTACATAGCAGGTGGAAGTGAGTCAGGCAACACCCCAGTAGCACGCGTGCGGGTTGGCGCGTGCCCACGTACGCGCCTTCTAGGCCAATCAGGCACCAGGAGGTCAGTGATTGGTTGCACATCTGCCTTTAGCGTATATGTGTATAAAACTAACGCCTGCGACCTTGAGGCTTCATTTAAGTTCTTTCTGCGCTGCTTAAGTGTTCGATTAGTGCATTGCAGAGAGTCGTTTAACAATGGCCGTTAATCCAACGGCAAAGTTTTGCCGACGTCTTTTCCAGGACTCTGCCCCTCGAATTGTTGCCACTAGAACGTTGGAGCATATTCTCCAGGCTGAAGAAGAGCGTTTCTGCCAGCTATGGAAGTTTGACGTTTCAGGTGGATCCTCAAATAATTGGCAGCTCATTCGAGACCCCGTACCTGAATTTTACACCCGTGCACCACGCCATTTGAAGGCTCGGCGACGACTGAATGACCATTCTGTGCTGGACAGAATTCGCAGTCAAATGAAGAGCCCTGAAAAGAGAATTTCGTCGGATAGTGCCTTGGTCAGTCACATCGTCTTTGACTTTTCATCACCACGAGTGGAGAATCCACAACCAGACCAATCTTCTTCTTGCAATTTATCTCCATCTACGACAGCTCTAACGGAACTACCTGTTGTTTCAGCACCTGCCTCAACCTCTGTACAAATTCAATCTGATGGCGTTTTCAAAGTCCCACCTCCTGTTTCCCGCATTTTGAAGAGGAAAATAAAGCCCAGACTTACGGGTTTGTTGACTATTCTATAGTTTCGCTTAGTTCTGTGTACCTTATTGGAGTACTCATTGTTTGTTTCTTATTTCTCTAGATTACTTTCTTGTGAAGAAGCGAACAACGGAAACGAAGAAGTAGTCTTAACTGAGCACTTTCAGTAGACTACCTGATGTCTTTTCCCTTCTGACGAGGTGTTTACTCTTCGAACTGGCTACACTCACTCATTTAAAATCATCCAGTGAGTAATCCATGTCTCTATTTCGCCACACACACAAACAAGATCTGGACTTTTTTACTCCCGATGAAATTTCTCTACTCGCAAGGCGAAAATCTTCTCATCCTTTGCATTCCCTATGTTCATCTCCTCTTACTCCCTCATTTAACGGGTCGTAGAGATTGTTTTTATACCCATTAATAAAAATATAGATGTGTGTCATCTCCGTATTGATTTTTTGTACTTATACAGCAAAGCCACAGTTAATCTGATGAACCGGTTCAATGGAGAATATCGATTTTGTGAGTGTGGGCGGTATCGGGTTGAGAAAATTCCATAGCTTTATGGTCATTTATTTTGGTGCACTCATGAAAAGCTGTGCTTGCACCTGAAGCGCGAAGAATGATGCGTGCGCGTCCAAATGCAAATGCAGCAGTCAGTGAGTCACACAGCCGGACTGTGTGCATTTACATGAGGGCTCTTCTCCCCCTTGTGTGCACACGCGTTGCCATGCCAGCAAATTCCTGCTAGGACTTGTTAGTGCTGCTGCAGCAGCAGAAGCTCGCTGCATGGTAACAAGTAACTGCCACATAGTAACAAGAATTCCATTTTTTTGACCTCTTAGGTCGGGCCGTTGGGACCTGTCGTCGTCAAGGCGTTAATTCATTACAAATGTTTATTGGGGTGAGATCGTGCAGACGCCTGGACTCTGTTTATTTTAGTTTGTAAATTGAAGTAGGTTACGAGATAGCCGACGAAGTCAGGTCAACAGGTTAGCGCCTAAGCACCGGTGTCTGTTTATTCAGCCGCTTCTGTTATTTCACTCGGGAGAAAGTTGGAATTAAAATAAACACCTGTGAGGTGACAGCTGGTAGTCTATCTATCTTGAATGGAAGTGCAGCTGTTTGAAAGTCTAAAAATTCAGAAATCCGAATTGTTTATTTAAAATTGTTGAGTTCTGTAAAGTCGAGGTTCGATTCTAATTAAGGTCAGACTGAAAGTGGCATTTAAGATTGAACCTAAACTTGTTCAACTGGCATTAATGCAAATCGACCATCACTTAAAAGTCATGGATATTTTGCTTTAGCAAGACATCCAATACCCCGATTTTTTTTCATTTTTGATGCAAGTCACTCATTATCTAGGTAAGGAAAGCATTTACCTTCGAATATTGTCCTTTGATTTTACATATCTTAATTCTCCGAAAAAATTAAGAACTAACTTTAAAGTAAACTGTCCTAAATCTAGCACGTCTATCATCTTTCCCATTGTGTCGTAGGTTTATTTTTCATTTAAATGAGCCCTAAAGATGCTTTACAAAACCCCTAGTGCATAGGAACAATTTTTTCATGTCTATTTGAGTTTTTTTCCGAGATAAGGCTGATTCTTCAGGAGGACTTGGGCATCTTGTAAAAGTAACCAAATTATCATTCTGAGCTGCAGATTTCACATTCAATCAGGACTTGAATTAGCCATTCTATCTAATTATGTCCCACAGGTTTCACCTTATGGTTGCTACACCATTAAATTCGAAAAATACCATATGTTGCAGCTATGAAACTTACAAGTCGCCCCAGTAACCGATTTCAGGTTTTACACTGGTAGTAGATCATTTTTAATCTGTACCCACATTTTGTCGCAATTTGTTAATAAGTACTAATTTTGATAGTGATTCTGATAGAGGGTTTTTTGAGCTCAAAAACCCCAATAATTTTTAACCATCAGATTTTTTCGTTGAGTAGGGCAAATTTTTACAATGCAATTAAAATGATAATAACAAATCAATGCAATCTATCAAAATGGATTGATTATGCATTATATTTGTGTACGTATTCACAATCTAATTACTACTTTTTTTAAAAAGTTATCATTATAGCAATAATTAAATAACCAATTAATCAAATGAAGATAATTTCTGTGATATTGGGATTGAGGATTTGACATTTTTAAAAAATAAGTGGTTCCAAATGGTGACCACCGCTCTCTCTGTCACTTCACTAAATTGAGAGAAAATATCTAATATTATTTTAATGAACGGTTAGACTAACTGTTCACACAGGAGCTTACTTATTTTGGGGGAGAATTTTGACCTGAATTACCCCCAAGGCAAGTAATAGAGAGTGCCTAAATAATTCAGTGGCTTCACATAAGTGTTCTTAAGAAAGTTACCCCACGGAAGTCTTATTAATATGCCACTTTGCAGTGATGTGTTTTAATGATATGAAAACAATGGCTATGTCTTAGAAAAACAGAATGTAGATCTGAATCGGTGATATGATAATATTTGTTCATGGAAAGCCAATCGGTCCTGATCACATTGGTGACAAGAGTGAGTCGAAAGACCTTTGACTCAGAGCGAATGTACCGTTTGTGATCACTGTCACTAAAAGGTGGACTCTGATCGCCAGATTGGCCTAGATTGCTAACAAACAGATGGCAAAGATCATTCAGTTTCACACAGCATCTTTTCAATAGCTTTAGATGAGAGCAAACCGACCACGTCTTAAATAGCACTAGAGATCGATAGTACGCTGGGTCGGAGGCACTTGGTATATAGTGCATTCCATCTAAAGTAGTTGAGTTCCTTATTCGATTTTTTTGATAAGGTCAACTATATCCACGCACTTGCTATGGTTATTGGAAGAAATTCAACCAAATTAAGATAGCAGCAGCATTAATCCTTGAAAACTAAAGTTCTTGCCTGCTCTAGAAGAAAAGGCATTTTCAACCTATTTGAAAATCGGCAACTGAATATTAAATTCCTACATGTAGATTCTCTGTTAACTTCTCATCAAATGCCCTTAAACATCTGCAACGTGTACTTTTGACCAAGTTCCTGAGTTCACCTTGTTTCTATGCAAAAAATACTAATACTAAATACTAAATGCTAATCTCCATGATTAAAAAACAAAATTTAGAGAAACAAATAGAGTAATTTGGAATTATGTTCAATCTAACGTCAGACCCGTAGAACACCCTTAATGTTAAATCCATTAACACAAAACAGCCCTTATTTAGGAGTCTAATGCCCTTATAACTTATTTCTGTTAGTGCAATTCCTCAAGAGCAATAAAACCGCCTAGTAGAGGCAATCTCAGGGTCGCTAAAGGCCGATTTATTGATTTTCAGCAGGGCTGTCCTCTCTCTCGAGGAGGGGGTAACTAGTGCTTCGGGTTAAGCCAGTGGCCGAAAACTAGCGCGCACGCACTTTCCCCTCTCCACTATCCGGCACGTGCATATTTGCGCTAACCAATCACATGCATCGAAATCTCTGCTTAGTCATAACTGCGTCCGCCATGTTTTAGACACAAGCGCTTCTTCAGAGGGCTTAAAGAGGTCACTCTGAGACCGTCATTAAAAGACTTAATTTTAGGGCAAAGTCAATGAATGTATATAGCGCTGAAGCACCAAATTCTGCTTCCAACTTAGATGGTGATATTTAACGATAAATAGCAGAAATTAGCACACACTGAATTATGTTATCTAGCGGTTATTTTTGTATAATAAGTTAAGCTACTTTTAAGAGAACAGCCAGATATAAATTTGTAACTCTGCCTTTACAAAAAATCAAGTAATCTATTCTAAATAGAATTAATAAAATAAATAACTGAAATCGGCTCAAGTCCCTACAACTAAATATTAAAACAAGGGTAATAGCTTAAGTAAAAGCTGTTAAAATGAGGCACATACCCAGAAACCCTAGAATTAGAAGACTAAGAGTACCGAGGCAATTAGTTTTTATACCATATAACATTGGACTCCAGGAGCTTTAGGGTTTTATTCAAAAGTTTCTACAGACAACGGGAGGAAGAACAGGGGGCGAAATTACGGCACTGGAAGTGAGCAGCATGCATTTGAGTGAGAGTGAGAATGAGATCGAGAAAGGAAGAATGAGGGGATGGAGCACAAACAAGACAGAGCCACGCTAGAGTCCAATGAGTGTTAACACGCGGGAGCGACAATAAGTGATGAGAGATAGAGCGTGAGAGAGCGAAGGAAGATAGTGGATAGTAAGAGAAGATGAAAGCGGGAGGGCTTACAGTGCCGGATCTGCCTCTTGAATCATCTCGATTCGATCCGGGCTTAGAAAGAGGGGCTGGTGGGGGTTTGGGACTTCGTTGCAGGTAGGTTGGTTGGCTGGGTCCTCTCCTTCTCGACTCCTCCAGGGGGCGTTTACGCAGCCTCGCCCTCCTCTTCCTCTTCGAATTCACCCTCCTCCTCGGCCGTAGCGTCCTGGTACTGCTGGTACTCGCTCACCAGATCGTTCATGTTGGACTCTGCCTCTGTGAACTCCATCTCGTCCATGCCCTCGCCAGTGTACCAGTGAAGGAAGGCCTTCCTTCGGAACATGGCGGTGAATTGTTCGCTTACGCGCTTGAATAGCTCCTGGATAGCGGTGCTGTTGCCCAAGAAGGTGACGGACATCTTCAGACCGCGTGGTGGAATGTCGCACACCGCAGTCTTCACATTGTTCGGGATCCACTCGACGAAGTAGCTCGAGTTTTTGTTCTGCACATTCAGCATCTGCTCGTCCACCTCCTTCATGGACATACGACCACGGAACATGGCGGCGACAGTGAGATAGCGCCCGTGACGTGGGTCACAAGCGGCCATCATGTTCTTGGCGTCGAACATCTGCTGAGTCAGCTCGGGAACTGTCAGGGCTCTGTACTGCTGGCTGCCTCGGCTTGTCAGGGGTGCGAACCCGGGAATGAAGAAGTGGAGACGTGGGAATGGCACCATGTTGACAGCCAGTTTTCTGAGATCAGCATTCAGTTGGCCAGGGAATCGCAGGCAGGTTGTGACACCTGACATGGTGGCGCTGACAAGATGATTGAGGTCTCCGTAGGTAGGGGTGGTCAGTTTAAGAGTACGGAAGCAGATGTCGTAGAGGGCCTCGTTGTCAATACAGTAGGTCTCGTCGGTGTTTTCCACCAGTTGGTGGACTGAGAGGGTAGCATTGTAGGGCTCGACAACGGTGTCAGAGACTTTCGGCGATGGAACGATGGAGAATGTGCTCATAATTCTGTCCGGGTATTCTTCACGGATCTTGGAGATGAGGAGGGTTCCCATACCAGAGCCCGTGCCTCCTCCGAGAGAATGGGTCATCTGGAAGCCCTGCAGGCAGTCGCATGATTCGGCTTCTTTTCGCACAATATCTAAGACGGAATCGACGAGTTCAGCTCCTTCAGTGTAGTGTCCCTTAGCCCAGTTGTTGCCTGCTCCACTTTGTCCGAATACGAAGTTGTCTGGGCGGAAGATCTGACCGAAAGGACCAGCTCGCACGCTGTCCATAGTGCCGGGCTCCAAGTCGACAAGGATAGCCCGTGGGACATACTTTCCACCGGTGGCTTCGTTGTAGTAGACATTTATTCTTTCCAACTGGAGGTCAGAATCACCGTGATAGGTCCCAGTTGGGTCGATTCCGTGTTCATCAGAGATGACTTCCCAAAACTAGAAAAGGAAAAAGGAGCAGTTTGGTTATAAGTAGTTTACAAAAGATTGCAGAATATTTAGTGGGGTGAGGAGAAATACCTTTGCTCCAATTTGATTTCCACACTGACCAGCTTGGATGTGCACAATTTCACGCATTTTTTAGATCGGGCAGACGATGAGAATTATACCACCGGATGTGAAGTTGCTCTTGTGTGATTGCCTAGTTCGTTTGAAAGCTTAGTCTAGGAGATTCGATCGATAGCACGTGCGATCGATAGATCTGCCGCATTCGCTAATTAAGCTTGCATAATGCATCGTTTCATGCATATTGTAGCGAAAAGTGAAAAGAGATGAAATAATTCCTAGAAAGTGGTTCATTGCACAGAATCCAAGAAACTTTATGAAAAAAGGTCAAGGGTTGTGCCGAAAAAGGTCGCGTATGATGCTATAGTAAATTGCCATTATACTACTATCTATGTATGAGTATACGCAGGGTTAACTGAAAACCAGTACATATATTTGAGACGGCTCCGGTAGTACGATCAAAACGAGTTTCAGTAAAAAATTTATGCAAGCAAATTCGAGAATCAGGTCGCTTTTGCTTCCATTTTCCTCATTCGGTCCTGATGAGTTAATTGACTAAATGATTCTAACAAAGTAAAAAATCTGCAAATAAATGTGATTATTAATTATTTAACGTTTGAATTAAGGAAAAACAGGGAAAATAGTGAAGGTAATACTAATTTACTTCACTTTTGATGTATGTGTTTATTTATGTGAAGGTCGCGGAATATCATGAAAACTTGAGGGGGGATTTCAAATAGCTGGATTTTTCACTGATATAAATTGGGGCAGGATGTATGATAGAGCAAAAAGAAATATGAATTATATGACAATTGAAGACTTTGGTCCGTTTGTGGGACCTGGGAGCTATGACTTGAAATCGAATCCACAAATCTGCAATATTGGTGGATATGCACCTTTCGGTTCACTTGAACAGCGAAAGACAATTTTCGAAATAAGAGATGAAATTCCTCCACCATGGGAATATGACCCCATATTAGTTAGCAAACATCTCAAAGTAGGTGGAATTAGTTAAGTTCTAGAATTTATTGGTGGGGGAATGCATTTTGTCTAAATTTCTCCACATGTTTATACGTATGATATATGTGGGAAAAAATTGTTGGCTTTTTTAAATTTGTATTTACGCAGTTGCTTCTAATTAGTTTTTCATTTTCCAACAGGGTTGTTCCTCTCTTAAAAATACGGAAGCTCGCTTTAAAACACCGAAATCAATTGTTCCTGGACCGGGTGCTTATGAAATTAAATCAGGCATACAGGGATGTGAGAATGATCCATGCAAATTACTTATGCCTTGCCCGAGACAATGTGAAAATCCTAAGGTATTTTAATTGTATTTTTTTCAGAGTTTAGTTTCGAATACGAAGAGTAAAAAGCACAATCCCATCAATAGTTACAACATTAGACGCCCATGGATACGAAGAAGGTCCGAACGGACAATTAGTACCTCGAAAGGTAGAAATGATCAATTATTTTGAAGAAGAAAACTCATTTAATAGCACATCTTGTGATAAATACCGAGGGTGTATATGGAGCAATAGGGTAGGACACCGGTTTATTTCTTTCACACAATTTATAGACAGGACAGAGAAACATGTTCTGTCCAAAAAACGATTTTCCAGGTCCTGGACGTTACCTTACAGTCATGAATGATGAGTGGATACAGCTCATAATTCGTGGTCTTCAGAGGAATTATATAAACTCAAATCGCATTCTCGATGTTCCGAGAACCATGGAAATGCATATTCGTGAAGCGAAGCGTGAAGTAAGTTGGATTTGCGAACTTATGACATGAACATATTGTGCTACCACAAGTTTAAGGGGACTTAAATATTTAAAACTAATTAATATTGTTCAATTTTTGTGATTAAAGATGCTAAAGCTTTCGATTTTGTGAAAATCTTTATGTAAGAAAGAAGATCAGTACCTTAAGTTCAGTTCGAATGATAATGATGCTTATTCGTGAATAAAATCTAGAAATCTGAAAAATCACTAACTGTTTGAAAAGAAAAAAAAGAAGTGGGTCATAAGTTGCCGAGAGACTTGAAATAAAACATTTTTGATGATAAATAGCAGTGTTTTATTACAAAATGAGCTATATTTTGCCAGGATATACCAGGCCCTGGGTCATATTTCAAGGATAAGGATACCGAACCAAAGGTTCATCCAGCCAGACCAGGTTTCCTAATGAGCTCACAAGTAAGTAAACACGATGCTTTTCTGCAGGACTACCGGTATATTCTTTATACATTGGAAACTTTCAAATCTTGTCGCAATTTACTGACCTGAAAAGGTGCAAAATTCTAATGATACAAACTAAATTATCCTTAAATTAGAGCAAATATCAAGTTACCCACTGTAACCAAATGTTTCACTGTTGAAACGCGAATAAAGGCCTCTCCATTAACGAAAGCTGCTCAGACTTAGCTTGTTGAATAGCTGGGAAAGTATGGAATATTCACTTAAAGAATATGTACTGGTAATGTTTCAGCGCTTTCCCAAGGTTGATGTGAGTGGGCCTTCTCCAGGAAAGTACAATGTCAGAGGAGACAAGTTCTTCTCCCATTGCAATCTGAAAAATGGCAAGAGCATCCCGTTCTTATCAACAGATAGAAGACTTGGATATGTGGAATCAGATGACACACCTGGCAAGTCCCTTTAGATAGAAAAATCAAATATCCTTAGTCTAATGAATGTTTATTGTGCTCGCAATTAAATCAAAAGTAGGAGTAGTTCATGCAGGATAAAGGCTTAATCAGGTATCTCGTTTCTAACTGCCTGGCTGCAGCGTTCTTGAAGTTCAATACTCATAAATTAAAATTATTTTAAAGAAGAAAAAGAATGATTAAAATGGAATTCTATCATGTTATTCCATAAGTCCTTTCCGAGGTCAAAAATGATAAACTTAATTATAGATCCAATCAATAATACAATTTCCCTGATTACCTATGACTTCCTTTTATCTATTAACAAGTTTGTTAATAGAATTAATGAATACCTTGTTTGGTTTTGATTACTATTAGAACCCACAAATGCCAGTTCCAACTTCTTCATACAGTATTGCAAGAGCTATTTCCTCCAAATGATTTTGTAAGTCACGAAACAGCGGTAGTATGAAGGAGGAGCAAGGGCGGGGGATAGGATGAACGCGGATCTCTTCTGTCATCGTTCTTGCTGAAGCATTACCTCTTTTCGATTCACTAGAGCAGGTTTTTATTCCTGCTCAAATCTCAGCTCAAACGCCGCCCCAATTGCTGACAGTAGGTTTGAGCATTCATTGTATCTCAATTAGGTGGTTCAATTCAGTGATTTTTCATTGGCTATCCCACCAGAATGGCCGTACTGGGCCCTTCCCTTAGCTTACGACGCTTAACATCTCGATAAAAGATCAATTTTATAAATCCACTAAGAGGTCTATGTTCCAGCCAAAAGATCCATTGATTTCTTGATGGGGTACATTTCAGTGGTCCTGTTTGATCAGAGGTGACCTGACAGGATCATCGTACCGTTAGCAAAGGACTCCCCTGGGTGACTCAAGAACCTGACTGCGTGCATGGATTTTCCTAAGTCACCAATCATAAATTTGATTGGTTTGTGTTTTGACCAATAAATCCGGTCAACGCAATCTCGAAACTTATGCTATTACTAAATGATCTGGTTCAGGCGTCTCCTCTCTTCTTCCTTTGGTATTGAGACTCCTCATCTTACACCCAGTAGTTGACCCGTCATCTTATGTGAATAATAAGAGCTTTTGTGACAGTTTAGTGGCTTTGAAGCTATCCAGCGAGGTCGTGCTGTTGGCAGAAACCTTTTGCATAGTGTACCAACCATTACTTTAATCAGTATTTGACAAAAAAGTTGGCTTTTAGTGGCACAATTCCGTATAGTATAACCCTCAAGTCAGTGGGATTCTGATGTGACACACCCACTAAATCCTACGGTGACCTGACAGTTACCAGCAGTTCGATTCTACTTTCCGCGAATCACCTCTGGAACTTAGAGCATTTAACTCAAATCTTATTCGTCGGGTAGTTGACGGATAGATCCGGTCAACTCAGTCTCGACACACACATTTCCAAAATTCACATTATGGTCTTTTGGTCTGGTAATGGGACTCCCCATCCTATTCGAAGAGAGTTGATCCTTTCTGGAGTACAGCTATCCGCTGCATTGATTAAACCACTGATAGTCCCGATTTCGTGGGTGAAAAAAATGCTGTGTACGTATCCCTCTTGCCATTCTGCTGTTAATCAATGTCCTTCCGTTTATGTTAAACATCTCTATATCAGCGAGAAAGGTAGTTGTATTTGACCAAATCCATTAAGAGCTTGAGTATGATTGGGTATGTGAGCTTCATTATGCGCCTCCATTGTTTTTTATGGCGTGTACAGACTTGTTTTCGTCGGTATCCTCAGTGTGTGTCTAGTATGTATACGCTATGGTAGAGGGAACCACTAATTAGAACAGTGACTAGACAGGAACGTTATGATGAATTAGCAAAATGGTTGGGTAACAGAGAGCAGACAATTGGGCTTTTCTTAAGGCACACATGTTACGAGACTCTTAGAACGTTTATTATGATCGCTTGGCCTGATAAACTTGTAATAATCAGTTGTAACAGTGACAAATAGGTCAGTCACCACTTTGAATAACATTTGCGCCCGAATTACGTTTTTCTCGGTATTTTGTCAAACATTTATGAGCTGTTAATAGTTAACTACAGCTAGATTTAGTCGTGTGCTTGCCATAAATCAAAGAGGTAGAGCTCTTTCTTTGATAACACGCGTTTATATCTCCATAGTGGAACTAAGCTTGACGCTAAAATAACAAAGTATCTAACATGTGCCACATGACGTAAGAGTAAAGTCATTTAGACTTGGAATTCACACATCGATTAAGAATTATTTGACCGTAGTAATTATAAGGACCACGCAGAAGGTTCCCTCTAATAGCATATTCGATAACCAAAGGTAGAAGAGGAGTCGTTTATGACGTCTAGGAGTTTTTGGGTCAATGCTTTTATTCTCTATACCGCTCTAGAGTTTTTGGAACTAGGAAATGCACTTACACAAATAGGTGTGGGTTGAGACCTGTGAGGAGACTCTAAGATCACTGAGGATTGTAACTTCCTAAAAGGTGCGATGAATATTTGGCCTTAGTTAAGCAACTCCTTAAAAATGTCACCATATTCGCATACACCCACTATTTGAAGAGAACAGTTTTCCTAACAGTACCAAGTCCCACAACTTCTAAGCTTTAAATTAAATTAATTATTCTGTTGTGCTTAAAATCCACAAGGGTGGCATTCTGAGTAGTCCGATTTTTACTTCCGGTTACTTGCGGCAGGATACATGTAGCTGCCTAACCTTAGGCTGACGCATACTATCACACAGAGTCATGTGACAATTTGGCGTCATTAACCTGAGAGCTCATCGTCTCTGTCACATTTACTTATGAAAAATAGGGTACACTCTACACGCTACAATTGTGGCCTGACAGTTAAATTTTTTCTTTCTTTTTTCCACATAGTATTAAAAGAGTTGAGTAATCAAGAAAGTTTTTAAAGACTGAATCATTCTGGCCCTGATAACTCGGGCTTTGCTTAATAAAGCCCTCTGTACCTTGTAGTTCGACTAACTCCGATTCACAACGTTGTTTCGGGTGTTATTTCTTACTGTTGTCTCAGTTATTCCAGGACTAGCAAAGAGTGCTATGGGGGCTTTAAAAGCTCAAACGCACATTATATATAGGGTTTTGAAAAATCAACAAAATATAGCTTAATTTTGTGTTGATCCGTTCAACGAGGTGTTGATTCAAACAAATTGGGAATTACTTCCAAAGGACTTTTGACCCATTCCTCAGTTAAAACAACCGCATCCGGAAATGAACTCCTTACTTTAATCTCGAAAACCGAAGACCATAAATGCTCCTCAATAATGACGCTGAGGTGGTCTGGGGATTGTGGTGGCCAGATGAGATGCTCAACTTCATTAGAATGTCTATCACCGTGCCGCCATTCTTTAACAATTCTAGCTTTAATCATTAGTGCTGCATTGTCACCTTGAAAGATGGTGGAAACGGTTCTTTAACTACCATAGGATGATGAACTTGGTCGCCGCCGGCAAAATTCCCAAATAGTCTCGACTGTTAGTTCTTCCATGAAGGGAAATCAATCATTGGCCCTGCATGGGATTTCCAAGAAATACCACCCAGCTCATCATCTCAGAACACCCGGCACCGTGTATTGCGAATTAGAGAAGGCGGCAGTCTGGATTAAGTGCTTTTTTCAGCTGTCTCCAGGCATGCGTACACTTGGACAGAAGTCGGAACTAAGTTAGTAAAGGACGATTGTTCAAAGAAAATCACACTCTAAAAGCCTTGAAACATTTGGCGTCTATGAGAACAGAGATTTTCTAATTAAGGCGCTTCTGTGAAACCCAGATCCACTGTGCAGCTCCCGACGAAGTTTTTGTGGGAACAGAGTTCCTTAAATGATCGTTGATGAGCTCTGGTCTTGCTATCCTACGGTCTCCCCCAGCCAACAATTTCGTCTTCCAGCTAGACCTGAGCTTTGCTGAGGTCGACTTTTTCAAAGTCGGTAGCCATTACTTCTGAGACAGTACCTCGTAAAGCATTCGGGGGCAGCTTTCATTGCACTATCGCCTCTTATACGAGCACCAACAATGTGGCCTCTTTGAAAGTCACAGAGGTCTGCCACTTTATAAGGTTATAGCCTTTTTTAAACAGCTGTATAACAGCTACTTTTAATAAACGTATGAACTAACGTTATCTGTAATTAAAGCGGTCTCGGAACCTATAGAGCGCTATAGGTTGTAACCTCCCTCTTTGAGATTTGGTCGGTAAAACTCGAATGAAAAAGAACGAAGACTTTGTAGGCTTGGAAAAAGTTCATGGTTTCAGTGATTCATAGAAAGAAGGAGCAGAAGACATCGAAAACGACTACTCTCCCTCCTCAAAAGAAGTGGTGAAACTCTTAAGGCCGCTCAAAAGTTAACTGTAAAAAAGTTATAGGAAGAATAGGAAGGCTGCGTCCTAAGACAATTGCTTCTATTGGTCTGAGATAAATTCAGTTCTTCATGATCTTAATTTTGCCCGACCAAGAGAATCTCTGAAGTGATCTCTCCTTACCATTTTGAAAGGTGAAAACTCAAATTTCCTTGTTGAAAACAGTGCTTTAAAACTATTTCAGATTGTGTTCAGTACTTGTATCGACCACTCAGCTGCTTGGTTAGCTAGTCTGAGTGTATCAAAGGTGTCATTCTATTGAGGTGGGTCATTGATAGCACAGGGAAGTGAGTTTTAAGGCGTAAAACGATGTTCTTACTTGGATAACATACAGATAGGAGAGTACTTAGCTTTTGGTTCCAAAGATCTTCTGACTCTTATGAACCCCATCTACCACTAGATAGGAGTGGACCCTCACCATTAAGCGTGATTTACGCCTTAACACCGATTCCGCGCACCTATCAGTTGTGGACGCGAAAACCGAGCGTGCGACACCTGTTGCCCAAATAGGAGAATTGGGGAAGAAAACCCCACCCAATTTCCCCCACATAAATCGAGTTGCCGCTGTGCAAACAAATGGGTGTGCATTGGAAAAGAGAACCAGATGTGGGATACATACCCCAAAAGACGAAGTCCCAATGCGGACACTGGTGCTATTGGTTGGAGTAGAACTCTCCCTCCTATAGGGCAGCCTTGAAATCGTCCGATTGCGTGCAGGGTATTTGGGATGCAAGAGACAGTGCTATGGGGTAAAAGAAATGTTTTTGTTGTTTACCAGAAAAAAAATTACTGAACCTTTGGTTTCTGACCCAGAATAACCACCGTCTTAGATAACCCTTACAGCCTCAATCCGACGCGATCCGGTATGAGGCTGTAGTCAAATGACTGCACTTTGCTGCTTAAATTGGGCTTTTAAAGTAATCACAACAAGATAGTTAGTGCCTTTCTCGACATGATCCGATTCACAAGAGCTCATCGGTCGTTTAAGATGATCAGGGGAGCTGAGTGGAGGCCATGCACTGGCATAGTTTTAAAGATTGGCTTTTGACATCCATTTTCGACTTCTTTCTAGAAGTTGACACCTGCGACGCTTAGTTGGGTATTACCAAGGGTGTCTCTATTGTGTCCTGTAAGCTTCATGATATAGGCTGAACATCTTAATTCACGCGACAAAGCATATACTCTGATGCCACTGTTTTCCTTTAACATTTGGTATTGCTGATTTTCGTGGAGGCGGAAGTGTGGCCATGTTGTAAAAATGTTACTAGTCACAGTCACATAGGCTCCATCACAATTCTGCAATTCATGTCGTCTGACTGTTCAGTCTCGTTCACTTTGCTGCTCCGAAATCCTCACTGTGACCACCTACACAAATGACCATGACGATTTTTCACTATTAAGGAAAGCTCAGGTATTTACCTCGAAATAGCTATGTATATATCATTAGATCCCACTCTCTTTAAAATGTATTAAGGAATTTATTAGTTGCTTTCAGCAACTCCTGGAGAAAAATCTAATAAAACAATACCATTTTAATCCATTCTAAGAGCAATTATGCAGTTAAATGTGTCATTATTTGTCGGATCATCCAATAAGTTCTGTCCGATTTATGAATAAATAAAACAGGTGACCATCTGTTACACTTATTTAGGGATTTTAATCCTCAGTGTATTTATCCTGATTAGCAAGCCTGTTTATGCTTTCATTACAGTAGAATTATGTTTTGATCATTCGATTAACTCACGGCTCACTTCCTGTGACATTGCAATAACCCTTTTTTCTTCGCAATGATTTTGTATGCTACTGCGAAACAATTAGTAGCATGAAAAGGGATCAAGGAGGGAGATTAAGGTGGTGGATAACGAATTTTCCTCTAAACAATCCCCTCTTCGACCTTTTGTGACGCAATTCTTGCTGTGCGGAGTTGTGCTGTATTGTTCTGATGAAGAATCACTCCTTTTACGTTCAATAGAGCGGGTTTATTCCTCCTTCAGTCACAATTCTATCGACCAAAAAATGGTGGAACATAAAGAGCAGATATCAATTCAAAATTTGATATTTTTTCAGCCAGTTTTCCAAATTGAGGAACTCTTTCAAGATTTTTGAAGATGTCCATTGGAAGTTGTTGGATGGTTAGAACTAAACCTAATTGACAATTCCTCAACATTAAGTAAGAAGTGCTTCTCCAAGAAGCCTATCATCAAACTCAAACACATCAGAGGTTGAGGATGATATTTGCATTTTTGAGTTTCTCAAACCATCTTCTGCAAATCCCTTCATCATTTGCACATTATCCTCCATAAACTGAGTGAATGCTTCCAGCCTCTTCGTCAGCGGCTGAGTTTCCTTTCTTCGACTCAATACATTATGTGCCTGAAATGGTCTTGGTTATTTCAATATTATCAGGATTCTCATCAAACTAGTGTTTATTCTATTGTTCCGAAATAAACAATTGTCAGTTTTAGTTCACCTTATCATAAAAATAAATTTCAGGTACATTAGACATTATAAAATGCCTTAATTTTCTGTCAGTATACAGGTAAATTCGGAGAAAACTTTATAAGATGACCTGAGATTATCCCATGCATTTTAAGAGAATTACCTTAGAGTCCTTTTCATTGGACAGTGGAACCTAATCGTTTAACGTGTCTTCATGCGCCTGTAATTTGTTAGTAGGTAGGTTTAAGTCTTAAAAACGTATCATAGGACCCACAAAACCCGTGGATAGCATGAGCACGTCTCTGGGTGGGGTTCTTTCCCTTTAACCTTAACTTGTGCCTTGGATTCCATGGGTTCCCGTCTATGCCCAGCTCCCGGAACCTACGAATCTCGGGGAATAGCCGATCTTTTGGCCAAGCGGTTGGAGCGACGGCGTGCGGGGCCCAATGTGGGGTTCGATTCCTCCGCACCGAGGGTCACGATGACGGGCAGGCCCAGAAAGAAGGTGCCGCCACCCACGGAGTACAACCTTCTCAAACCGCCCAACCTCAGCAGCTGTGACGTCAAGGGTCCCACTGCCGCTTTTAAAGCGCGCGCGGAGGAATCCGACAAACTGGCAAATAATGTGAGTCTGAGAGATGCTGATTCCTGAGTGCAAGTAGAGCGTTAGGAAGTAGTTTCGACAAAATTACTACTAAATCAACTCAAGATATCTTAGTTGTGCACATAAATAATGGAAATCGAAGTATTTAGTTCGAAATATTTCCTCATTTTTTACCTTTAGTCAGATCACCCCATAATGTCTGTGCCAATTTTGGTTAAATAAAAGAGTAAATCAGCAATGTACTTTCCCTGGATACCTTTGAATTGCTTTCACATAGTTGCAAGCTTATTAATACCCACATTACTGTCATTTTCAACTTCCTCCTGCCGCGTTACAAAAGATGTTTTTTTTTCGAATGCTTTTGTAAGCTACGAAACTAGTGATAATCTGAAGGAGTTGAAAGGTCACGAGAATAGGATGGATGAAGAGGAATTTCCTGCTACTGTCTTAAAATTTCGATAAAGTTCCGTTTTTCGCTAGTCAGTCTCGATATTTAATGGATAGTTCACTGTTTAGAAACCCAATCATTTGTTCATCTCGTTATGCATCCTTGATTTTGCTACGAACACTTCCTATTTATTCCATCTGTGGCATTCACTAACTCGGCGAGCCAAATATGGACTGGGTGCATTGATCCTAAATATTAGTAGTCTAGTTGTTGACCAATAAATTCACTCAATACAATCTCAGCACAGCATTTCAAACGCATATACACACAAATCAAGAAATGCTCAATACAGTGACACTGTCTCCCCTCTTTTGGAAGACCGGAGTCTGTCGGGACATTTTTCAAAATGTTCTATCGAGGATTTTGAATTTACACAAACGCTACTCTCTGTCCAATTAGTTTTCCGAGAATCGGCAGTTCTTGGTGTATTTGTGAGCATCGGTGCCAAAGCGTCTGCAGTTGTAGCACTAACCGTTCCTGAAAATGAGCTTGAGATGATTTAGATCTGGGTCTAGAGCTGCCAATCTGAAGCGTCAGGCGTTCTAGTTTATCTCCTAGTTATATTAAACGAGCTTTGATCAGTAGACACTTGAGCCACTTTCGAAGTAAGGGTGGATGGAGCCCGTATCTCCAAAATCTGGTCTTTGAATTAGCCAAAAGAGGCAGATCCTAGAAATCAGAACCACTGAAAAAGACTGTTTGGATCCCAGGACGGCAGTTTCTCTAAGAAAACTTCTCCAACAAAGCTGGAATCGACGCTAGACTCGTCGAATGAATTCCTCATGCTACACAGCAGCTGCAACGCTTTAGCGTTACCAAAGCAAAGTTGTTCTAATCGTTGCCTACATGCAAAGCTGGTTCGTCGAACTATCTCATTTTTGAGATCTTGATATGAGCTATTGACTTTGGGATCACTAGGGTAACTATGTAATTCCAGAAAAAGCCTTGGGAGCTTCAAGAGAACAGTGGTGAACTGTTTTCTTTCGTCTATTATTTTGTAAGATTCAAACCACTTCTGTGCATTGGTTAGCAAAATTTCAATATTTCTATGTAAGAAAGACGGTATAGTGAAATCGAAGAAGGGACTTGACGACACATTGTTAAGTAATGACACTTCACTGTTATTCTCTAAAAATATATTTCACTTTATATCACAAACTGTATAGACATGGATAATGGTCTAAATAGATTGAATCTACACAATTAGCCTAACAAGTACTGGTAAATCCTATCAATTCTCAAGGACACGGAAGAAGCTATTTTACGTTCTATTATAAATATTTTATTGTTATAAACCATAGGATATCCCACCCCCTAACCGGTATTATCCTGAAAAGGGAATCAGGGCAACTAGGGACCACAGGAGTTTCCATGTTTCGAAGGGGAAAGACGCCTTCTTGACCTCGGATGAAAGGTTCACCAAACACAACGAAGGCACTACTGCACTTCTCGCCACGCCTGGTAAGTTTGACTTTTACATCAATAATCATAAAAAGTTTGATTTAATTAATTGTTTTTTATTAAAATGTTTTTAATAGCAATCCTGCTCTGTTAAGTATTTATTTATTTTTATCTTTCGTTCATGCTTATAAGAATGCAAATAAGCCTCAAAATCTAAAAAGCATAAATTTATTAATAGTGCTAATTAAAGATTCGTATTTCTGAACTTATCAAAGTTGACGGATATTAGTAACAACAAGCATTATACGTTTACCTGTCAGCTCCGTCTACATTGTGAGGGGGTACGATCACACACAGCTATCGTTAGAAAACGTTTTAAATGCCTTTGGATCACTTATTGTAGGTCCTGGAACGTATTGTATTGCACGAGATCCACGGCCCACGCATTGCAGAGTTCTTCAAACAGAGGAAAGATTCAAGTATAAAGACAATGGCATTCCTGGTCCTGCGAACTACAAGGTAATGGTTTCAGTCACACAACTGGACACTGCACAAGATGTCGCATTCGTAATATTAATGAGAACCACTATGAGTTAAACTGAAGAGGACAGTAGCGGATGGCTTCCATTAGATTCTCTTCCTAAGTGAATCTATCGCGCTAGATGTGATGGAATAGTGCAGAGTGTTTGTTAGGAAGGCCTATCTAAAAAATTTTGTACGGGGGCGTTAACATTTGATTAACCTGAGTTATCGGTAAGCAACTTGGCCAATTAGATCGTGGCGGTGCGTATATACTCTCAGATCACCGTCGGGCCACTATAAAACTGAGATTTAGTTACTGGATTGTACATCGATCTCTTTATGTCTCTCCATCACAGGAAGACACATTTAGCAATAACACAGAAACGGAGAATGGGTTTTTCACCTTCATGCGAGCAGCGGGTATTTAACATATTCCTGCCAGTGTCAATGGCGACTGCCTAATATTGATTCGTTACGGTAGCATTGAATCCGAATTAAGAGACTGATTGGATGAAACCGTTCTGGAATAGTAAGTTGGTTGATTTGCTTGCTGGTTTGAATAAGAGTGGAAAGCAGCTCTTTTATTTCCATAGTTTAAATAGGAATTTATGTGGAGAAGACTAATTTAACCAAGGAAAATGGCGCAAGTGCTTTGGTTCTCCGCTATGCCGTACGAAAGTGCCAACTGGGAAGGGCATAGTGCATCATAGATATAGTGATGTATGTGAGTGTCTCGGGCACGATGCCGTTCTTTGCTTAGTTTGCATCAACCCTTAGTAGACCTCACCAATCCTAACACCTCTGATCTTTATCTGTGCTGGAAGCTTCCCACAGGGTTATTATATTGTTTATTTAACGCCTTAGAGACTTTGCGAAGCTATGAAGTATGCTGTGTCTTCTAGTTGCATCCTGCAGTTGACAGCAGCGTGTTGATCAAGACCTTCAACATAACCCTCATGAAACGCGCACAGTCAGCTCCGGAGAAAATGTCACGGTCGAAACGCAAGTAAGCTGGTTTCGAGGGCACTTTTACTAATCGCTGCTTGAGATAAAGGGGATTAATTTGTGGAGGGGTGAGATGCAGTTTCCTAACGAAATCTAACTAAAAAGTAACCGGATTGCTGACTCTATGTGTCCATGAAGTATGGAATATTGACTAGCTAGCGCAGTCTGAATGAGCACCGTAAAATAAGGATGCCTTATTTCATTGTAATTACAAATTATGGCTGATACGACAGCATGTCTTCATTCCAGTATGAGATCATCTTTCTAAGGACTTCCATCAATTAAACCATAAGTCCATTAATTGTTCTATTTGAATTTTTTTAATATGTAATTACACTTTGTGCACATGTATATATGCGCGTGAATTTCAGATAAATTGCAATATTTATATTGCAGATGAGTGAAGTTGGAACAGAGCTGAGCATTACTTCCTACCCTGGAAAGGAAGGCTGCAGAAATACCGAGTATTATAAAAATAAAGAACTTAGGCTTAGTATTTCGGTAAGGCTTGCTCTTGAAAAAAACTTTTCGGAAGGAAGCTTAAAATTACATGAAATAAAAGTGCCAAGATATTGGTTGAATAAGTTCTCACTTTATAAGAAAATCGGGTAATTTTCACATTATTATGAACATCCAAGAAACCAAACAACTGTATTTCTTGGGCTACTCATTTTTGTTAAGTAGTATGACTTCGATCCGAGTAACTCCAGGTGGCTTTGATTGCAAAAAAGTGTTTGCAATAATTCAAGTAATTTAATTCTGTTTAAAAGGTGGGAAAGTTTAATTGGATTACGTAATCACTTAACACATCAGTCATCTTAATTAGAATCTTCTTAACTTAATCCAGAGTTCTTTTCAAGAATTACGACAAAAGTTGCTAAAGAGTTGAAGAAAATAAGGCAATCTGAATTCACAGAGCCGGAGGGCAGTTGAGTCGTTATGTGCATCCGAAATTGATTAAACCAAGACTGGCTTCGGACTCATAAAACGAGCGGTCAAGGGCTTTGATAAATTACATTAGCCGTGTGTCGGCAACATAAGTGGTTTGAGACTCTGCCTTCTTGAGTGGATTAAATGCCTCGTGAAGAGATGAAAGTTTTGTGGAGGCCTGATAAAACACAACCCTTGTCTGACCTACCAGCTTTGTTACACCGTCCTGTAGGTCGCACCTTCGCACCTATTTGAGTGAGTGCATGCATTCCCCGATTCACCTATCCTACAATCCATGTATGGACGGCAGCATTGATCCAAAATCTTATTGGTCCAGTTGTTAACTAATGAATGACACACTTTAGCACATTTTCAAGCACCCTTCAAATAACCCTTCTGGAACGGGACTCGTCATCTTATCAGGAGCTAATCGATACAAGTATTAGAGAGATTTTTTGGATCGCATTAAACGCGGTGATTAGGTGATCCGATGTTTTATAGACTGAAAAAATGGATCCAGAGGAAACTGAACGAATATTAAAGCCCCGACAGCCTTGAGAAATCGCTCAGGCTCTAATTAGAGAAGCGAGCTGAGAGCACGGGAGGTTGATAAACGTGAGTCATCATATCATCTTGCAATGCTAATTGGTACTCGAGAACCATTGAAATCAAACTTATCAAATGGAGCCTTAATAGGCTGAAGTGTACTTCACAACTACAACAGCTATGATTTAGTGATCTTAAGCCCCCAAAGGTATCCTTGATGCCAATTCGAGGCTAACCATGGCCCTTGTACTGATTAATTCGATTGATTCGCTCTACGCACAAAGCACCCTAACCAATAGATACGCAGGTGCACCGTCGGTTGGAGGTTGCAGGACCAAGTCACAGAAATGTACGCTTGTAGTATACTAATTCGCTAATTGCCTTAGATTTCACAAAAAATTGTGTAACTTGTGGTAGTGGAAACTGATGCCTGACATGCTGTAAAGCCACGCTGATTCTTTAAAAGAGCGCTCCATTATACCTAATTAGGTTTTGAAATGCAAATGACCCGAATCACTGCATCAAATGGCAATATCATGTGTAACAGATATAAAGGACTTATTTTCGCGGTTTCCAAATCTAACTGCATTTATAAACATTAAATTTGGAATGCTTGTGTTAACAGTAATTATTGGTAGCCCCGACGATTATACAAACTTAAGGTATAATAGATTAAACACCAGCTCCTAGAAGGTAAATTTCCACAGAAAAACCGAATGAAGTAATTGAAGTCGATATCTTTGAAATTGATAAAACGATAAATTTCTCGTCACGAACACCATCTATCATATTTTCCAGATGAGTGTCACTAAATTCATCTGAAAACACAGCCCTTTTGTAGAAATCTGTATCAATAGGAATCGATATCACCAATCGATTTTAAGGGCACAGAGTACTCCCTCATAATATTCCAGTGAGAATTTAAACCAGCGAGCAAGAGTGACTGTCCTTTTACAAAACTCGTCAACCCAACTGAGAGCAGACCAGACCCAATACGAAATACAGGGCTATAACCATAATTTCCGTCTAATTTTGTAATTAATTAAGCAAGTGACCAAGTGACTTCATTCCGTCGGTTAACAAACTTATTTATATCTTGATTACTTCCAAGATAATGGGTTTTAATCAAGCAAATTTTAGTTTTATTGTCCCAGAAAACAGAATTTTATCAGTTTGAATGCATTTTAACATAAAAATAATGTTTAGCTCCCTTAGATATGATAAAATACTCCTTCAATTTAAAGCATGTAAAGTCCAGACAGGACTTATGACATGGCCTTTTTGTCGTCAGAGACTGCAACACCGAACACAATGAATGTACATTTACGTTCATATATGCGAGGAGAGCGCTGTTCTCCACAGACTTAGCTCCCTATTTACCTCCCTTGGTCACACAAAAACAACCCGGAACCATGTTGGCGTGGAACAAACGTATTTTCTCTAACAAGAAGTAACAACATCGTCGAGAGGGTGGTGGAGGGGGCAAGTAGGTGGGCATGGGGAATTAAAACTAGATGACATGGAGCCAGAGAGAGACAGAGTGCCTGTGAGAGATTGAGAAGGGACAGAAGACTTGTGTCCACGGCGTCTTCCTTAGCTGAGTCGCTTTTTTCCCCAAGTGCATTCGGAAAGATGGACTAGAGGTTAGGGGAAGGGGTCGTGGAGCAAACATGAATCTAATACTTGGGAGCAATAGAGAGGAAGACTGGGGTGTCCTTTTCGCTTTCCTGTCATTGGTGTTGCTCATTCCTTTTCGATGATAGAATGCAGAGAAAAGAGAGTAAGAGAGAACGAGCTAGTTGGTTTCACGAAAAAAGCCACCGAAAAATGAACACACACAGATACACAGAGAGGAGGGAGTTAGTGAAGAGGTCAAATGCGCGACGGAGAAGGGGGAGAAAGAGAGGCAGGGGAGAGTCATAACAATGACGTTTATGATATGAGGACCGTTCTCGTCATCATCGTAGGCGTAGTCTTGTTCAAGCCATTCATCGTTTAGCGACCACCCATGTTGTCGCAGCCGCTCACGTGTGAGTAGGCGTCGGCTCGGTCGTCGTAGTTTGCCTCCCCACTGGGTCCGGTGAAACCGTCATCGTCATTGCCGGCCAGACCTCCGCACGGCGACAGCTCATCCAGTGCCTCAATCAGTCGCAGTCCCTCGATGAAGGAGAGGTGGAGTTCGCTCTGCAGCGAACGCGCAAAGTACTCCGGTGCCCAGAAACGCATGGCTGCCAGCTGGGAGAGCAGAATCCCGTCGAACGCCCCGGTGATTTGGAGTATCTGCCCCAGTCCACGGAACTTGAGCCACTGCGAGACGGCGCTGGTTGACCATGAGCGGACTTCTGAGCGTACTGCGTACTTCCTGATACGCATAATGGCGTCGGGAGAGGGGGCACCAGAGATGGGACCATAGAACGGCCCCTTGGGTTGAGCAGAGCCCTTAGGTAGACTGCCATCGCGTCCCAGACTCGTTGTGCAGCTCATGTAGTCGTTATTTATCTTCCTCAGAGAGCCCGCAATCAGCCCGTCCACGTGGTTGTTCTGTGACGCCCCACCAGCAGACAAGGCGCCCAGTGATGTCTTTCTGTCGTTGGCCATCACGTTCAGATTCTGCTTCACCTCTGTGTGAAGATTTTGAGCCTGGAGGATGAAGTTCTCAAAGCCCACGTCGATATCGCGTCGGCCACTGAGGTCAAGGACGACCTGACCCGAGAGCAGGTCACCCAGCCAGCCTGTGGGCTTGTACTTGGGTTGCAGATACACAGGGAGGATGTGTTTGACAGCCTGTTTGAACGACGAGTCACCTCCGGAGATGCTGTTTGGGTTCGAGAGACCTACGCGCACACTCTCAATCTCGAATCGACAACCGGGGGTGAGACGATAGGCCTCTGAGGCGCACACCACGATGATACTAGCCGCATCGATGGTCTTTTTCCAATGGGCAAAGGAGGGAGCTGAGGCGTAGATGCCAGACATGCCCACCGCAGAAGAATCAGGCATCACATTGTCTGACTCGGGTGTCTCAACAGCTCCCACCGGCAATCCAGCCGCTTGGAGACGCTCGGCGATCTTCACCGCGGCCAATCGATTGACCGGGGCGAAGGAGATCATGATGTTGCCCTGTCCCGGGGACAGCGAGATCGGAGGAGGAATGGTGAGGCGGGCTGAGACGGCCTCAAGGGCTCGCACAACGTGGTTGGGCAGGGCGGCGACCTTGGAGTTGTCCTTCATTAGGCTGGCCAGCCAATTACCGATCTGCGAGTTCAGTTCCGATGAGGGGTTGGGTGCTCTGGGGTCCAGCGAGAGGTTCCACAGGAGGCGCGAGGCCTCCTCGGCTTCTCTGATGACCATGACGGAGGGATTCGACTGGATAGCTGCCTCGATGGCCTCCTTGGCCAACTGGGTGGTGGTTATACGCTCGCCACCCTGGGTAACTGCCACGGAGAGAATGTCCGGTTTGATGCTGTCGTTGACAGCAAGGGTGGCGATGGCTGAGAGGAGTTCCGACACCTGGAATCCGTGACAGCGGCGCTTCTCAGATGCCTTGGCAGTCACCACGTGATCGAGGAGGCCTTGCAAGACACTGCTGTTGTTGGGCGGAGCGCCGTTGATGAACTGCGTCATGAGGTTGGTGTCACTGTCGTTGACAATGTACGCCAAGCAGAGGTCGGATATACACCGGAGAAACTCCTCTTCCCTCAGGTACTTGTTGGTGAGAGCGCTCTTCACTGCGTCCGTGGCAAAGCAGTGGACATTTCCGGGTACCCTGGCGATGTTGTGGATAATTGAGAGGCTCGCCTTCACCAGGTAGTAGACATTCTTGCTCGGCAGGTTGTCCAGATAGGGCTGATGACCAATGTTGAGATTGAGTAGGTTCGGCAAACCGGCATTGGCCAGGGCGGTGGCGAAGTCAGGCCAAATCTCGGAGAAGTTCCACGTGGTGTTGTAGAAGTAGAAGGAGGAGAACCAGATGTTGTCGTTCTTGAAGACGCCCATGTTGTTGAGCTTCTTCATCATCTTCGAGGCAAAAGCCGGGTAGTCGTGGCTCGTGAGGTACTCGGCCAACTCCACGCGGTACTGGTGGCAGTCGAAGTAGAGCCGACTCAGCTGCTTCCCCGTCTCGTACATCGATCGCAGGTCCGTCATGTCCTCGAGGCTGCGAAAGACCTGCATCACAGCGTCGACGAAGCTGCGAGCCTCCTCCAGAGTGAAGCCCTTGCGACACTGCGGGATCTCGGGCACACGCTTCGATATGGGTTCTGGGTGGTCCATGACTGCTCTTCGCTTACTTCGTCCTTCACTGGGTGCTTGTGCGTTTGGTGGTTAAGATGCAGAGAGGTTGAGAATAATTTCTTTTTGAGGTCCAACAGCAGGTAGTAGATAAATAGAAGTGGTCTAGAAGATTGAGCACGTCAGGATTTAGCTAAACGATGGAATAAAAAACAGTTAAGCAGTCAGCCAGTAATCTTGGAGGTAGAAATAGGGAGAAGACAAAGTCGTGCTTTCAATAGGGGGAATTTATTTGTGTCACTTAAGCCGCGTTCCTAGTGCAATCTCGTCAGGCGCTTTCATCCAAGACAATTTCGTCGATTCCTGGAGAAAAAAGACAAATAGTAAAGAAAGATGCATTGATTCAGGCGTAAAATTAGTAAAAAAAGACGGATCAGCTGATTTGTAAATATGAAAATGATAAAATCGATGCAAATTCAAAGATATTGATTCACATCAGAAAGTGGTTTAAAGGTGCAGAAGTTAGATGGAATCGTTCGGGCAATATGAGTGTACTTTTGTGTTAGTGCCTAGGATATAAAGCTACCTTATTTTACACCTTTAAGAGCCCGAAAAATAGCCCCGTTTAGATGTAACAGGAGCCCCTTAAAGTTAGTCGAAAGCAACCCCTTGAATCTGACCAGTGTTCATCCAAGTAGTTAGGCCAAGATTCCTTTAAGAGTGTATAAAATAAGGCATTTAATACTAGCTGCATAACTGCTCTAAATTAGTCTGTCTATTTGACTTTATCAACAACACTTATCCTCAGCAAATGCCCTTTCAACCGTCCACTTCAAAACTCATAGGGACGGTTCCTTCTCTGGCGATAACGACCCAGACCCAAGCAAATAGTTTTGTGAAAAAGATTTAAGAAGGGTAGATACCATACCTGCGAATTTTGTCTTGCTGGACACCAACAAATCGGCCTGAAGCGGCGTCATATGCAGATAGAACTTGTCCGTACGATTCTAGGAAAGCGAAATGCAGAAAAATTGAAGTCAAAACGTTGACGAAGACGAATGAACTGTTAATACGTCCATACGTCAGCTCTGTTCATCTGTCAACGACTGTAAACTCACAAAACATTCAATTTTTTAACGATGAGGGGAACCGAGACGTACAAAGAAGTCCTCGTAGAGAGCTTGACCCATCACTTCGGCGACAACGGTCCTGATCGGGGCATATTTCTCACATAGCACCTAAAAACAGACAGAAGGGGGGGGGTGGGGGTTAAACCGTCGAATATGGAGTGACCTTAGAGAGGGGAAGCACTCACCTTAACGGCCAGACTCGACTGGCGCTGACTGTCTGGATATTCCAGGTTTCCCATTGCGTACAGCAAGCCGGACAGTGCCCCAAACTACACAAGAAAGCACTTTCAAAGCCGACTTTACAACCTCTGCAAAGGCACAATGATTTCGTGATATAAATGGGCTTTATCGATGGATTCTAGTGAGTAGCTAAGAGGTCTCTTATTTTGAGCCGAATAAAACTGCTCTCAAAGTTTTAATCTTGTGAAAATCCCCGCATAAACCTACAACAGTTATCAGTCTACAACGACAGATGTTGTAAAAGACCCCACTACTGATGTTGAAGATTATGACGATGATGCCAGACATGATTAAGTAATAAAAAAACGGTTTAGAGTACCACAGTTACAACTCACCGAAAGCAGTCTCCTCGTCCAATCAGCACTGTCCCCAATGAGCACACTGCAGAAGAAGCAGGAGAGGAAAACAAAGAGATAATTAGAGGGTTGGAGAGAGAGAAGTCGTTTTGAAATCTACGAGCGCGCGAAAATCGCGGCAGTTGGAGTGGGAAAGCAAAGCGAAGTCACTGGTGCATTAGTCCAGCCTCTAATTAACTCAGATTTTAAACAAAACGAAAAATTCTTTTTCCTAGTTCAGATCGCAACTCCCACTGATTCATCGATTTGATTCAAGGGGGTATTAACACAAATCTGAGCTGCAATTTCAGAGCTTCATGCAAAATTAATCCATTTAAGCGCTAGAAACCAGCACTTTAGAGCCGCATGACACACGCACAAGAGCAGCAAACAAAAGTACAGAGCGTTTTCTGGGTTTTTAGATGAAACTTTGCCAGTGAAAATCAGATAAGGGAAACCATGCCGGCCCTTGACAAGTACACCTCGTATCACGGCCACGCTCGAATGCATCTACTACGCCAGTTCTCGCCTAGTGAATTGAACATGTCATAAACCGGAAATCACACGATCAATCCCAAAATTATTAAAGGAAAAAATGTCCGATGAGGCCCAGTGAAAGGGTGATTCATGCAAGGATTCATCCCCAGATGATTAAAAGTTTTGATCCGCTCCGTCGATCTCTTAGGGCGCAGAGGATAAACTGAGCACCTCCAAAGAACCTCTACCACGAGTAAAGTAAGCTTAATCATATTCCACTCAAAAATTTGACATGGGTGTTTCCGCTTCAACCCAACAGCTCAAATGGGAATCACACTAGTAGGCTACCGATTTTAGAAATCACTGCAAGGTAAATAGAATTCAGTTAATGAAGGAAATTCCTTTCTTCCATGATGAATGAATCCAATTATTCAGACGCCTAAATGACCAACTACGAGGCAGAACACTACAATGTCCACTACTTTCCCAAAATAGGCAATTCTTCGCTACTTTGTGGTTCGTCTATTGCGATTCACGACTTCTGGGATGTTATTTTTTAAACCTATCATCCTTACTATTATTGGAGAAATAGTTAACATACTTTAAGGGGGGTGATTATTGAGTACAAGGAGAGTTTAAGAGTTCAAATACCGCACTTGGAACCTAGCTACCGCGATAAACACGACAATTACTGCAACGAGAAGAAGAGAAAATGAACCCAAAGGAACGCCAGCCTACTCCCACTCTGCACAGCGAGTTGATTAATCACGTCAAGTGGGGGCAGTAGCTCCTGCGTCCGCCAGGCTGTCTTCAGCTGGACAGAAAACGAAAATCACTTAATCCCTCCACCACCACCTCCTCCTCCTCTTTCTCTGTTTACACATCAGATCAGGCGAGT
The DNA here is from genome assembly GCA_030710315.1 of Anomotaenia brevis. Lineage (NCBI taxonomy): Eukaryota > Metazoa > Platyhelminthes > Cestoda > Cyclophyllidea > Dilepididae > Anomotaenia > Anomotaenia brevis. The sequence goes on from JAUOZQ010000011.1 coordinate 1,588,093, forward strand.
GAGACAGAGACAATCAATAAAGCAGGAGTTTGGGGTAGAAAATAGGCATCGTTTTCAGTCTACTCTCCACCTAATCAGCATCCACACGGAACCAATACTGGAAGCACAGACTAAGGCACACACCTTAACACTTCCAAAAAACAGTTTTCCCGATTTATATCTTTAAATTTAAAGCAATTAAAAACATTATTTGTAATGTTTGATGCAGTTGAACATTACTTTCATGTTTAGAAGTATTTAAGCTGATCAAGTATCGTGGTTTTACAGAGCAATAAAACTTCTATTTGCTTGATTAAAACCCTGCCAAAATGGGAAGTACCCAAGAATTATTTGAAACACGATGTTTTCCACGAGTTCAAGAAAAAGCAACTTAGCAGAAGCCGAAGAGGCGACTACAAACATTCACTCAGTTCAGGAAGAGGAATTTGTGAATAAAAGGAGGTGGTTGCAGAAGATATTTTGCAAAATCCTTCAGAAGTGGGGATTACAACCTCCACGAAGATTAGGATCTGACCGAGAGACGTCCAGTTGAGTCTGACGACACGCGGCTACCCTCGAAGCGATGAAATAAAACCACACCACTGTTCATAGTCATCTCAAAATGGGTTTCTCCAAATGATTTGTTTGAAAACAATCTCGAATCTCGAGTTGGCAACATCTACACTTCTTTTCATCATCATCAAATTCTCTTATCGAAATGTGAAGGGTCGTAGACAGTGCCATGGCCGTAAGGGTAAGGACCATAGCCACTGAGATGGGAAAAAGGTTCAAGGTTTAAATCACTTTGAATTCCTATCACCTAATACACCAACTGCCAGCGTTTAGGGCACTTGAACAACCACGCTTTGAGGGAAAAAAAGACGCGCTCTAGTGAACCGAAAAGGGGTGACGTTTCATTAGGACTGTGCAGCACGGCCCCACAAAACAAGGACCAAATCACAAATGAACGCTGAAGAAGTTGGTTTGGAAGAAATTCCCCCTGACCCAAAATCAATTGGAAAAACAGCTTTTGCATCGCAGCATGAGGTTAAAGCTGACATTTGCCGAGTATTCGAGAATGCTCAAAACCAAAATTACTTGATATTAGGCGGAAGAAATTCACGGATAATCAGAAAAAGCCCATTGATGACGGAGTCTTCAATAAATGCAACACTTGGTCACTTATTTTACCATCTCCAAGTTCGGACACAACTTATGGGATGACCCAATAGATCCCCTAATCCCCGCTCTAGAGCGGCACTCACCAGATGCACTTGGCCGCCGACGCCTGCTGGACGAAAGCCGGTGTGGGCAGGACGACCGGTTGGTCGGCTTCGGCCTCCGCCCTTTCCCGACGCTCCTTCTGCCTCAGACGCCTAGCCGACGACGAACCCGTCTTCCGTCTACGCACACTGCCTTTCTTGCTCATACTTTTCATTGTCGTCAGGCGCTGTTGCCGCTGACTGCTGCTCGTGCTGCGCATCGACGCCGTAGAACCAGACACCATCGAGGCGGCGGAGTGGCCCGAGTGCACCGAGGCCGTGGGACCACCACTCGTGGTGGTGTTGCGGGGACTGCCCTGGGTCGCTGGTACAGCCTGGGAGCCCCCACCGCGACTGCTCTGCTGGTGCACCGAGGACGGAGGCTGGGCGGAGGGACGAGCGAGCATGAGGCGGGTGGTGCTGTTGCCGCTCCCGCGGTCGCCCCCCGAGGAGGACAGAGCGGTGTTGGTGGTGAAGACACTTTGTTGGTGCAAAAGCGAGACATCGGCGCTGCCACCTGGGAGCGGAGAAACGACAGTCAATAAGATACGTAGACCGCCAAGCAAGGGCATTGCTACCGAGTTATTCCATAAGTTCTGTCCGATTGGGGTTCACCGCACAGCCGTGGGAGCGATTGCCTAGGGAGGTGGGGCAGTACAACACACTGATATCCTACTAATACCTCGTTTATCGCGATAAGCATAGGCTCCGAAAAAAGCGAAGTAGGACAACTCTTAAAAGGCTCCTGTATTATTAATGACCCACCACGCTTTACGGTACTCTTCGCTGCTTCACCTTGAGTGGAGGGTGAGTTTAACGATAAGCTTCTTTAAGTAGCCCTTGAAGAAGCTTATATTTGCTGGGGAAGAATTTACCCGGTTTACGGTTATTCTCCTCCGATCTTTCCAGTTTAAACTTTAGCGACCTCGATAATTAAATCATTTGTTGAGGTGACTCAGTCTTTCATGGTAGCGAGAGTCGCCGTTTTCAAAGTCATATTTTCCTCCTTTTCCTGAATCAGAATTCACTTGTAAACTTGGCTTTTTGTAGCACGATTTTCATAGGCTTTCCCTAAAGCCTCAATGAGTTGTACCGATCTTATCTCAAGAAGGGAAGGTACCTACTACTCAGTGCCTCGTTTATCGCGATAGTAAATGAAGTCACTGTACTGTACAGTACTGGTCGCTGTTTCAGAAATAACAGGGAACATTTTAGGAAATAACATTCAAGTAGAAGTTATGAATCCGAATCCGCGATAGTCGAACCACGAAGCGGCAAGGCAATACTGTGCATAATAATTAAGACCTTCTGCAACTACAAAGAGGAAACAGTTATCCCGTTCTCAGCAAAGTAACCAATTGGCTTTATCGGTAAATAACTTAAAAGTACCTGGCACTTCATAACTCCTAAATAAGCTGTTCTGTAATTCTTAAAATGACGATAGAAAAGCTACTGGAATAGTAAAAGACGACTGCATGGAGCGGCCAAAAAATATTACTTTTGTAAATTAAGCGGAGCCCGCAAGGAGTGCATAAATAAGGGACACTGGCAGAGATTGAAATTTACTGCTACGGTTCCTCAGCTTCGTGACTTTTCTGGGGTGGTTACACAACGAAATTGGAATTCACTAGAACTAAGTAAAGACGATTACAAGGCGAATATTTAACGGTTTTCCGGCAAAAAACGACAAACAAGAATACAACTGTCTACGCTAGGTGGTAGACCGACCGTTAGTTTGGCCACACACCAAGGGTACCGAATTTCCCTCATAACCTTCTTTTCAACTGCGACAAAGACAAGTCCTCCGTGCACTATTCATCGAGGATTGCCAAACGAACAATGCCAGAGCCTTTTTTGAAGTGCCAGATACATTTTTCTGCCTGCATTGGCGGCAAACCGAACCCCGTGAAGTTAAATGCCAAAATCTGCCACTTCAAATTTAGCCAATCCTAAGGGAGAAGCAGGAGACCAAACAATGGACGCTTTTAACAACTCCGCCCTACCCTGGACCATACACGAGATCCAACAAACTGTGAGAAAAAGCACCACACTTCCATCGTGAACTTGAGAGAGCCTGACCACCGCAAAAGGAATTTGAAGCAGATGTTGCGATCACTTCAAAACCCAGTGGGGAAGGAATCCAGAAAGGCAATAGGAAACTCGTTTAAACTATTTTAAGTTCGTTGGGAACTTTTTCAGTGGGTAGAGCCAGCAAACAGCCAGAAGATGGAAAATCCATTAAACCAACTGCGCCACTTTCAGACACACCTAGAAGCAGATGAAGTTGAGGTATTCGGTTCGACCGATACTATAAGAAAGTCTATGAACGCAAATTTGTTCACCATGCGGTGATATGCATGTGCAGTACAGTTGGCATGTACAGTTATGCCATCCGGACACGTACTGGGCTCCCAACTGATGTCACTTAAGGTGTTCCTACCGGAACGCAAGACCACTCATTAGGGAAAGGAGGAGGAGGAGGCACTTTAGCCCCATGTTTTCGTCAACCCTTCCAGGGTCCCATCTTGTAGAGACAGTTAACCAACCGCCTTGTAATTAAGCTGAAAAGAGGAGAATTGATAAGCCACACGAAGACTTGAGAACCTCGTCAAACAATACCTTGGAGGGCGCACCCCCGCGCCTATGTCCGTGCTTGTACATCTCCCGAACAGTCATATGTGGACTGCGTTCATCGACCTCAACTATTATTGGTCCAAATTTTACCACAAAATGGCATAAACCGGGCCAATAAACGCTCTGATGCACAGGGATTTCCCCACATCGTAGAGTTACACTTGGGAAATCTTGTCCGTTACTTAATAAGTGTAAATAGTCCGCTGCACGCCAATAATAATTCAAGCGAATAGAAGTTGAGATAGTAAGAGAGACAGAATAGACCGGATTAGTCTCTAACGAATTTATGGGAAAAGACATTAAAAATAAGCGGAAGGGGGCCCTGAGACATCTTGATGGTGTTGTTTAAGCCTATTAGACGGTGGGAACCAACTCGAGACCTGTGGCAATCCGCTACAGACTCAACCAGCATAAACCAACACGATACTAACGACCCAATTGAATACCAACGCTAAAGAGCAGCCATGAGCGCAGAATTCGTTATAGGCAGAGGAGGCTAGTGAATTAATAACGCATGACAAAACCATATCTAGATGGACATTTTGAAAGGCATACGAAAGTGTGCAATAGCCTTCAATACACGAGTTTCAGATTTGTCAAAGATTTTTAAGCACACAGCACTTCCTTTGTGGGTTTAAAAGTCTAGTACTCATTATAAGAGATGATGAAAACGATGTGAATAGATGATGACTGCCAACCTCTCACCCGAATCACGAACGGGAGAATTGCGCAGTAGCTAGAAAAAGAATAGTATCGCAACAAACGAAGACCTGATCGCGTTTCGACAGCCCAATTCCTCGAAAATCTTCAGTAGAAAGCGATGGAGGACCTAGCATCGGAAGTAGGACCAGGAAGCCCCCAACCTGGCTGCTACTCATAAAAGCGTTGCAGATATCAACACTTAACATAAAAGCATCGAAACCAATTTATACAACCTCACCATTTTAAAGTTTTTGGGCTATTGTGTACGTTTTAACGCTTTCATCGAGAGAGAAACCGACCAGTACTACAAAAGCTGCCCGGTAAATCGACGATAAAATTAGGAGGCCCCTAATCACTGAAAATGTAAGACCAAGTAATTAGTTTTTAGGGTTGGACCGGGTCGAGGCTGTGATAGACGCTAACGATGACCGTTGTGTTCAGTAAAACTCATTTACGAGAAGTTCAATTTCCTCTGGGATTAAATTCGTTTAAATCTATTGCGGGAGTATCAGGTCATCCAATAAAGCCTGTCCAAATTTAACTTTAACAAAATTTTGGGACTCTTCTATAATACCCAATGGAGCTCAACATTATTGTTACACTTAAACGAACCAAATTTTATTTACAAGAATAATGAAATTAAAATTTGTTTGACTAAAACCTTGATAACAGGGCAATACCGAAGAACCATTTGAGGCTCATAATGCTTCATGAGTTAAAGAAAGAGAAGTTATTTTAATGAATGAAAAGAAAGTCACAAAATTCAGAAGTAGAGAAGATGAAAGTTGCGTTTCATGAAAAGCTTCTAGAAGAAGCTTTACAAATTGAGCTGGAAATGGCAATTAAACTTAGTTAAAACCATACAACCGCTCTCGTCATCCTCAAGACTTGGAAATGTCCCTAAACTTGGCAATTGGGTGCCTACCCACCATGAATTGCGTGGAAACAATCAAAACCAATCTCGAGGTGGCCACATCTTCTCTTCTCTCCATCTTTGTCAACTTATTTCACCTGCACAGACTTGGGTCTTCTATCAGATTGCGCTGGAATGAGACTACACTTGGATACAGGTGCATGTTAATGGGCTCCCGGGAAAAGCGAACTCTTGCATCAGGAGAAGGGAATTGGGTGGAATGTACTTCTAAAAAGGCATTCGGAGAGTGCTGCGACAACCGAGGAGATTGATGACCGAGATAAAGTCACCACGCCTACACTATTTGTGATATATCTCCCGGAAACGCAACCGCCGAAACAAAGATGCGAGCTCAATGCCCCGATTTATGGCTTGATAACCCTAAATAAACAACCTCTACATGAGCTATTACGAGTCAAGACTAATAATCTCTGACATAGATCAGTGCTGAGTCGTGGAAGCAACCTCCTATTCGAAGGAATTCCGAAATTTAATAAAAAGCACTGAGCAGGATACTCTTTGAAAAATGTCTCGAAAAAAACAAACAAACAATCCACTGAGCTTCAAACCAATAAAACAACCGGGAGAAGTATATTAGCGAAAAAGGGGCGTCCATATTGGTACCGTGAGAGTTGCACCTGACAAAGAGAGTAACCCCAAGTCTGAGCTAAAGCCCTTTGAACTGAGAGGTCATGTCACGTCTTACCGTCATAAAGGTTGACCAGTTCGATATATCGAACAATGCCACTCAGGTTCCGAGTATGGCGACGGCGTCTGAAGCGTGCGCGGTCAGAGATAGGGTTGGTAGCTGGAAAGCATCGAGGTGCGTGATTTGTATCCTGATTTGGGTATCCGCAGTGCCCTAAGAAACTTCCAACTATTGCTACGTGAAGCATCAGCTCAACTTAATAAGGAGGCCTCATCGACGCCATCCCGTGGTTTGATGGAGGGCCTCAGCATTGAGCCTCAGTAAAGTGATACAGTTTCTTCAAGTCTCGCACATGTACCTGCCCTTGAGAACGGTGGCTCCTTTGGGCAAACAAACAAGTTTGCTTGAGCCCACAAAGAATGAGGCCCTGAGTGGATTCTGATGCCTCTAGAGTTGGACAAAATATGCTTGATAAGAAATAGCGATATTAGCAAAAGATGAAGCCGGTGCGATTGGAGAAAAAGCCTCAACCTACTTTTTGGGAATTTAGCACGCAAACCATTGCAAATGATGGGGCGAAAATTAACGCTATTTTCCAAACCAAAGTGAGAATTTAATCAGTTCAAATTCACCCTCATTGCTTCATGGGTGAACACGACTTCTGTAGCATGACTGTGCCTGCCACTATCCATCAGAAGTTCTTTGTTCTCTTGTGTTCACCTAATATCACCAGTAAATGTAGCATAGCTACCAGGTAACGTCGCTAGGGCGTGATCTTTTCCTCAAAGTTAGATTTTTTTCCAACGTCCAAGTTTGGTGAGAATGCTCTGGGATAGCGAACCAATCCAGAAGGCTTAGTCTGTTTTTCAGTAATTACCAGAGTAACTACCTTAGGTGAAGTAAAAAAAGCAAGTGAACCTCTTGTCCAAATGAGCTCACAACAAGGAGATACAACATATACAATTACTCAAACCCCACTGTGACAGCCAACTGGAGCCATGGAAAACGACATTTACTATTCAATGCCAAGCAATCCAAGTAGCTAACGACTCCATTCTCGTGGCCTAGATACACGTTAATTTCAATGAATCAAGTAAATTTATTCTCAACCAAAAATATCAGTCTTCCCTGCCGATTTCCTGTTGAGAAGCCTCGGAAAACGTATCGATAGGTACTCAGGTGCTATGAAGCTCTTTAGTGGTCCACTCATACGCCATCTATTTCAAGTGGTTTCTTGCCTCCGAGAAGTAAAAAAGCAATTGGACTTCCAGACACATGTAAGTCGTTTCAAGTGACGTTACCTACTAGTGCGTAAAACAGACTTGCATTTTCTTTAAAAAAACCCAACCAAAAAGGTTCGTCCAACGCAAACAGAATAACGAAAAAACCGGACACAAGCAACTGGCATTATCAGTCCGCTTCGATTTTAAAATCAAAACCAGTAGGAAGCCAGCAATTTGTAATCGAACTGCATTAAGTCCTATCTCTCCGTGAATCGACAAAAGCAGCGAACACCAATTAAGCTAGAAGGTTTGGAGCAAAAAAACTCTTCAGTGTTGAAGTTAAACTTCCGATTTAGGGTTTCATGCGCATAGGCGTAAATAGCGCAACGACTCGTGAATGGGAGAAACTATAAAGTAGAAGACTAACCCAATCCCCCGACCAATGAGGCAAAAAGACAGCCAAACTCAAACGACGCCGTAGATAGATAGAGAGAGAGGGAGCATCAGCCCTGCCTAATCCGCTTTTTCCGCCTCGGCTTTGCGAGTAGGAGTGAGAATATTCACGCCAATGGGACGGAGGAAACTGCAGCTAATTCAAAGTGACACAGACAGGTAGTAGCAGGAGAAAAAGGCGAGAGGAGATTGAAGTAGACAGGTAAAAAGCATCGCCTTTGTTTACTCGAAAGGGAAAAACGGGGTGAGCATATGCATACCTATTTCCTGCTTGGTGAAGGAAAGAAGACAGCAAAAAAGTATTACACGTATCCCAGGGTCTCAGGAGGCAGCTTTTTTGAGGTAACAACTCAAGTAAGATTGGTCAAACTTCTCAGGGTTTTAAGGGACAAATATGTGCAGAAAATTGCTTGGAGAAAGTTTCTCTGATGGATCAAAATAGGGAGTATATACGGATGATGGCGAATCAAAACTCCACCATGATTATCGAGATCCTAATCCACCAGTACAGCGCCCTCTGATTTCAATCAGGAAACCATGGCCTTAACTTTTGAGCAGACTTCCGAGATTTCAACTTCATCCTCTTTTGTTATTTGTTGGACTCATAATCAAACTTGTAAATCCAATTTTCAACTCCGCTTTTCGTCTCCTTTAAAGTTCGAAATATCTAGGAACATTGCTCTCCGATTAACGATTAGAATTCCATCATTTACCATTAAATCGTGAGCAGACTGGATTGAGAGCCGTCTTCGTCGTCAACTCTTCCCTCTTTGAATTTTGATATTCAGCAAACTGCGTTAGTTTTTCAACGGTTTATACTATCGGAAAACTCTAGATGGATCGAACAGCTTTCTTGAATGCCACATTGCAGTGAACCCACGTTCAAAACCGGTGATTCCCATTCATTGTCGACCAACAATCAAAGCTATCGTTAAAGACAAAGCCAGTTGTGCGAAACTGGATAATAGATTAAGGTTATCCAAAATTTCATGTTTTGAGAGTAGTACAAAATAACAACAGCTAAAAACAGCCTGATTTCTTTCCATGTGATAGACGAGGCATGAATTACCAACAAGCTGAAATTAACAACCTAGACTAATGAAACGCAGTTGGTTGATTGAGGCGACTTCAACGCTTTTAGTGACGCACTCGGTATTGGGCCCACTGGGACTGATAGACATCTAACCGATTATTGTCCCAAAGTGGGAAATTAAACGAGGATACAACAATGAACACCACTTTGACCATAAACTTTCCAGTTTGGAGACAAGAGAATATTCCCACGCGGGAAAAGCCATTCGTCACCACAGACGACCAACGAAATTATGACCTCCAATTTATTGTGATGTTCATGAAAGCCCACCGTTTTACTATCGCGTCTTCCGTTTTGCCTAATCGGCGAAAAGCTGGCCAACTTTTGATCCAACGTGGACAAATTCCCCTCTCTCCCACCCCACACCCTCTCTGCCTAGCCCTACATCACTGTCAGAAGGCGAAGTTCATTAAATATTCATGCGGTTCTGGGGAATATAGCCACACACACACACGCATATTTACCTCAATAACAGCGAACATCAAAAAGCCTCTCCAACACGCTGGTTGAACATAACCCAGCCAGCCAGAAGCCAGAGTGGTCGTGGTTGGGATAAGGAGTTATGAATGCAAGGGGACCGATGACCAGTCCGCGAATCCCCGAACAAAAGTGGTCAAAACGAACCCCACAAGTTCTGCCAATTTTTTTCCTTTTTAAAATTGAGTTCAGGAAACTCGGCAGTAGCCGAAGCTGCTAGAAACATTCACTCAGTTTATGAAGATGCTTGCAGATGGAGATGGAGATTTCACCCTCCACAAAGATGAAAAAGAAACCAGATGACAGATGCAGTTGAGTTTGATGATAAACTGCTTCTTGAAGCAGCCCTTATCCAGCTTTACCAGTTGAGATGGAAATGCGATCAAGCTTAGTTCAAACCAAGAAATCGTTCAATGCCTTCGTCTTCGGGTGCCTATCAAATCTCGAGAAATGGATCCATTATCAAAATGCCCAAATCTGGCGTTTGAAGCAGGCCTTGGGCAAAAAAAGACCTCAATAGAAAACGGGATGATGTTTCAATAGGACAATACAGCACGACCCCCGCGCACACTAAGAGGAAATCCCTCACCCACCACCTTATTCTCCAAAATCAAAATCAGTTAGAAGAAAAAACCAAACACAACACCGAGAGAATTTTACAAAAATGACGGCATTAATAAGACTGTAAATGGATGGAAAAAAGTCATTTATGGTCAGAGAAGGTACACTAATGAATGAATCTTTAAACAAATGTAACATTTGATTACTCAATCTATTCAGAAATCGGACAGAACCTAGGCAATGACTTGACTTAGCGACAAGCCCCACTAATGTACTTTTCAACTTTTTGACCCAACGCAAAAGGCAGAGAGGGCCAGTCGTGCACTCACCAGGTCCACTAAAGTCGCGAATGTCCTTCCGGGAGAAGTCGTCGGTGCGATCGGTCTCCTCGTTGGCCTCTTCACCGCCACCAGCGCCCCCCGCTTCGAGAACGCCTCCGCCACCGCTACCGCCAGCACTTCCACTGACGCCGCTGTCGACGTTGATTTCGTAATCCTCGTCGTCCTCCTCAGAGCTGCTCCCACTGAGCTCCGAGCCGGCCGACTTGGCGGCCTGGTTGAAGAGCTTCCCCAACTCGATCTCCCGCTGTGGGTGCAGCAGCCCCACCAGGGCCTTCAGGATGTCGTCAGCGATATCGCAGTGCATCAGGGTCCGCACCAGCTCCAGCGCTGTTCAACAAATCAAAGGTTTCCTCAGTGGACAAATATGATCATCGGTGGTGAACTGACAGTTCCATAACACCGTTTAGCAGGCCATAGCCCTGATTGACTCCATAACCTCAGCAGACTGTTTTCTGAACTCCTACTTGCCAGGCTATGAGCCATCCTCTATCTTCAGAAGATTATAGACCAATACCACTAACTGAACCCTTCTCTCTATATATTCAACTACAAATCCAGAATCAGTGCTATCACAGTCGGTCAGACAGTTTTCTACACGATTTCGCATTACTTTAGTTCAACCAGATGGCTCCGAAATATACACAATTTAAGTGTACTCAATGATACACAGCCTCCTAAACCAAAACGCAAAAACATCAGGTGCGACTTTTATGATAAAAGCACAACGAACTGATCATAATTGTGTGTGGTAGCACACACAACAAATAGAAGTTATGCTTTTGTTAATTTATACTTCTCAGAAACAGTGATTTTGGAGTCGAACTAATGCCTACCCACTTCTAAATGGCAAATAAGACCTCAACATATCTCCTATCAAATGGACGTACGGCCTTGAAAAATACACAGTCCATTGAAGTAATCAAATCTGGTAATTCTATCAATTTCCCTAACTAATTACGGTACTGATTTGCAGTAACGGTACAGTGGGTTGTTAAAAATGAATAATCTCAATTGGAACTACTGTCTCCGACCTCCTCAACAGACCCAACGTAGGCAAGCAATATCCGGTATCCTGGATATTCCTACGCTCAAACACTCCTCTTGACATTCTCCTACTCTAATCCGTCTTTAAGCCTTCTACATCACCCTAAAGGGGATGTAGTAGCCCTGCTTAATCCAGCGGTGACCTGACTGCATAATCACACCGCTAGCAAGGGAGTCACCCTGGTGAACTGAGAGAATCTTGAAGAGAACTTTGGCGTAGCTTAGACACCTTCAGCCAAGGGGGAGTAATGTTGAGGCACGGCGAAAGCAGAGGATAAAGTTCGCCTCCCTGTTAGACAGAGTGCGGTTTAGTACACCGAATTTTTAATTTGACTTCTCACAGTTACAAACGCTGGGCGTATCTCAAGCTATATGACAATCTGCCACGGGGTCCTTCTTCCCATGTTTGTGAATTGATGCTTTTAGGTTTAAGTGACGATAGCTGTAAGTAGCGAGGAAACTATCATGACATACGAGATCTAGTTGAATTCTGTCCTTTTTCCACATGAATTTGAAGAAGTTCAAAAGAGATTGTATATAAATTGCCAGCTTTATTTGAGGTGTTTGGATACTTTGATCTTCACAGGAAGGTCGAACCAGCCAAACGGAAACGAATCCACTCGATATTTACAAGTGTAGAGAACGCGTGGTATCGCGAATTACCCTCTTCATTAGAATCACCAGCGACAGAAATTCATTCGATCCGATCTAACATGCGATCAGGTAAGCCAGAGCAGTAAAAGCCCAAACTCCACGTAGGCTGCAAGCAACACCAACCAACTTCAACGTCGGCAAGAGCTGGCCAACTCAAAAGCAACAACGCAGAGCACCAACAAGGTGTTCAACTACAGTTGGCGCTCATAGAAAAGGCCCTAGTTTAACAGAAACACTCCCCCGGGAACGCTTGGCATTTCAAGAGGTACCGTCTCCAGAGCAATGACTGCCGCCTTTGAAAGTCGTCCTCAGCAAAGCACAGGTCTTACCAAAAGTCGAAATTGTCATCGAGACCGTCTGACTTTAAATGGAGTTGTTTGAGAGGATCACAAGACCTCGGCTCCTAAGATCACTGCAGAGCTCCTCAATGAACACCTACAGGAGCTAGTTTTCACAAAAAATTGTTCCTCGGAGCCGCACAAATCTAGATTCCACGGGAGATAATAATGCGGCACTAGCCAATACAGCTGGAATTGTTAAAGAATAGTACGAAGTTAAGCACCTCATCTGGCCACCACAGTAATTACTGAGTAGAATTGATGGTCAGTTTTAGAGATTCCAGTAAGAAGTCGATTTCCGTTGCAATTCCTTTGGGACCAACAATTCATGGTTTGCATGAATCAACATCTCGGGGAATCTAACCACTTTAGGTTAGATTTTGGTAATTTTTCAAGGTGTTTCAAGCACATTCATTACACAATCAAACTTAGGGGAAAGCATACCTAATGAAGACGCCATTACCCACTCTACCTACAGATTAGCCATATTTTCCCATGAATGAAAGAAAAATGTCTACTAGCAAGGCATTTCAGCTTGAAAAGAGTCTCCACTTCACTTCACTTCAAAGTCTCCTTTAGACACGCGAATCGGGGCAAAAAGCGCCGACTTTTACCCAACCACACGATAGGCCAAAAAGCGAAGAGCCGTATCTCTACCCAACACCATGGAAATGGTGGCTGCGCCTTTGCGAGGCTTTTGTGCAGCGGGTTTTAGGACCGTGTTTGTTTGTTTCCACAAGCACACCACGAGGGTCTTGACATTTGGCCATTTCTTGCTTCCCCCAACTCGGACGCAGAGCACGTGGGAAGGGGAGTTGCAAAGTCAACATCTTCCCTGCCGCTGATTTGCTCCACACGGCAGACTTGGAAATGCACTGGGAGGCGATTAGGAACGAAACCACCATCGATTTTAAAGCCAACAAATAAGGGCAAAGCTTGAGCATTAACTGTTGCTGCATTATGTGGTAGCAATTAAAAATGGACTATCCCTTGGGAATCCAACCAGATTAACAGAACACTCCTTTCGCGAAGTTCCCTTCTAGGATGTGGTAAGGTTTTTTTCCAATACTCACGAAGCCACTGTCTACGACGCTTAACGTTTCGATAAAAGATCCATTTTTCGATGGTCGCCAGTCAAAAGTCTATCCACTAAAGATGCGAGATTTGAGATCGGCTTCAGAAATTCCACCAGGAGACAACCATTTCCCAAGTTTAGGAATTTTCCCAAGTTTTTGGAGATGACGACGAAGAACAGTTGTCAAGTTAGAAAAAAGTTTAATTGCCAATTCCAAATTAACCAAGTAAGCGGGAAAAGTTACATCAAGGGCTGCTTTCTCGAAAAGTTTATCACCCAATTCAATTGGACGCAATCCGGTACGGTCTCCATCTTCGTAAAGGGTGAAACCTGTACTTCTGGAATTCGCAACCACCATTTTCATTCACTAATTCCGTAAAATTCGTACAGGTGACCCGATGCCAACTTATACATGTTGAGAAAACGACTGATATAGTAGAATAATCTACGCCCTTTCAAAATCCTTGAATTAGCCCAGAAGAGACGAAATTCGCAAAGGTGGACGAAAAAAAAACAGCGGAACAATTTTAGTGCACCCAACGGTGCATTCCCCGTGGGACGCACACGTAGTTGTGGGGTTTCTTCTTCTTTCGAATCCAGGTACTTTACTGCAACTAAACCCTTGCAATATCATAGAATAAGATTCAACTAACTTCACGAAATCACGAACCGAGCAGCAATGATAGAAACATTTGCTGGGGTAGTGATATGTTTCAAACATTCGAACCATTTGGAATTTGTGCAATTTCCCTTCTGCGGACAACTGCAATATTTTTCGATGCAAACAGACGAACATTAATTAGCAAAGGAGTTATCGACACGTGGCGTGGAAATTGCGTCCTCATCGCTTTTACATAAAGACGTTCCGCTATTCAATCCACCCTCAGACCGCAATCGTCAGATCTTAAAGATGTGACGACATTTCGCCTTTACGATGCTCAAATATCGACGCATATGAAAGAACATAAGTCTCGTTCCTCCTAGGAAATTCTCGAAGCTCACATTTGAGCAAACGATTTCGGTTTTAACAAGATTGTTCTCGAGTGTTCAACTCCATGAGCTTTCGAGAATCAAAAGGGATTAAATAGAAAGCAAATTTAGACCAACAAATAGACGTTTTACCGTTTTTTCCCAATAAAAACGGAAGCCTCATCAATGATAGATGAATGCTTGACAAGCATATGATTTGTTTCATTGAGCAGAAGATGTGAGAGCTTTCTAGCGACTGCAGCAGCTCTGCTAACCAGAAAGGGAAGTAAATTGGACTAGAGGCCAAGGGCCAAAAAACATTCTGATGAAGTCCTATGCAGTATGTCATCCAGTTTTGATTGCTAGGCCTGAGTAACTAAATACAAACCCATTTCCTCATTTACGAAAACACCTTGGGGATAAAAAGGGCCTAGTTCCCCTCTACCACGTCTTCGCTGGAATTGTTTTGTGAAATGGATCCAAATCTACGCCACAGTTTCCTAGCCACTTCCATACCTATGCTCCTGAGAGGGAGGAACTTCCTTCTTATTAATGTTCATCCATCCAGTCTACTCCAGTGGACCGGTGACAAATACCTTCGGTGATCAATAAATGCATATTTGGCTTCTGGGGTTTCCGAGTAAGCTTATCTCGTCTAGAAAAGGACAGGAACAAAAATAAACTAACAGGCAGACTTCATCCGATGTTCACTTCTTCCTGTTATCAACTTGTGCACATTATAAACGCATGTCATCGTTCTTCTTATCAGTTGAATCCCCAATTTCCGCCGTAGAATTAGGATCTCGAACTGAGAAAACAGACATTATTTTTATTCCCACTGACCGGTAGACTAGACCATTTGAGCAAGATGGAGAAGGGAGGAGGAGGAGGAGGAGGAGGAGGAGTATACATAAATCACACTTCCCTCTACTGATGAAATTGACCACACACAACGAGAAACTGCAATAGAACTCCAACTGAGACAAATATACTGCCGCATCGAAACGTTGAGGAAAGAAATAGTCGCTGTTTGCCAAGTTAACATTTGAACAAGACAATATACCAGTAGAGCACTTAATGGGGGGCGCGCTGCAGGGAACACTCAATAACCCCGCCGATTCATCAAGCAACCCTAGTATAGAGACCACTCCCAATTGTGCTCTCGAGAAAATCTAATTAGAGTCAGCTTCTTCTCCAGGTTTAAGTGGTTTCCACTTCACCGGAGTCAGATACACACACGGAAAACCAATGTGCTTGTCGCTTGTAATTAAGACGAGAGCGCGGTAATAAGTGAGAAAAATGTGGTGAAGAAGCAGGAGTAGGAGGAAACTCTGCTTACCGGCGGCTTGCACGGAGAAATGCAGCGACTCCAGGATACAGTTCACGCGGTCAATGAGTGCCCTG
Organism: Anomotaenia brevis; assembly: GCA_030710315.1. Taxonomy (NCBI): domain Eukaryota; kingdom Metazoa; phylum Platyhelminthes; class Cestoda; order Cyclophyllidea; family Dilepididae; genus Anomotaenia; species Anomotaenia brevis. Next base: position 1,603,864 of record JAUOZQ010000011.1, read on the forward strand.
TTTGCCACGGGGTTTCCAGTCTGAAAAAATAACCACAAAACACTTGATAGGTAAACACTGAACGCAGCAGCAACCGCTAAATTATACGCGTGATGCAAGATTCACATCTAAACATAGTTATAGTGGAATCGTGTTTTATTCAAACGGATCTCCATGCAGATTTTTGGAGATAACAAACAGGTTTTTTGGTCTGTTTCCACGACTATCACTAAGAGAATGAATCAGAGTCGTCTCGTCAAATTAACATCCATCAAACAATTTTTCTGCATAAGAATATCCTGAAATTGACTATATATAATCGTGAGAACGTCACTGAAAGGTTTTACAGCAAGCGAACCTGATTTTATTGCCAGCTTTAGGAAAGGGTTTAAACCACCGGGAGAGGAATTTCGGATTCTTACAAACTTAACTTTCGAGGTAGAATAGACATTCGATAGGCTCGCGTGGAATGCACACACAACGAAACACTTGGGTACCAGGCAAGGGAAATCCTTAATCCACTGATAAATGCCACGTTATCCCGTTTGTTACACCGCCCCAACCACCACCAGAAAACGGTTTTTTGTATTCCTAATCCCAGCTAAAACACTCCCAAAAACACTCAATGAAGAGGGAGCAGCAAGTAGTGCTTGAACTGAAATGAAGCTTGCTAGTGTCTACTCGAAATTCCTCACCCACTAGTGAGAAAGCAATAGACCAGCGGTGGGTAATGAGTCTGCCCAGTAGAGCGAATCTCGCTCAGGAAACTTGCCAACCAAACCTCCAGGGTCAAATAGAGACCAACAACCATGCCGGGGAATTAAATTCAACTTTTCTTAAGATTATCTGGTATTTAAGCGGCGATCTGTGAAGGGTATTTGTTATATCCCTCTTAAAGTCAACGAACGCTTTCATTTCGACACTGGAGTAGAGTTCTCAGATGGTTGAACGATCGAATGCGATGTTTAGTTCTGCTACTATGAGGAAACAGCTGGATACACATCATAGCTACAAGTCGGGTCAATGATGTCCAATCTAAGTCTCGTCTATCAAGCCTTTGGTAGATTAGACATTTTAGGACTCACACGAAAAGAGTGCTAAAGAACGTTTTTGCGTATCCTTTTGAATAAGAACCCTAAACAGCCCACACATTGTTGTGAAAAATCAACCTTGTCACAGCTCGACAAATGGGAGACAGAATTAATGAGGCATAACTGCGATGGCGATATTCCATATCCTCATTTTATCCATTATAACGCCAACCTATCACCTAGAACCTGCGAAAGCTTCTTGTCGACTGGACAGCCTACGAGAAACATTTTAATTTTACCTCTACCTCATCAATGAGCATCTAAGGCCGATTTTAGAATCCAAGTTTGAAGTTCACTTCTCTAAAAGAACTGGGTGGGGGTGCTTTAACTAAGGAATGGGCTAAAATCCCTTTGGAAATAATTTACGAATTTTATGAATCACTAACTCGGAGAAGTGGGGCTATAACTGTCGCAGAAGGTGGATCTACACCATATTAAAGCATATTTTACTGATTTTAGATAGCAGACATCTCGGACTTCCAAAGAGACCGAAATGTTGGTGTTCATATGACAACGCTGGTGCAATAGAAACTGCCCCCCCCCCGGAAGAGGTACTGGCGCCATTGAAAGTGTTGGAAAAACATCGTCTTCAGCAAAGCACTGGTCTGACCGAAAGTCGAATTGGACTGTTAGAGAGGATCGCAAGATCACGGCTCCTAAAATCGCTGCAGAGCTCAATGCATTTACTGTAGGTAAATACACACACGAACAGAGTGAATGCTAGAGGGAGGATTATTCCTCGAATCAATCCTTTACTCACTATTCAGATTTTGCCCCTTAAAACCTGTGAGCAGGAGTCAATGCTCTCCCCTTGGACTATTGGTCAATTTCGTATCGACAGGGAAAGCTACTAGGGACCACATGACTGCACTCAAAAAGCCTGCAAAAAGACTAGCTGCAAATTTGGCCTGAAGAGTAGTGCCTTTTTGCACGACCGCTAGTTTGGTTAAGGAGAGAGAGAGAGAGAGAGCACCGCCCTTGGACGCACCTTGTTGAAAAACCCAGGACCGAAATGCAACCGCTCTGGTTAACCGAGCAAATCCAAAACAGACGGGCTGCTTGTACGATTAATTTAGTGGCACTTCGCTAAAGTACAGGCACTGTGAAAAATATCACGCGGAATCGACGCCAAAATGGGACCGGCTGGCATTTTTAGCACCAGAGATTGTACGTTTCCGCTGACACGGCTTCAAAAGACTCTCAACCCTGTAACCGACACGGCTGTGGGAGAAATTGGACACTATGAGAAATGTCTCCTTTGTTTATGCAAATTCCACCATTCGTAGGCATTTTCGAGGCAAGGAATGCACACAAGTCTTTACCGAGGGTTTTTTTCCGGGTGCATGATAACGCGACAAATTACCTCTCTTTCAAGCATAGATCAAAAGCGCAGTCAGTTATCTCACAGGGGTAAAAATCGAAATTGACAGTCACTCGATTTTGATGCTGCATTCATTTATAACCGGGAATCAGCAGAAATTTTTTTTCACAAAAGGGTAACACAATCGATTTCCCACTAAAACACCGATGGTGGGAAATTGGGAGGTACTCAGTGAGCTGTCAAGGGTCTTTGGTAGCTGAGCGCATTAATCGTTGGGGGATGAATCACCAGCCTTTTTTGGGGAAAAATGGTCGCTTTAACTGGCAGCGGGAGGGAGCAACCCAAATCTGATTGGTGGCTGGTTGGATAGTCGGCATAACCGAAAGAAAATCACTTAAGAAGCTGGTAAATCGCTTTGCTTTTCCTCCATTCCTATTGGACTTGCTTTCTGAGGCGGCATTTTAACAACTGGGCTGCCGTCATGCCTACGACTAGCAACTTTGAAAAAAGGAACATGTTCAAAAGCAACGATTGCTTAGATTGTGAATTTTAAGGTGCATTATTAACACGGAAGTGCTGACAAATGGTAAATTTCCATGGCGGAAGCGGATGCACAAACAAGAATAGACTGATATTTTTGGAAAAAGACACGTAGAGCGAAGAGAATGAACAAAATTCTCGCAAGGAAAGCAGCTTAACCTTTACAACTTTGGGACTGATAGGTTATACGGTTTAAACATAACGCGACTCGCACTGGTTGATGGCATAATCTCTACATTAGCAAACTAACTACCTCTAAATCAATGCAGAGACCGATAGCATGCTTTGTAAAGCCTTCTGAACATAGTTGAGCCAGGTCCAATCGAAGTTGCGACAACGCAGAACCATTCCCAAATACGGTACCCTTTAGGAAGAGCGCTTGATAAACTTCACAACGGGCAAAGTTACACGGAGCAGGCAGACACTTTCATTTAAGCAAAGATTTACCGACGAGCTGTGTCCACATATTTGCCTCATATATTTTCGAAAAACGACGTTCAATGCATTGCAACCAGCCATTTGCAGGCAGAAGGTCAACCAAAAACAATTGCGAGGAAGGGGTGCTAAATAAAAACGGTTTTAAAATGAAAAAAAACTTGACTCAATTGAATTTAGTTATACATTTTGATCATACAATAATGCGGGTGACTTGATTACGAATAACATGGAAACGGATTGTACCACAAACTAGTGGGTAAAGTTACACGAAGCAACCAAAAAACTTTCGCAAACGGTCAGATAATTAGCGACGGTTTTACGTATTTCCTGGCTACAAAACTCAATACACTGCAATCAGACAGGCCAGCCAAGAGTAATTGGCAATCGTAATGGACTGCGTTGTCCCACTCTAATTAGATTAGGTGGCCAGGGAAGGGATGTGCTTCCATTACCATCCAGCAAGTGAGGAAGGCGTAAAAACTAACCCTCCGAGTCGCAGCTATCGAAGACTACCAGAGCTAATAGTGGGGTACGACTTCGATCGAAATGACTGCAGAGTCCCAACAAAAGACCAACCACTTTTTGAAAGACTTAACACCAACACTGCTTTTTGGTCAATTCACTCCTCTCCCAGGGAGAGCCAGGAAGGAGGAAAGCCTCCGGACATCTTCCTCTCTCCCCAAACCTCTAATGCGATTACGTATGAAGGGATGTTGCGTGATTTTGAACGTACAGCCCTACCAAAAAATAAAATAGACCGCTTTTAACCAATCGCTGGTCAAACGTAGGAGAACTGAGACTGGATACACATCTAGGAGACCTAAATCAAATCAGCAATTCCTCAAACCGAGGGACAGAGACATTGCTAGGAAATCATCAACTAGGAAGGGCACAATTGACCATTGCTGCGTGAGGCATCAGTACAGCTTGATAAGGAAGTCAGTGCTTTGACGTTTGTGGAGGGCCTTGGCGCTAAGCCTCAGAAAGTTGCAGTTTCTTCAAACTTCGTTTACGTAGGCCTTATCATGCCCCACCACTTGGAACCTTGCCTGAGGAGGAAGGGCAAGTGAACTCTAAAGCCGTTTGGTCCATCTAGACTAGACGGACTAGGAGAGACCGAATGTAATGTAGCAGCAGCGCTTTGAAGCCGCCTTCTAGCTACTTACTGCCTCCTAGGAACACAGTGAGCAATCGCGCAACCCTCTCATAGGACGTTTTCCCCATCATAACCAAAGACACCTCTCAGTCCCCACGTGATTGGCCGAGAGTGAGGGGAGGAAGAGGGAGAAGTACCAACAGCTACAGCCGGCTTTTCCACTGTTTGAACATTGTCGTGCGTAATCAGGCAGAGGAGGAAGAGAGAAGGAAGTCCTCTACAGCCTGTCAGTAAGACTAATTTGATTTTTTCAAATGTTATTAACACCCAGTCAGTTGAGGAGGGAAAGAAGGACATGAAAATTAATTACTTCCTTCCGTAGGATGCACCTCAAGCTAGGTACTACTACTAAAAACCTTTACGTACTCCTTCACCGACTTTCTAATTTTATTTTCCAATTTGAGTATTAAATTATCTTGATTAAAATGAATAAATTCCATTCTAGCAAGATTACTGCTTAGCAAACAATCATCGAATCAATGTATAAGGATAGCGACGGTCAAATTTATTTCCTGACGGAGCTTTGACGGCTTAAACGCAGGATGTAGTTACCTTCGAGGCACCTACCTCGTTTGCGCGCACTTAGCGAATTGCAATGAAGTACTTGCTGCCAATGAAAACCACTCGCCAGATGAAAGAAGTGCCCGCAGCCAGATTAAAAAAACAGGCGAACAAGGGATGCCACTGTTTCCTAAGGAATTGAATAACTCTAGACATAGATGATTGATTGGAGTAACTACCGGTTGATGAGGCTTTGGGATAAAGGCCACCTCCAGGAGAAACGAGGAGCACGCTTATGGAAATGAAAATTTAAGAAGAAATTCCAAAGAAAACACTTTGATGAGAACCACGTTCTGGCGACCCCAGATCAAATGTCTTCTCGTTCTGAGCTATTGGAAATCGAATCAATAGGGTTTGAAGGAACCAAGGCAAAAAGGTTCTTTATCACTTCGCAAATGGTGGGAATTCCGCAGTTTCAAAATCCACAACCAACCACAGGAGAGAAATTAAAAAACGCTCCATCCCACCTACGCACAGGAGCAGGTGCATAAGTACTTGTGGCAGGCAAACTCGGTACCGCCAGTGGTCGACTCTCTTGGGAACCGAAAGCACAACACAAAATAACAGTCGCAGCTCAAGAAATAAGTCACAAAAGGTGGGTTTATGAAAGGCTTAATAAAGTGAATAAGTACAGGAGTTGGTTGATGTCAGTTGCTGTCCAGACACAGGAAGTGCACTGAAATAGACGGTGAATGACGCTACAAATCATCATGATTAAGGCCGATGAAGCACCAGGCATCTCATAATCACGACCGAGCCAGAGGAAATTCAAGGGAGCCACTGACTACAAGCGCTAGCTGAACAAAAGTACCAGCAGTTGCAAAGAAAATTAGCACAAGCAGTTACCCACGGAAAGTGTAATTACACAAAAAATAAACCCAACCAATAGCAGAAGAAAAAGGTACACTTAATTAAAAAGTGCTTCTTTCATTGATGGGATGCATATTGCAAGAGGATACAATTAATGTGATATGATAGTAGGAGCTCATATCACACGGATTTCTTTGCAGGTGTCGGGAAAGCTAATGGGTGAGCTTCTTTACCTTTTTTTCAAAATAATTACGCAAAAAGCGGTGAAGGGTTTTTAGGCATTACGCTTCAGTGGGCAAATGAAATGAAGAGCAATGAAGACGTGGGAGTAGATAAGAGTATCAGAAGAAAGCGATAAACTCAAGTGCCTCTTTCGCTGGTGGAATAAACACGAAACGGGAAGCAGATTACTAGGGGTCAATCAATAGGACAGAAAAAGGTAGCGGGAATTGCCACCACTCAGATTTCCCTGTGAGGTGTTGGGAAATTTACGTAGAGCTAACGTCTTCGAAAGACGGGTGAGAAGAGCGGCGTTGGGTTTTTTAGTACCACGCTCCAGTAAGCCAATGAAATGAAGAGTGAGCGGGATAAGAGAGTAGATAAGAGTATCAGAAGAAAGCGTAAATCCAATATCCAAGTGCTTCTTTCTCTGGTGGAAGAAGAAACACGAAATGGGACGTTTATATCGAAATAATAAAAGCGGCGTTGGGTTTCTGGGCACTACGCAAATGGAATGAGGAGCAATCAGGATAAGAGAGTAGGTCTCCAGGGTTCGCCTACTTCGAGAATTGGTCCCTCGAGCTAGATGTATGGGGCAATTACTATGATAAATTAACGCTGACATTACCTCTTTCTACTTGTTTTCTGAACACAAAACAAATCCAGCTTTGAGGAGCCTTACTTTGAGCTTTGAGCCTTACCCTTAAAAGACATTGATGAGCAGGAAAAGTTGACAAAAAATGGTAAAATAAAAACATGACTGCACTCTCAAAGGGACAGCGCACATGGGAGAGTAAACAGATTTTAAGACTACCAAATAACCCCTTAGGAATAACTTCCAGGTAGGAGTAGTAAAAACTGATTTATAGACACTCTCTTTTTTTGCGCAGCTGTGAGGGAAGAAAAAATACAAAAAGAAAAAACTTTTCATCAACTACTAGTGGTTTTATTAGGGAAAAAAACAGAAAAAACACTACTATGTCTAGGAGGCTCACGAAAAACGCAATTTTTTGTCAATCCAACCGAACGCAACCTAATCACCGGTTGAGTCTTCGATACAAACAAGTGGATTTTCTTAAGTCTTTCAGAACTCACTTGGAGAATGCGAATAGACTCCAGAGCCAACTGCTGAGCTTTTGCGGAGTCACAGGGTAGGACAGCAATGAGACCCTTGTAGACCTGATCACGAAATCGTGGGTTCCCCTCGGCTAGTTGTTCCAACACATCACGAGCTGCCTCTTGGGTCTGCTCCGACGTCGATTTGGCCATGCACTCGGCAACCGCTCGAATCCCTATAAGGTGAGAGACAGTAAGAACCTGAGTGCCTAGCTTTCACAATAGCCTAATTTGAACCGCCGATAACAGTAATCTTTGATACAATCTCAGATGAAAACATTAATTTTTACCTTAAGGTGAATTTAAACTAATAAAAGTTTGTTATACGGAGTAATAAAGTTAAAATTTGCTTGACTAAAACTCTGCTAAGATGGAAGAACTTAACGTTTCCCGAGTTCAAGAAAGGAAGGAAACTCAGAAGTCGACAAACGGCTAGAAGAGTTCAAACGGTTGAAGAGACGAACGCGTGTGCAGAAGACGGTTTACGAAATTCACAAGATGAGATTTCACCCTCGAGTTGAGTTTGGTGATAAGCTGCTTCATTATCCTGCTCTATCAGTTGTGATTACATTGGCAATTAAGCTGTATTCAAACCACACAACTCTTCATCATTAAAAACGTGGAAAATCTCCTAAGCCTGGAAAATTGGTTCATGCTTCATGCATTGGCTGGAAACAACATCAAATCTCGGGTTGTTCCACATTTTTTGGTGAGTAGACGACTTGTGACTGGCGAAAAATGGATTTTTTTATCGGCATGGTAAGTATCGTAGGCCGGTGGCTTTGTAAGCAGGGGAAACACCGCAACAACACCCGAGAAGGGAACTTCATGGGAAAAGGACTCCTCTTCCATGAATCTGGAGGGGTTCGCCAAGAAACATTCTACTTTGAATTGCTACCACTTATCGTAGCAGCAATTAATGCTAGTATACACCAACAGAAACGAGGGCGTTTGAACCAAGCTCTAGGGAAAAAGGCCGTGCTTAGTGAAAGGAAAGTGGGTTGTTTTATCCAGCGCTACCCCAAAGCAAAAAAACGCGTGAAGAAATTGGTGGGGAGAAAATTCCTCATCCAACTTATTCTCTTGACCTATTTAAATCCCAGCTTACAAAATCACATGGGTGAAACAGCCTTTGCAGAGCAGAAAGTCGAGGTTGAAAATGACGATATTTATGAGTTGTTAGAATCAAAACTGAAAGAACTGTACAATATTTAAGATATGACTTTGTTTATTAATCGATGGGAGGAAATCATTGACAATCAGGTAAGGTACCTTTGTGATTCAATCTTTAATATATTACATCTGGTTACTCCTTTTACTCATTCAAAATTTCATGGGATTGTCTGATACATGAGTGCCTAGTTTTCAAAATAGCATCAATTTTAGACCACCATTGACAAGTTTAGCATAAAGCCTAATCCTGTCCCCAACTTTTCATCAACAACTCCAGTGCGGATGTTGATTTGACATTGTTACTGCGAAGGCCATTACACGAGTCCGTAATTAGCGCCACCTACGTGTCTGCTGTCACAACTTTGTCAGAAATAAATTGATTACATAGAAACGGGAATTTATTGCAAAGTTGCGGTCCTCGCCTAAAGTGCCCTACAGCACAGTGCGCGCAGAGATTTATGAAGGCACCACGGGCATCAATCGCATATGCGTACTTTCAAAACCCCGTTTTATGATTGTTTGAGGGTGCTCACAAAGTGGCACTTGCCGGGTTTTTAGTCATCACAAACGAATTACTGTGAAATGGGATTGAGCAGGGCAAAGAGCGACGAAACACTACTTGTTTCACACAAAAAGATGGGGCAAAACTGACTCTTCAACTCAACGTGAAGGATGAACTTTAAGAGCATGATTGCATGTCTGCTTCTTGGGAGATTGCGCCAATGCTTTTTGATCCAGTGATGTTGTCTAGACTTGTGAATAAACCTCAGAAAAATCGTCGTCCGCATTAAAGGCCACCGCATGAACACACTAATGCCAGCTTATCGAAGTTAGAATCAACAGGCTCTCCTTGGAGTGCTATTGGATGCACATACACACCAGCGCCTTTATCGCCACCGCAACTGATAGGATCAGTGGATTAGCGCCCGACTAACGGTCATTTGGGCTGTGTGCAGTCCCCAGGGGAGCCTTGATTTCTCCAACAGGGCAAACGTCAATCCGTGGGGGGGAAGGAGAAGTTTATTCTAATTAACCTGGGCAACCAATGGCGACGGCGTGTGTGTGTGCCGTGCTATCCAAGAATGCTCCCACCCTGCAACGACGCAATTTTCCTGCTTTCTGTTTTGTGGAAGTGGGATATAGGGAAGGGGCACTTCAGTAGGATGAAAAATATTTGCGAAAAGCAAGCGCAGGATGGCGTATTCCAGGAATCCGATAGGCACCACTGAGAACTGAAATAATTAGTTATTGCAGGAGTTCTACAACTTAGGATGAGTATAAATGAAGCCAAAATACCATTGACCACTAACACATAAATGGCGAATTTAATCAATGACTAATGACATTCATTAGAGGGAAATACATTTCACTGAAAGGAAAAGCATCTAAATTGAAGGAAATTTAAAGTCTCTTACAATGTCTATTGGAGTTGAACATTTCACATTTATGTAAATATTAATAAGCTTTTTAGAGCTAGAAGAAGGTCATATGTAGTTACGGAAAGTACATTTGCAATTGAATCTTAAATTAAACATATGGTCACTTGGTTTAAAAAAAATCGGGCAGAACTTATGGAATGACCTGACATGCACAGGCTACTATTTTCATCTACACTACTGATTGCAGAACACTATTCTGTCAGTGTTTCGGAACCAAAAGCAAACTATGAGATTTCGGCCATAGGCAATGGACCTAGGTTTCCAAAGAAAGCCAAAATAACGGCGATCTTCAAACATTGAAATCACTTCCACCTTCCAAAATTGTGTACTTGACTCAGTTGTAAGATTGACTCAGCATCTTTGCTGCCATTCCACGACTTCAACTTGCAGCGCCTTATACGAAACTACTGTTTCTTAAATTGAATGAAACGCATCCACTCTTATTTTTAGCTTTTTCTTTATAAGAAGCTTGAAACAACTGATACAACATGGAGGTAAACACATGAGTGTCTTCTACGACGTTTTTAAGGCTAAAAACTCTGACGCTTTTCTCTCCATTCATGTCTTGGTAATCCAACTGATCTGTCGCTCGGAATTCGCCAGCCCTTACATTACCTCGCAAATCAGAATAATCCCCCTGCAACGACGTTTTTTCTTTTTGTCTTTTGGAAGTGGGAGTAGAGTAGGACACTTCTGGGGCATTTCGTGGCAGTAAGACGAGAAATGTTCCTGAAAAAAGGTGCACAGGACACATTATTAAGGAATCGAAGAATAGCTTGTAGCTACCGACGAGTGCGAGCAACGAAACATTGCAGGATGACATTGTCCACTGTTGTCAACATGGAATAATGCTACGGTAAAATCGATCAATGGTTCATGTCATTCAATGGATCAAATTCCATCATGCGATTTGCTATCGACCAAGGCTTCCAAAGTAAGCCGATTCAACGGAGTCCTTCACACATCGAAATCACCACAACTTCCCAATTTTTCGCATATGGCTCAGTTCTAAGGTTGAGTCAGATTCCTTGCAGGCACTCCACGACTTCATCTTTCAGCACCCTATACAATGCAACTGTCGCTTAATTTGAATGAAACTAGCCCACCCTTGTTTGGGAACTAACATTGGGATGGACAATTTTCTAGACAAGATACCTAAAACAACTGAGGTTACTTGCGGGTAAACACGTGAGTGCCTTCTAGGAAGTTTTCAAAGCTTAAACCTAAGCCTTTTTTCCAACCGAAATTCTGCTCATTTCCACCTCATTTATTAAAGTAAAATCGAAACGGATTATTGCTCTGAAATTACAACTTATGTCACAAAGGCATCGAAATAGGGTGCAAATCGAGCGACGAAAACGTGAGTCCCTAATCTTTTTCAACCAAAATTTCGCCACTTATCAGCACTTTATTACTCAATAATCCGGCTGAATTGTTGCTTTGATCTCTCCACCCCTCATAATCACCGCGAATGCAGAGCGAAATAGGGCGCAAATCGAGCGGCGAAACCAGTGGAGCATTTCGCGCGCCACGCAAGACTACCTCTTGGCATCACTTCGCCCATCCTTGCATGAAGGGGGCTTGGGGAAAGAGAGTGGGATCGGGTGGGGAGTTGACAACACCTGAAAAGTTCAACCCAGAACAGTAATGTTCCGCAAAATGATCAGTGCTCTCTTCCTCTCTCGCCAATTGGCACGAATTGACTGCCTGACCAAAGATGTAAAGGGCTTGCGGGAACAAGTGCCGACAAAAAGAACAGAGGCTTGCAAAAGGACATCATTGAGTTAAGGATTGTACTTCTGACAACGAGAAAATAGCTCGATTAATTCTACAGGATCCAATGCAGGCACAAATTGCTCATATCCATTAATTGTACAAGGCAATCCTTGGCTATAGGTTACGGGGCTTCTCCAATGAGTGGGAGACGGTTGTAAACGACTGTTCTCGATTCTCTCATGGTCCTCAAAACGAGTATCCATAGAAACGCACCTCCATTCACTGGGTTATCGGTTACACATGAGATACTAGAGACGATACACTCGAGTACCAATCTAGTTACGGGGAGATGATTTCCGCCAAGTGGGATTTTTGCACCCCAAATTGGATGGAGGTGCAACTTGGGACAGAAAATGGGGTGTCCGGAAAAGACAGAAGGCCCATTATTTTTGTTGGCAGGCAAGACAGCAGCAGCGCTTTAGAGTGCACCGCACTTCTCGGTGCAGTCAGTAGTGAGGAAACGAATGAAAATCACAGAAACTAGTCCTTTAACCGGCTTGACAAGAAAGAACTATATTTCCAACTTTACCTTCTTCCCCTTGAGGAAAAATTACAGCAATGCCTTCGCAACTGCAATCAAGAGAAAGGTGAAGCGTAACGTTTGGAGCGTACTACACTATGGAGGAACTACTCGCTATCTCGTTCAGGAAGGAGTCCGAAGATCTTGTCAGAGAGGAAAATCACCAGGAGGTTTCAATGCTCCAACGACACGTTTAAATACCAAGTTATACGGCCTTCCAAATGAAAAGAAAATTCGTTTGAACAAGGGCTCCTAGGACAAGTATTGAGCCACATTTTCCATAAGAAACCCATGGATCTCTCACGATTCAAGAAACAGCATCCGTTTCAACAAGTCTGTTCCCGTTTCCAAGTCTCGACGACTTTAGGGGGAAGATTCAACGTACTAAGACGATGAGAAGGAACATCCAGAATGGAGTAGTGGGAATTAGGAATGGTTTGTACCACGGACAAGAAAAGCCATTTTTTCCACATTCGGACTACTAAAGACTCTATCTTGTTCCCGAAACAAATTGCTGCAATGCTTACGCGACTAGAAATAAATTAGCAGACAACGCGTGAAGTTGTGGAATATTCGGAATCCGGGTATTTTCGACAGCCGAAACGTTTCAGTCAGCACTTGAAGCCAAGCGGTATCATATAATTGCACCGTTTATCAAATCAAACTCTGGTGATGCAACGGAAAGGCTGAATAACCACTACAAGGTTAATGGATGCACTTTTTGCAATAGTTACGATTAATCCTAGTCATAACCCAACTAGATAACCAATTTCCCACGTTAATTCGACTATATAAAAGTCAACTATACAATCATTCTATCAGCAGATAAAAGACAATCTGGGTTTGAAGTACATGAGAGATAGTCTAAACATGGATGTGTGAAATGTTGATGCATTACAAATAGAGAATTGCGGTAAACACTACTCCACAAAACACGAACAAAACGTAGCATCATCAAACTGACCAACCTTGTGAGTATGCCTGAGCATAAACGCAATTTCTCTAGACTTGAACTCATGCAATGCGCTCTTAGCTATGGAGTTCGTTGAATGAGGAATGGGAATGAATGACAGAACAAAGACCAATCTTAGCATTAATTACGATCAACCTTTGTCAAACCAATCTGGATAGTCATTTCCCCATGTATAAAAGGTGATCCAGATATGGATATTTAAAATGTTAGTGCCTTTAAAATTGACAACACAACTCCATGAAATACGGAGAAACCAAAAGCCTTATCAAGCACACGTAATCATATTTCAACATACAAAATATTCTTAAAAATTGGGAATTAAGATAGAACCATTTCACAAAACAAGGGAAACATGCATTAAGAATTCCTTAAGTCCCAGGGTACCGAATATTTGAGCATTGCTTTGAAACTTTAAGTTGTTTTCAACAGCTCGAGACAACAATTTGACGAATATAACAACATTCTGATCCTTTCGAAGAGCAATTATGCTTTCAGAACAGTGGGACACAACGGGTCAAGCGAACCTTGACCTAATTCAACACCCAATAAATAAAACTGACAAACCTTGGGCGCAAATGCTATCTCGCGTTCTAGGCGCCTTGCCTTGCACTTTGTTGAATGGGGAAGCGTAGCGCTAATCAAGACCAGCCTTAGTCAAATCGAACTGAACAGCCATTTCCCTAAGTTTACCTTACAGCACAGAATAATGCTACATAACGTTTTCGTAGGGAGATACAAGACAATCGAGGTTTGAGGCACATGAAAGATAGTTCGAACAAGAATGTGTGTAAGGCAGAGGCCTCACAAATGGAGAATTACAATGATGAACAACCCACAAACACATGAAATTTGTGGCATTATCAGGCACACCTTGTCATATTTCAGCACCTATTAATCTAAACTATAGCTTAGAGCTTGAATCCATGAAATACACTAGGTTACTATGTCCCTATGAAGGATAGAATAAAGGCCATCAGTAGCACCAATTATAGCCCACCTAGAGAGTCATTTCGCTTTTGTCGGAAGTTAAACGATTATCTGTGTTCCAAGCACATAAAAGACACTTCAAAAAGCTTTTCAAGTGTTTGGCAGTGAAAATAGAAGAGACCACCTCCAAAAACTGAAAATTTGGAGGATTTTCAAGCCTACTTTGCAATATTCCAACGTCTTATAAATAAAACCCACCGAACGTGTATGCAATACCTTAAAGTGAGGAAGTAAGATGACAGTGCTACATAAAACAGGGCAAACTTGTTGTACTATTGACCGTTTAAGTCCCAGGATACCCGAATTTCTGAGTATCTTTCTAAAACTGCGTGCAACTAATAAACATTAAATGTTTTCAATACCACGAGACAAAAAGCTAATGAATGTACTAACATTTTATCCCCTTCTGGGAGTAATTAAACGTTCAGGACAGTTGGGCACAATGGGTTACGCGCAAATTGTCGCATTTCAACACCCAGTAGTTCAAACTAACCAATCTTGTGCGCTGTTGAGCTTAATTATTCTATCCGCCTAGATGTGGAAATGGGAAAGCACACCTTGCCATACATCAACAGCTAGTACTTCCAACTGACCAATCTTGCAAATGTGGAAATGGGAAAGAATGGTGGAAAAGGGACTGACCGTAGCACTCGCAGATGGTCTCTTTGTAGCGAGTGCCGCCGTTGGCAACACAGGAGAGCACTCGAAGGGCCCAGTACTTGTCAATCTCCTTGGCATTGGGCAACACACAGAGCTCCTGTAGGCACAGGATCCCGCCGTTCTGCAGAAACTCCGCCAAGAAGTTGTGGCTGCAACGGAGGGGTAGGGGTGAATGGAGGTAGACATTAGGCAGAGCCACAACACCGACACTCAGCACGCACAAGCAGGAAGTTACAGGAATAAATAGCATCAGCATTAGTGAAAATGAAGCTAGGACGAAAGCCTAACAATGTTACATGCAAGCTGATGTGTCAGATCATCTCATAGCTTCTGTCCGAATTTCATCTCAAGTCCAGTCGAGTTTAATGATAAGCAACCCTTGAAGAAGTTAACTTGCCTAATCAGTAGAGGAACAGTTCTAATCGCACAATTGTTCATCGTTCTCATTTTCAGAAGCTTGGAAAAGTTACTAAGCTTGGGTTCCTGAATCGGTGCCTCCTCATTAACTGTCCGAAAACAAACTCAAATCTCGACTTGACGACATCTGGTCTCCTCTCCACTTTCACTAATCTCTTCTACTGTTTTTCTGGCGACGAAAATTGGATCTTTCATTGAAATATTAAGCACTGTTGACAGCAGCGGCTTCGTAAGCGGAGGGAAAGACATAACCCGCGACCGTCGCGAAGGAAACTTCATTGGGAGAAGGTTCTTCTTCGATCAATCCGATAGAACGACCATGAAAGAATCTAGTTTGCATTGTTGCCACCTACTACTGTCAACAATTACGGCGTTTGAAAAAGACCTGTTCCAGTGAATCGAAAAGTGGTGATTTCATCACGGCCTAACAAGAGATTGGAAAACTTGGTTGGGAGGAAATTCCCAATTGACCTTGCTCCTCCGTCAAGCTACCACTCATTTCGTAGCTGATAAAATTATCTAGAAGCAGAAACAGTTTATTCAACGCCACAGAAAGAGTTTTAAACCGACATTCATGAGTTCTTCGATATTCCCAACTAAAAGAATTTTACATTAATAATGAAGCTATTAATAAGCTTACAAACAGATTGAATGAAGTCATTGGTAATCAGGGCATGTGCACTGATGACCGAAACTTTAATTCAATGTGAGATTTGGTCGCATGTTTAACTTATTCAACATTCGGACAAAACCCATGGAATGACCTGATATTTCTGCATCTCATAAAGCCTTCTCTTTATCTCTCCTCCCTCCGGGAGCGGGATCATCTTGACCGGGTAGTAAATCCATCTTGTAGAGCAGTTAAGCGTAGCCTGCCCCATAACCGCAATACATACAATTACTATTTATAGATAATACTGCAACAGTAGATGCATTGGCGCTAGATAGTCTTCGTTAGTTAGTTTTTATTCAGTGTGTAATACAAACGATCTATTTCATTTCACTGCGCTTTCTTAAACCTTTGAATGTGTAGATTCTTATTGGATGACGTCCCTTTTCAATTTCACCAGATTTGATGAAATAAAGAGATTTTCTTGAACTCCTTTCCAGAGTTTACTATCCTAATGACCTTACAACTCAAAGCACAATCTGCCCTTATGAACTTCCTTTGTCCGCTTTAACCACCTGCACGCATTCTCTGAAATCCACCAACAAAAGCACCACACCAGATGCAACCAAAGCAGCTTCGTTAGAAAATATTAGGCCAATTTCATTGCGAGCAGTATTCATTCACTTGGCCTCAACCAAAGTGAACTCAGTCAAACAAAAGAGCAGCCTCTGAAGGCATCCACAAAGGAGCTAAAATAGCAGTGAAGATTGCCTTTTGGAAAAAGACAAGCTCACAGACCAAACAAAAGACACCAGCAATAACGAAAATGCATATTTATGAGCCGAGGCGTGAAGAGAGTAAACACTAAAGAATGATTAATGAGTCATTGCGAGATGCTAATTGTTATCCAAGCGCGCAGCTACAAATAGTGGTTTTTGCATGCAACAGCAAGTCTACAAATCCTTACCCTTCACAGCGGTGATCACCTGAAGAGGGAAGAGACGGGTCACAGGATGTTTGACAGGAGGCTGAAAAGTGATCATTCGAGGTGCACGTAGGTTCGTGACCCTTTTGCGTTGGGTGAACTTTTCTGACACCTGCCAGCTAGTGCAAACTTATCCGTCTTATCTTCACGGGGTGCACACGCACACAGTTTATAATCACACCTGAGGTATTAACACAGCCGAATAGATTTAAGTCCGTGCAAGGGTTTCCAACAACTCAGAACTGGTTTTCAGTCGCCAGTTTTTATGACAATTACACCAATTCCGAACTCCCGAAATCCTAGACCGCCTAAGGGTCATACTACGACGTCTAGAAAGGCACTAATCGACGACAGAGAATTGAAGCAGTTTTGAGGAGAGAGCACCCCCGTTTCCATTAGCTGTCAGACTAACTGGCAATAGAGCCCAGCAGGTTCATTAAAATCTCCACGTAAATAACATCCAGAGTTGTCTTTAACTCACCTGCTCGCGGCGGAGAGAAAGATGTAGAGGACCTGCAGCTGTTCCGTCAAACAAGTCCCGCTCATGTACCTGGACAAGGGCACAAAACAAACAAAACGGCCATGAGAGAGGGAGAACGGACGCACGGGACATGCGCTTTCCCCGCACCCCCACCACCGAAGCACAAGGCTTGGGCCAATTTTAACCACCCATCCTCCCCACCCGATGCTGCAACTTTTATGGATGGAAAAAACTCCGCTGGATTCACCGCCCAGTGCAAACCACGGTCAATTAGCCACTCCGATTGCAGTCAAACACCCAAGGCAGTGCCCATACCGAGTTGTCAGGTAACAGACCTACCTAACTAACCTAACAGTTAGTGTAAGAGGGTGAGGGGTGAATTCCAGGGCAGGGCTTGAATTATTAACCAGGAGAGCAAACACTTCCAAAGCGCTCCCAGGTTAATCCCGAGGAGAGCGGGTTTAAATGGCCCGGATAATCTGTTTCGGCTCAGAAATCGGCCGTTATTATTGTGACTGCTTCCGCTCGGGTGGGCTGCGCCAGATCGACTTGTCAACTCCCAAGGGTGACAGGAGGGTGCAGGCTTTATGGCCCATCAACGGACCGGCTAGGCCAAAGGACTGCGCCTGCCCGCGGTCATTAATCCTGCCTTCGGTGGGAGGTGTAGCTGGGGCCATTTATCCTCCTACAACTGAGGGAGTTTGGAGTCCTTGCGGCTTGGGAATTCTTCATTGAGCTTATCCTTATCTCGAGCTTACATAGCATATCTGAAGGAAAATAAATAGCCTAACCGAAGCAACAGAACTTTTTGAATAATTTAATTGCTGGAAATGCTTTGCAAGGAGCTCAAATGGGACAGATAAAAATGCGAAGTCCGCCTACAAAGACGAGGCAAGATTGCTATCTAAAACGTTTTAATCTGATGGCTAAAGACGAGAGAAATAACAAAAGAAGTGATTCGCCGAGTCCTCACAACGAAATCTATCAGTTCATCTCGTAAGTTGCGTCCAAAGTTGACTTTTTGTAAATTAAAATAAATTTAAGGAGTATTTCATAATTTCTGATGGAGTTGATCATTGTTTTTTATGTTTAGATACATTTAAAATGATTATATACTGCTTGATAAAAAACCTTGCTGACAAGGAAATATCCAAGAAACATTTTAAGCGCATAAAGTTTTGTGAATTCAAGAAAGAAAGGACACTCAGCAGTAGTTGGTTACAGGAGACGGCTGGCGAAATTCAGTAAAAGTGGAAATTTCACCCTCGACGAAGACTAAGATAAGACCTGACGACGTCCAGTTGAGCACGGCGATAAGCTGCTTCCTAAAAAAGCGGCCCTTGAAGAAACTCATCCTGCTTTATCAGTTGAGTTGGAATCAGCAATCAAGTTCGATTCAAACTGCACAATTCTTCATCGTTGTCATCTTCAAAAACATTGAAAGTGGGTGCATGCATCAAGAACTATCTGAAAGTAATCTCCGCTGTTCTTTCCGACCTTGATCCTTCAAACTACCATTTGTTTCGTAGTATGCAAGATCAATTGGAAGAAACAACTTTTGCAACGCAGCAGAGAGGGTCAAAACTGGCGTTTATGAGTTCTTCGAATCAAAATCAAAATAACAAGTTCTCCCGAAACTGATCGAAGAGGGACAATCCGATCACGAGGTCTAATGACATCGCTTGCATCGAGGAACGGGGCAATCCAGTGCACAAACACGCACACAACTGCTGTGCTGACAATAAGCATGGGAAAAAGAGGGGTTGACGGGTAGAGGAAGGCACGTAGGCAGGAGCGTTGCGCAGCATGGCACTGGGTTTGGGTGTGTGTGTGGAATGATTCAATGACAGCGCAATAGGCGCGTGTGCAACATCTCCCTTCTATCTATTACTTTCATCTTATCTCAATAAATTTTGCTTTTCTGGATTTTAGCAAGGATGCAGAAATTACCAAATCAACGACGCCCAACTGATAACGGGAAGAGTTGAATCCACCATTAATCGATTCAAAGCTGGAATCATTGAAGAAATTAGAGGCTTGTTGACAATAAGGTCAGACACCAATCACAATAATCCCATGTTCCCACGAGCTGGCGAGATACATCATTCACGTTAACAAGACTGGTGAATCATTTTATGATGTAAGTTTCGACGAATGCCTCTGGAACAACAGTCGTATCGCCTTTAAAGTCATCGTGCGATTCCAGTAACTGAATCGACTGACGTCATCTTGGCGATACCTCCAGCACTGCCATCACCTCGGAAATCTAGGTGTCTGTGCCATATTAAATAGATTTCATTACATTTTCACTTTGCTTCAACGAAAGGTACAACCTTTAATTCTTCAATTTTTAGAACGCTAGTTCCTCAGAATAGCCGAAATTCGTGACATTTTGCCAAGGCCAGAGCCTCTTTCTATCTACCATTGCCATCTTTTCTTAACAATTTTGCTTTTCGGGAATTTACCGAAGGTGGAGATGAAGTCGCGACTTCATAGGTATGAGGTTAGTAAATAACCGATTCAAGTGAGGAACTTAGAGGCTTGTTGGGGCAACAGAGCAGCACACATTTAGCATAAACTACACAACAAAGGGGAAAGTGAGTTCTGGGTAGTGGTGGGTGAAACGTTAAACCGGAAGTGAACACATGCCCAAATTTTTGCCTCCACAACTACTGCTACTGTGGTTGGTGAGATAAATAGCGCCGACAGCGTTCTTCCGTAAGCACAGATAGTGGGTAGAACTCCGATGGTGGATTGAAAAAAACACGGGTGCTGCAAAACACCAGCACTACCAGCAAAACACATTTACTAGGCCGGTTGAAGAGATCAGGCTTGCGAATGAAAAGCACCATCAGTACATGATAACAAGATCACTAGAAACACCCTAAAATGACCCGACGCCTTTATACAATAACGGCGAAGAATATTGAAATACTGGTATATTGATGAATTTAAACGTTTGCTATCCGCAAATACAAACCAGTGGAATAGCTAAGCTGTTATTTAAGCGTCAACGATAATAGGAGTTTTTATGAGCTTACATAAATAACAAATAAAGAGGAATTGGCCGTGAGTGCCCTGGAAAAGAATTGGTTCTACTGAAGCATTTGAAAAACACTGGTATAAACACGAAAACTGCTGGAATTTGCGAAAATCCCTATTGATGATGACTTGGAAATTGAGCAAAATGCGGATAGATTGACTTACGTTAACTTCACCCAAACGCAAATGCGGGCAAGAAAAAGACTGGCCATTTGAGCCATTTCTAGCTCCAATTCTGGACCCGATCGATTCCAGTGTTGGTCAATAAAATCTTGCAAAAGCTGACGACGTCTTTCCCTAGGAGCCCTATCCCATTCACGGAGAAGACATGTCATATTGAATGTAGCACTGTCCTGTCGAACTGGCACCATTTTGACCTGTAAAGGAAGCAGTGAACCAAAATAACTTCATCAACCTGTCAGAGGCTACAATTGAAGTAATTAAAAGACATGATTGCAGCTATTGCGTGCGAAAGGACAAGTCCATAAAAAATAAAAGTACTATTAAATAATTTCTCAGGTAAAATAATATGCATAGGATATTAACTTTTCGAACAAGGCCGAGTCATTTGTTGATATGGGAATCCAATACACTTGGCAAAAATAATGCATTAACCATAAATTACACAATTAATTTAAAGCACTAGTAGGATAGCCATATTTTCAACACTTACAAGTGAATAATGAACTATCGTCAAAAATTGTGTAACGGCTCAAAACATAGCAATACCCAAGCCAAATACTGATGGAGTGAAAATTCGAATTACCCCCAACACCCTTAAAACATTTGTTGATGCAAAATAAAATAGCTAAATTACTGTTGCAATATTTAATACAAAAAAATAAATACAAAATAATATTTTAAGTTTAATTTCTAAAATTCTGTTTTTAACAAATTTAACTAATTTCTAATCACTATTTAGTTTGTTGGTTGATTGTTAATGATTAATTGACATAAACCACTTAGATGGTATTTTATGATATAAGAGAAAAAATCCGATCTGTAATTCTTCATAGCATTTATTGATTTTTTGAAACTAATTAAAGAAAGACTTTACTATCTACCAACACCAAAAGACTTCACTCTGAAAGGGAAAAATTTATTGTTTCGACTGTTTAGGATTCATTTTTATGGTCAAATAATGAGGTATCACCATTTTAATAGAAAATTTTTGAATAACAACTATTGTCCTGTTTAGTGTCCTTGACACAGGGCTTCATAAGGGAGAAGAGTTACAGCTGCACTTTCTCAAAACTATTCGGCGTTTTAAGCCCCTCTTAAGACTTTTTGCAGCTTCCTTGAGTTTCTCGAATCAAACCAGGGAGTAGGCAGCAAGCTTAATTAACGAAAATTAATACTTCATGCAGTAATTTACTTATTGCAGGTGCCAAAGGATATCTGGGACTGCTGATACACCAGCTACTTATAAGTCCTTAAGCATTTACACTCACATTTTCCACTCTCTGCATTACCCATGAACTCAAAGTTAAACCAGTCAACCGATAGCATATAAAACAGCCATTTGTTTACAAATGAACAAGTGCTAAGACTCCTAACAGGCACTGAAGGTTGGCTGGAGGCTACTTATTGGGCTGCTCGGGATATCGGGGGTTGTTGATACTTCTGCTCAGTGACTATGCACAGGTCCGTCGGCTTCCAAACAGCCACTGCTCTCCCAAATACGCTGAATTAACTGGACTAGGAGGTACCATATGAAAATAAACATTTCCTTACTAATCAACAGGAAGTAACATTATTAGTGAACACTAAGTGCTAGAAGGCGACTAATGATACAGCTGTTCAAAAACCACCTGCAAGTACTCGGGAATTAAATCTCTTTATCCTCTCCAATTTAAATGCAAAAATATAACTTTTTCTATATATGACAATAGGAAGTAAGACTGGAGATTGTCGTCAAGAGTTCGTGGGAGGCTTATAATACAGGTGCTCAACAACGATTTGGAAATCATTATTGATTTAAACTTCTACTTTCCCCCCTCTTTTATTCTAATGAAAGCTAAATTAAACCGCTTAATAGGTAGCATGCTTAAACAACGAAATCCTAGAAACCAACAGGAAGTGACAACCTTACCCTTTCACGTATGGTACATCTGCTCAGTGACTATTCAAAGGTCATTTGTCCTCAAAAACCGCCTCCATCTACCCTCTAAGGTTCCTATCAACCATGAATTCAAAAAATAACAAATTCTATACAAATCAGCGGAAACTAAAACTACTAACAGACAGGACGCTAATGAAAAAATGCTGCCCAACAACCATTCGCGAGTACTTAATCTTTTATATATTCATACCCTTTTCAGTTCCAACGCACAAAATACCTCAGGTTTTATGCATAAAAAGGAAGTAAAGCTATTAAGAGTCACTAAGGTTTAGAGGAAGGTTAATGGTGCCGTTGCTCAACATTCGTTAGCATTTTTATGCATTATAATCCCTATTTTAATTGTAACTCCTACCTAAATAACGCAGCTTAGAAGCTCTCAAACAATTCAGCCAATTTTTTACAAGTAGGCGATGAGTTAGATTACCAACAGCCACAAAGGGATAGTCGGGGCTATTAATACACCAGTCCAACTCCTACAAGACTTTTGTCTTGAACTCCAAACAAAACCCTTTTGTAGTTAGAGCACAAAAATTAATCAATTCTTCACATGTCAACTGAAAGTTGGACTATCAACAGACACCGAGGAGGCTAATCAAACCACTGCTAAAATGAATCGACCTTTTTCTTGCTTTATAATCTCCATTTATGCTGCTTCTCCTCGAATAAAACAACATGGCAGGTAGCTCAGGAAAGTTAACAAGGTGCTTTAACATCGCATTAACTAGGAATGTGTGTAGTGGTTTGTGCCTACTACAATAATCTCCAACCCAAGAGAGACAGAACCACGTTACCACGTTGCGTACCAGGGTGTGTGTGTGTATTTAGCACGCCGGTAGTTGTCCTATTTATAGTTACAACTTATTTCGGCTAAGGCGAACTCGTCGTTGATTGGTAGAGTGATTCCTCGAGTTGTTCCTATTGGGTAGCCTTAATTGCGTTGAGAGACGTGCGTGGGCTATTGGACGGCGTGAATCAGATTAATTGGCGCGCTACATGTGTTTGTCACCAACACTAAAGGTTACCGAGGGCTGATGATATTTCTGCTCGACGCCTTTTAAAAAGTCCTTAGGTTCCTTAACCACAGAATTCCACCCTCTCCGATTCCCAAAATCGGAAATTAAAAACTAAAAAATCAACGGGAATATGTCTATGACAAGAGTTGATGGGGACTAGTGATACTGCTGTTCAAAAACCATCCTTGGGTTTTCAATTCCCTTCTACACACCGTCTTCTAATGAAATGTATAATATTAACATACTTACACTGAGGGCAAGTAGAAAGATAGCAGTTTATCCGAATAACAGCTGCTCGAAACAAGGAATAAAACCACGAACTAGGTGGCTCACAAAAACGGACCAATTCTGCGCATGCTAACGGAGATGAGGAGTTGACATCTGATACACCCGTTCAAAGCATATCCGCATTTTATCATACTTTTCAATCTCTTCACCTACCTCACCTCTCAAATAGGACTACGTGGGATATAGCACAAAAAGTTGGACACATTCCTCACGTGTCTATAAGGAGTGTGCTTTTAGGGGTTATCAAGTACTGTTGGTTAAGCTGCTCAGCAACTATTAGCAAATAGTTAGGGTTTTAAACCTCCATTCAACGTCCTCTTCAGTTGCCATCAACCACGAATTAACCCACACGATAAAATGAAACTTTTTCATCCCTAAACAGGAAAAAGGCTACTAAAAAACGCTAAGGGTGAGCGGATGGTTAACGATACCGTCTTTTTATACATTTTAATTCCCTTTGATCTATCAAAAACTCCATAGAAACTGCTTAGCAGCTAGCAAACGTGATTTTGCAAAATCTTGTAACGTACACAACCAAAAAACTCCCAGGTATAGCCAGCAAGCAGTAAGTGCAGAAAATTAACTAATTCTTCACCCATCAACAGGGAATAAGACACTAAGAGCCACCCGCTCAACACATATTCGTTTATTTGCAGGCTTTTTAATCATCTTTCTAATGACTTCTTCTGCCGAAACCCCTCAAACAGATCTACAAACCAGCTGACACACAAAAGTTAAATTTTTCGAACAACAAGAGGAGCGTGTGAAGGTTAAAGCAGGAGTTTGCTAATACACCGAAAAAAATCTTCGTAAATCTCTAGGTTAAATTGGTTTGCACTTTGAGAGGAATTTCAGGCAATGGGAGGACTAACGTTGCTTCCAGGGGTGACTCGAATGTGTGGAGCACAGCTCGATGCTCTGATAACTGCCATCGACCATCCCCTCCTGAGAGTTCACGCGGCTTTGGTCGATGCATTTGAGCAATCCCAGAAAGATAGCTCTTCAAGTAAATAAGGAAAACTATTGAGATAAGACAAGTTCACATATATTCCTGGCCAATAATGTGACAAATATATTAGTTTATTTGTAAATTAGGAGCAAAATTTCCGGAAAGTCCCATAGTATATTACTTCAGTAGTTGTTAGGCCATACGTCACCGATAAATGCGTCATTATAGTAAATCGAATAAAGTTATGTTAATTTTAAGTGCATTCGGTACATACTTGGTTTTTATGCATATGGACAGGTACATAACGATTTAAATCTGCATTATGCTAAATTGCGGATATCGTTCGTGGTTTAGAGACAACTTGTACAGCAATAAAATACATCTTGTAGACGAGTGTATGATGACAAAAGAGATCATTTAATTCATTAAGATTTAACCATTTCCCTTTAACGCTATTATTAGAAAAACTAGAAGTTAGGAAGTCTAGCTGATTGGTTAGTCTAAAGTGAATTTGCACTTTAACTCGAAATCCAAAAAAACGTCCAAGGCAAAAGAAAATCGAGGGTTGAAGTATGAACTTGTATTAGGGGAGATAATAAACACGTAACGAATGCGGGCTGACGGGTTCTTCGAGCTGGAAAAGTTTGCAATCTGTATCTTGACAGCCCTCCATGAAAGTGGCCTTGAGTCTGTCGATGCTTACCACCGTTTTCTTGCCATTGAATGTTTTCTCCTAGCGTTTGACCACTTTAAAGGGCCCATCGTAAAGTGGTTGTAGGGGCTCTCTTATCTCAACGTAGGAATACGTGGGTGCAGGTCCTCAGCCGTGGGTCTGGGTAAAGTGGTGAAGTTTGAGGCGGCGTTATATTGGTGGTATCAAAATGGTGGTATCCAGAGGGTAGTTCCGTAGACTAGTTCTGACAGGCTAGATTCCACATCTGGTCTAATAATTGACCTTATCCCTAGTAAGACTAGGGAGAGCTGGTCGACTCAGTCGGAGGAACTGTTACAGGCCATGAGTGCGGCTTTGAGATGCCGGTATAAACTCTCAACCAGACCTTCGGAAGCTGGGTGATATGCTGTCGTCCGGTGACGTTCGCACCCGAAGAACGGCAGTATTGATTGAAGGGGCGACGACTCAAACTGAGTTCCTCGGAGCACCGAATTTGGCAACCCAGTGGAGTAAGAAAGCTCGAACCACATTCTCTGAGGTAATATCCTTGAATGGGACTGCTTCCGGCCAACGGGAAAACCGATCAACGCAGGCCGTCTTGTAGACAGCACAACCTTTTTGTCTGCTACTTGTAAAACAAGAAACTGCTCTGTCCACTGATTTTCTGTAATCCCATCCTCAGTCCCTGAACATTACCCATTCATCCAACGACAATTTCCAAAGCTCACCAAACCTATCAATACCAATTCATGAAAACTACTGTCCCACCTTGTACTGCCAGGTGGACATGAGGACATCTCCCCTCTGGCAGTTCTTGAGAGCCAACCGGAGATCTTTTGTGGCGATGTATCTTTGCACGCCGACAAAAATTGCAAGTACGCACCCAGTTGCTGATTTCTTTCTTCATTCCCGGACATGAGGAACGATCTTTGGTAAGTTCAGTTGAAGACCGCACTCCAGGGCGTGAAAGTGAGTGAAGTGTCTCGAACACTTGCCGTCGAAGAGATTCTGGGACAATGGGGCGTTTTCACCCCTTGAGATGTCACAAAGTAGTGCTACTCAAGGTCGATAGAAAGTGCTAACACATTTTTACGCAGGCTGGTCGCTGGTCGCTAGCGATCAGAAGGTCATCGAGGTAGGCGCATACAAAATTCAAGCCATGTAGCACCGTGTCAGTGAAGTGTTTTTACGTCTGAACTGCAATCCGGAGCCCGAAAGGCGCACGCGGAAACTCAGAGTCCAAAAGGGGGTGGTAATGGCTGTTTTGTGTACATCTACTGGTGCCACGGGAATTTGGCGATAGGATTTCAATAAGTCAGTAGGAAGGACACGCAGTCTTGGATGTGCGGAAGCGGATATCGATCAGGCAAGGTGGCGACGTTGAGGGCTCAGTAGTAGCCACACGGTAGCAAATCACCTGCATCGTCTTTCGACACGAGGTGTGGGGGTGAGTCCCATTCGTTTTACTCCGATCGTCTGATTATACTGGGTGGTAGGCCATGTTCAAACACAGCAGCTGCCAGCTTTCGCTTCTCCACCGCTAGTCTTCGAGGTTTGGCAGTACAAGGTGTGTCAGTAGCCTTGATGCAATGCACTAAATTGTGCCTGAGATTGGAATTGGTACTGAGAGATTTGTTGAGGTTTGGAAATTGTCGTAGGATGGATGAGTAATATTCAGGGACTGAGGATGGGATCACAGAAAGTCGATAGACAGAGCAGTTTCTTGTTTTACAAGTAGAGGACAAACAGGTGGTGTTGTTCACGAGACGGTATCCTCGGACATCTGGATACAGGCCGTATTTATGTAGAAAACCATCGCCCAGGACTGGATGCGGGATGTCCGTGACTACGAACACCTATGGGAATACTCTACGTTAGCCCACATCGAGTTCTAGGAAACGTTGTCCATAGGTCTTGACTGCGGAGTGATTCACAGCCTAAAGTTTTAAATGGGGATTTGGATGCAGGCGTTCTGTGGAAGTGGGAGGTATGATGCTGATTTCAGCGCCTGAGTCACTCATTAGACGCATCTTGTTTCGACGGTCAGCAAAGAAGAGAATGCGGCTGGGTTGAGGAAGGCCAGAACTTGGAGCCGCGACCAAATTCTGGTCTGGACGATTAGTCAAAATTTGCACTTCGAATTGCATTTTCGGGCTGCGGTGCCACACTTGACGTGATAGAAACAGATATTTTCGGTGGCGGGTTTATACTTGGTCCCACTAGAGCCCATCTTTTAAGTAAGCGCTCCCTCGATTGAGTGTTGTTAAAGGAGGAGAGCGTCTAGTTTGTTTTCCAGATTGCTGGTTGTTGTGTTGGACCCTGTTAGCCATTTCGAGTAATTCTTCAGTGGTAAGGGACTTTATGGCCGCATTGATAAGTGCTGACAAGCACCGGCAGCTTGTGAAGGAACATGTCCAGGAAAAATTCATACTCTAAGGAAAAACCGGAAATCAACTGCACCATCTTTTTGTAGACGTTTGATGCTTTAGAATCACTTAGTCCGGGCTATGGGTTGCTATCACATAAGCACCACTGGTGTCAGGAATATTTAGTTTGGCACTCGGATTCTCCGTTGGAGGGGAATTAAGTGGTGTAGCTGATTTATCATGTGCTCTGGCAGCTTCTCCAAGACTGCATCGACATTCGCCATTTAATGTGCTTCAGCACGAGCGAACCAACTTGCTGAACTGTTCGCCTTCATGAGTGTATAAATCCTCAGCCGACATAAGGGTATTCCGGTAGAATGTATTGTACACATGTTCTCCAGGCACAAACATGCTCGCCTATTAAAGTGGTTTGTACTTGAAGTCGTATTCCCAAAACGTCCAAGGCAAGCGATAATCGAGTATGGAGGTATGAACTTATACTAGGGGATAATAGCAAGCACGTGACTAATATGGTGTCGCTTGCAGGCTGCGCTGCGGTATTGTGTACGCTTACTATAGCGACGGGACAAATTCTGACTCGACATTTGTGATTGGTCGGTGGTCATTAGCGTCCTGTCCTTAAAAATCGTGCGCATAATAACAAGAGGATATATTGTCATCAGACGCTGAGGGTTGGCGGGAGATTACTGACCCCTTTTAACCTCTTCTCCTACCCCGAAAACCAAATAAAGTATGAAGAGGCTAGTACACAAAAGTTAACGGATGATTCAAGCGTTAACAAGAAGCACAACTGTTGACAGACACTAAGGGTAAGCGGGGAGCTACAGTTAAAACCGCTTAACAACTATTTAAGTTTCTTTATTCCCTTCGAATATACTTAAGGGTTATCAAGGGCCGCTGATATACCTCTAAACGGCTAGTCTCAAAGCCTTCGCATTTCAACCCTCCCCATTTTCCACAAGCAGACAGTAAGACTTGTTACGGCCGTAAATGAAGGTCGGAATGGGACTACGTGGGGAGATGACGTGCCGCAGCGCTAAGGCCAATCGATACACCTGCACAACGACTAATCAAAAGTCACTTGGCTTCTAAACCGCTGGCATCCACCACCTCCAATTCTCATACACCCGAGATTAAACCAAGTTGCAGGCATAAAACAAAAATAACAAATAGGTAACAAATCATCAGGAAATAAGACTAACAGACGCGATGTTTGTGATAAGACTGTTTCAGAACAATCAGCTAGACCTTACACAGTTAAGACACTATTCATTCTGCAATTTCCGTATACAAAAATAACAGATTCTTTATAAATCAACCGGATGTAACGCTACTGACCGACACAAATATTTAGCGAAAGGATGATACCATTGCCACAACTATTCGCCCCTTTTTACACTTTCAATTCCACTTACATCGCTTCTATTACCCGATCCCCCAAATAGCACAGCGTAACAGGTGAATTGGATCACTAACCGCCACAAAGGGCTAGCCGGGGCCAATAATACACCTATCCAAATCCCACTCGCCTTTCGTCATGCATTTCAACGGCTCTTCCTACCCCAAATCCTTCAAATGATATAATACAGCAGTTTCTTCACATTTGAACGAGAGAATACACCCGCAAGTATTACAGTGAGCTACAGATACACACGTTCAGTAACTATTAAAAGGTCTTTAGACAACTAAATCACTAATTTCCAAACCCCTTAATTAACCGACACCAGGGGGTTTGAGGGAGGCTGCTCCAAAATCATTCCCTTTTCCCAAATAAAGCAACACGGCAGTTGGCTCAGAGAAGGGAACAAATTTTTCACACATCAACTGAGGGTTCTTGAAGGCTGACAGTACCTCTGCCCAGACCTCGGGCTTCGATCCGCCACTACCCAACCCTCGAATCCTAAATCTCGTAGCAGGCATCACAAATCCACGAAAACTACAACTTGAAAACTGCCAGCAAACACCAAGAGTAAGAGGAAACTCAATGCTACTCACTGCCTAAAAACTATCCAACTTTCCCTTCTATGCAAAACCCCTACATAAACTAAGTAGCATCTAGAACACAAAAGTTAACAAATTCTTCACAGGTCAACAGAGGGTAGGAATTGTGCCATATACCACCCAACAAACTCAACTAAAACAAAGAAGCAGCTAGCATAGAAAACTACCAAATTCGTTACACATCAACATGGAATAGGACTATGGACAGTTGCTAAGTGTCAGCAAGAAGTAACGCTACTAATAGACATAAGGGTAAGTGAGAGGATAATTATACAGGGGGTTGGGCGAAAAAGTGGAAACACCCTGAGAAATCAATAAAATGCATTATAATAGGGTGTAGGTCCCCTCTTGCCTCAATTCTCTGAGGCATTGATTCATACAAATTGTGAATATTTTCCAAAGGCATTTTAGCCTATTCTTCAGTTAAAACAAACTTCAACTCTTTTGGAGACGATGGCGGAGGGGGAAATCGACACCCTCCTTGAATCTCTAATATCGGCGGCCATAAATGCTCCTCAGTGATGAGGTTGAGGTGATCTGGTCAACTTCATTAGAATATTCCTCCTCGTGTCGCCATTCTTCAACAACTCCAGTCGCATGGATCGGTGCTGCATTATCACCTTGAAAGATAGTGAAAACGGTTCTTGAACTACCAAATTCCCAAATAGTCTCTGCTGATAATTCATCTGCCATGAAGGAAATCAGTGGAACGGCGGCGGATTTCCAGGAAATAGCACTCCAGGTCATCGTGACAGAACCTCAGCCATGTTTTACAATCTCCAAACGCACACTCGCTTGCCGGGGCTCGGAAATAAGGTAAACGACGATGATTCGACAGAAAAATTCCCTTTGGAGGTTTCTACTACTCCAACCTAAAAGCTTTGAAACATTTTTCGTCTTCGAGAGCAGAGGTTTCCTTATTACAGCTCCTCCGTGGTGGAATCCACCTCCACTGTGGAGCTCCCAACGAGCAGTTTTTGTGGAAACTGGGTTTCGTAGGGGTTCATTGAGCCATGAGCATAGTTTTCTTCGATCCTCTCTAACAATTTCATTTAGAGTCCGACGGTCCCTCTCAGTCAACAACTTCGACTTTCGACAAGACCTGTGCTTTGCTGAGGACGTCTTCTTTCCTTCTCTTTCGAAGGCGGTAGTTCGAGAGATCTTTCATTTTATAAGATTATGCTCGAGTTTTCAAAAAATCTCTAAAAGCAGTTCATTGAAATAGGATATCAAATTACAAAATTAAAAAGCATAAAATGCCAAAATATGTCAATTTTGATTGCATATAGATGTTTCCACCATTATATCTAACCCCTGTATATCTGGTTAATAACTTATTCACGTTTATCGACCTAATCTCCCTTTAATAGCTTCGCCCATCCAAAAACCCCAAATAAAACCACGTATCAACTAGTAAACAGAATTTAACGAATTCTTCACACGCCAACACGGGGTAATACCTGAAGAGGGGTTAGGAGGGAGAGGTGGAGAGGCTGTCCTTGTCGTCGGCCTCGCGGAAGCGCCAAGACTGGCGACAGAGGGGGCAGCAGTTGCCGGAGGAGCGTGTGCCCAGCCAGTTCATGATGCAGTGAAGATGGAAGTGGTGCGAGCAGCGTCCCACGGCCAGCGGACAACCGTCGCCCGGCAGTCGGCACGTGCCGCAGCAGCTCTCGAAGGTGTTCCGGCAGATGCCGCACACGCTGTCGTCCGCCACCCATCGCCACGTCGACACGCCGAACCAACTGTTTATCTGTGCGACGGAGGAAGAGTCAACATGCCCCACCCAGAAACATCTCAACCGAGCCAGAAAACAGGTAACTACTTGTCCGAGGTCAACGATACCTCCATCCATCAGTTTCCAAAATCTCGCCATTCAGTCAACCCAATTCAATAGCAATACTAGCAATGGTAGCCACGCCTATAACCGTCCACTAAGTCGAGGTTGACACAAGCGCAATCTGCGTAGACAGTCTTCGGACCGCCAAATGCAAGTCCCAAACAGCTCGCCTAAAATCGGCCCGACATACCTCTCTCCATTACCCAAGGTATTGACTGGTAAATCGGATCAACCTTATAGACACACATTTGCACACACGTTCATAATAAACGCTCTAGTACAGACGTCTTCTCTCATCTTAAACGAAGTAGTTGATCCATCTAGGAGATGAACCTTAGTATAGCTGTCAGCCACAAACCCTTACTGAATACCTATTTAGGCCGAAATGACTTAGTTTCCAGTAAGACTCCAAGAATCACAGCGTCTGAAGTCTTGGTGTGTGCACACACGATTTGAAGTCTGACGAAAGGCCTATGTGCCAACACCTGGTGACTTATACTCACCGTCCATAACTCAGTCCAACTTGATCCACCACCATCGTCACTCATTTTGATGAAGCTGTAACAAGAAATTCCTGCTCACTGTCGACAAACCAGCACAACTCATCTCACGTGACTAAAGAGTGTTCACATCTAATCGGTGCCCAGAGTTCATCTCTTCCAAAATGTTGAAATATTGCGATAGGGAAATACATTAGGCGAAAGTTAACCCAATGCCCAACACGCTATATTAGAGTTTGATCAAATACACCTCTACCCTATCCCCATGCGCCTTGCTTCTTCAATAATCAATCTTGTGGTATGGAGTTTGATACACGCAGGAGTTAATAATGCCAACCCCCCTAAGTGGTAGTGACCTAAGAGTACCTTCGCACCGCAACCCTGGACACGTTAATCCCCTTTAACTGAGTACATACCCTTACACAGCTGTCTTCACTGACATACACACACCGCTCTAGCAAAAAACTCTTTGGTTTCGGTGACTCTCAGCTTACCTTCGGTGGTGCTTCCATCTAGGAAGAAAATCTAGGAGTGATTTGAACAGACGACGTGACATATGAAACAGGAACTTTCTTCATCCATTGCCACCCAGTTACTTGAGTTTACTAATCGTTGGAATGCCGTTCTCAGTGCCTTGATGTATCCAATACTCGTTGACGTTCAGAAAAGAAAGTCCCAGACTCTCCCCTTAATGTCCACTCTCTGTTGGAGGCTGTAACAACAATACACAGTTACCTGTTTCACCAAACGGACTTGCTGACTACCCGCTTCTTATCCAACTAGGACTATTTTGTATAAAAAAACGGACCACATTTCTCCTGCACCGGTTCTATACACCAAACAAAGTTTGCACTAATGAAATCAAGCAGTATGGACATTTCCAAAGACGGACCAACCTTCATTTTGAGGGGTTTCTCCTCCTCTTCCATCGCCTTCTTGACATTCTCCTCAGACCCGCTAGCCTTGTCAGAGCTATCTCGGACCTCAATCTCCTGCTAAGACCAAAACACGATAAACAGATGCTTCCACACACCTCAAAGATACCCATTTGACACCAAGAAAGAAGACAAGTCACCTCCACATTGCCATAATCATTCATTTTGGTAAAAAAGCTATACACGGTGATTTCTAGGGGGCTGGGAAGGGGGAGTTAATCAGGGATCACTAAAGTTGCGTCTAGGCCGTCTCAACCGTCTTGTTTTTCACATCATCGGAAGATGAAGACGAAACCACTGCCGCAGCGGCTTCACCGCCTTCTGCTGAAGGTTTCGCGTCCCTTGGTGCTTGGTCCGCAGAAGCAGCTAGAGCCTTCTCCATTGCCTCAGCTTCTTCCTGAGCCTTCTTGGCTTCAATGAAAGCCTTCAACTCCTTGTAATGTTGGGCGATCTCGCCACCCAAGTCGAACTTTCTCGCGCACTGCAACAGGTCAGACTCGGTGGCCAGCGTGGTCTTTTCGTTAATGAGATGGCGAGCCAGGTTCAAGCGACTGGGTACAGCGTACTCATCGTCCTCAAATAATTCGTCCGGCAGGTTCCACAGCATCACACCCAAAAGGCGAGAGTCCTCCGGATGAAGGTAGAAGACCACAGCCGGCGACTTGGCCGCGCCTTCGAGGAAGAAGGTCCGTGTGACCAGTTGCTGTGAGTCGATCATCCCGACGCAGTCAAACTGCGCTCCCTTGCCGAGGTTGAACCAGAGCGAGGACTGGTGCTTGCGTACAGCCGGCAGGGGGTCGTAATTATTATCCGAGTCGAAATACGCCTCAGCCAGCTTCTCTGACTCCTCGGGCCCTGGTTTGAAGGCACTTCGGGCCATGTTGAGGCCAGCCAGTTCCCCAGTGTCCTCCGAGACACTGATATGGTCAATTCGGCGACGACAGTTGAGTGTGGGGTCCCAGAACGAGGCCGCAGACCCGGCGACATAAATATCCGCTCGGGATTCGAGTTCACTGTTCACCAAGAAGCCCCCACCGACGGGATCGATTTCCAGACCCGCCTCAGCAGCCAGTTCAGTCCGGGGCTCAGTTCCGAGAGCACAGACGACGTGGTCGACAACAAGATCCTCCTCTTCCTTGAGGACACCGCCTCGGAGACGCTTGTGGATGGTTAGACAGATGGGTGACTCGGCGGGATTAGAGGGGTCGACCAGGGAAACTCGAACGGGGATGGCGGAGGGGGCAAGGAGGATGCCCCTCTGAGTCTCGTAGTTGGAGAGGGACTCGGCCAGAGCGGGGGGCAGGACGTGCTCCATGGGGTGGGCGATGCCGTAGCCCAGGAAGTGGTGCACGTGGAAGGCGGCGGAGTCCTTCTGGGCCGTCGCCTTCTCGGCCTCGGTGAGACGACGCTCCTCCAACAGACTGGTGGCCAGTTCGCAGGACAGCTGATCGTAGCCGATGACGGCTACTCGGCCTCCGGACTTGTGCAGACGATCCGAGATGCCTTGTAGGTGCCTAAAGGAAACCACACCAAATATTGAGCTGTTTTATATCACATGAATTAAAGGCGTTTGCTGACTAAGTTCGAGTTAAAGTACATAGAAGAGGATTCATCGATGAATTAACTGCTCCACACATGGCCCCAATTTCGCTTGTAGTAGGTGACTTGCATGTCAAATCGCTGACGGGTGGTTGGAAGCTAGGCAACCGTTCCGAGTCTCAACCGCAAATACTGATGGATAGTCTCCCTTGGTAACCCCAGAGGTCTAACTCGTCGAAGTCTTAAGACTCAAGCAACGAGAAAGGGCACCTACGACACCAACCACTCATTTTTTCCTGATGAGACTGACGAATTCATCACAAAGACTAAAGACGACTGAATAAAAGGTTCCACCAGCAGCCTTAGAAGAAGCAGATTCATCAATAGACTGACTCGTTCACAGATGAGCTTATCTTCCCCCAAAATCACGGGCTAAGAGGTTATATTGGGGAGCCTTAAACAGGGTCTGAAGTAATCCACAGGTGACGCACTTGTAGTCGGCGATGTTGCGGAAGGTGGTGACGCGTTTGTGAGCGACGAGGTCGGCGCCAGAGAGGGAGCACCGGGCGAGTTCGGCGGGGACGGGGCGTGGACGCACCCCGGTGGCGAGGAGGCAGCAGCCGTACTCCACCGTCTGTCCGTCGGCCAGTCGCACTCGGTGCGCCTCAGGCTCCACCGCGACAACCGGGTTGCCACGCAACAGGCACACACCACCCTCTGTGCCTCCCGCGGTCAGCTCGTCGAACCTGGCGGTGAAAAGAAAAAACACGGGTAGTTAGTGCTGGGTGGTGCCGGGTACCAGGTCATCCCATAAATACTGTCTAAATTTTGCCTTATATTGAACGCAATACAAAGAATATTTTGCGTCTAATGGAGCTGGACACTATTTTATTTTTAGACGCATTGAAACAGCTCAAATATTGTTTTACATAGGGAAAAAATAAAAGTTTTTTGATTAATGCCCCGCCAACTTGAGGCTCGTATATACCTTTTTAATGTGTTCAAAAAGGGACTTCAACAGTCGACGAAGCGGGCAGAAACATTCACTCAATCGAGGAGCACAGTAAATGAGTAGGCAGTCTAACAAGATTCGCAGCATGAGAGTTCAAAACTCGATGGGCATCAGTTGTTTATCTGAAAAGTCCCTTCTGAATTTGGAAAAGAATTTACCAAATGTCACATTTAAAGATTTTACCACCAATGTGCTTTCCCTGAATATGGATTACTTCCCACACCATTACCTTCATAATTAGAGAAATCGTCTGGCTTTTTCATTCAAAGAACTCACAAATGTCAGTTGTTTCAACCTCTTCATGCTGCGTTGCGAAAGCTGTTTCGTTCAAATGTCTCTGTAAGCTACGAGACAAACGGTAGTCTGGAGGAGCAAGGTTGGGAGGAAAATGAGGTGGATGGGGCATTTTCTCCAAACCAAATTCTTCCCCGACCTTTCATGACGCGACTTTTGTGTATGGAGTCGTGCAACCCCCCTAGAGTAGGCCTTTTTCCTCCTCCAGCCTAAACGTCAACACTATATCCGAGCATTAAATGCTGCTGCATTAGGTGGCGACAATTAAAAGTGGACGACTCCAGATTGATCAAAAAATCGTTTTCCTATGAAATTTCCTTCTCGGCTGCGGCTGGGTTCTTTCCTTTATCCACCGTGGCAACGTCTACGGTTTTTCACATTCCAATAAAAGATTTATTTTACATTTATTTCACCAAAAAAAAACGTAAAACACGCCAAGAATGGAGGAGAGAAGAGCAGATGTCAACTCGACATTTACGAGTTTCGATGGACAGTTCTGCATTTTGAATTAAGCTAATATTAAAGCGAATACGCAAGCAAGCAAGTAGCCCAACACAATTTTGAGCTGAAGAGTTTAGTAGGTGATTCGGAGTTTTACCCTAGAGACCAAGAATTTTAAATGGTATATAGGCGGACAGTAGTAAACACTCGAGTGCTACATCAACCAACTTAGTGTAATCTATCGCAAGTTAAAGAGGAAGAATCCGCAAAGCTTCAAAGCATCCCCAACAAGCACGATCTTTAACCCGAGGTTGCTATGGGAAAGTTACAATTTTGCATTCCGATTAACTGCATATTGTTGTGTTCTTGAATCTCCCGGGCTGTAACAAGCTCGTGTACCTTAGACCGCCCGATATGGGGGAATTCACAAGAGGACAACTCAAAATCACTTCGGCCTTGCGCTGTATTACAAGCATTTCAGGGTCTTATAAAGATAACGCATCAGAGTTTAGTAGAGAGCAAAATAGAGCACATTCGAAACCACATACGCTAAACAGTCACATAATTCATGTTCAATCCACGAGCAACCACGAAGTCTAAAAGAAAATCAAACTCGTTTGACCTCGCTGCACAAACGTCCGGGAGACAGCGACAAATTCGGGTTGCGCAGTTTGAAGACCTGGAAGCAAATCCGGTTGAACTCAACACCAGCGCATTTAATTCAATGAGGTCACACAGCTTTAGCACGAAGACTAACCTTAAGGACCACTAATCGAGGAACCGCAATAGGCTAGACCAAGCAGCAGCCTCAAAATGTTACTGACAGTGAATTGACGCCTCAACTGGAACGACAACTCACTTCTCAGGTGGAATGAAGAAGCTCAGTGGTTCATAGAAGAACAAGTTGAAGATTCACAATAGACTAGACCAAGAACGAGCTTAAAGAAAGCCACCGTCTGAATGGACGCCTCACTCATTTCTCAGGTGGAATGAAGAAGCTGAATAAATCATAGAGTAGCCAGGAGTACCCAAATATTCCTAATGTGATCAAGCATGGTCACCTAACCTTCAGAACTGCAAGGTGTCGAATCGCAGTAGAGCAGACCAAATACCAACGTAAAGAATGCCAATGTTAAAGACAACTCACTCATAAGTAGATTGAAGAAGACCATTGAAGAACCGAAAGGGGTTAGAACAGGTAGCAGCTTTAAGAATGCCACCGACTGAATAGATAGATGGCTCACTATGAATAGCAATAGATAAAGGTAAGAGGTTCATAGAAGAATCAGGAGTACCTCCAAATTTTCCCAGTTGAAAAACCGCGACATAAATTAGGATAAAAAACAACCTTAAGAATGCCAAAGAAATAAAATAATCGACGCGCAACTCACTTCTCAGGTGGGATGAAGTCTAGGGGTTCATAGGACCGGAAATTTATGCTCAAGGCCTACCAGTTGGAGAAAAGCGACATGTTTGAGCAAATAACAGTCCAACGAACGCCAATCCGAAGGACTGCTCACTTTCCGGGTGGAATAAAGAAGCTTAGAGGTTCGCAGAAGAGCCAGGAGTGCCTGTGGAAGCCCCCGGTAAGAGTGAGCATGTCTTCTTAAACTCAGGAACAGCTAGTTAAAGAATCGGAATCGACTTGAACAAGTACCAGCCTACAGAATGCTACCAATAGTGAAATCAAGAATGAATCACCTACCCAGGATAAATAAGAGCAAATAACAGCTTAAAGAATGCCACCGAAGCAACTGAATCGACGCCCAAATCACTACACGGGCTCATAGAAGAATCAGGAATGCCTAGTGAACGTCCCGTGGTGTTGTGCGTGACCACCTAGCCTTAATGACTATTGGTTGATAGATTTCAACAGATTTGAATAAGTAGCACTGAGAGGTTAGTGGTAACGGCAAGAACACCTCGATTTGAAGGTCAACTCACTTCTCAGGTGGGATGAAGAAGCTCAGAGGTTCGTAGAAGAACCAGGAGTGCTTGCGGATGTCCCCAGTGGGGTTGAGCATGGCCTGCCTTCGCTCCGGCGATCGCCACCACATGCCTCCGGAGAGCACGGGCCGGATGTAGGGCGGCGGGTAGGTCATGGACTGGGTCTTGCCGTCCTCACCGGGGATGGGAATGGCGTCCTCCCCACAGGTTTCATCACCGGCGACGAGTAGGACGGTGGACAGGGGATCAGCAGCTCGGATGGCGCGGGCTGCGCTGATGCCTGTGGCTCCGGCACCCACGATTACGTGCTTCACAAAGGGCGGCACGCGAACCGTTGTCTTGGTGACATTGGCAGGGGCTGTGAGGGCTTCTGCAGTCGAAGGTGGGGATATGGGTGAAGCGGTGGTTGGGACCTCGGATTCTTCATCAGCTTCGGCTAAATGAATACGAGGAAAGTCATAAGGACAGAAGACAAGAGGTTATACAAATACATACTGATGGCGAAAATCAGTATGGTGTAAGAATTTGAGCATTTAAGCTGATCAAATTTTGTTTCGAAGAACAACAAAATTTGCTTGATTAAAGCCCCGCTGGCATTGAACTACTCAGGAACCATGAGGCACATAATGTTTCCTGAACTCAAGAAAGGAAACTCAGCGGCCGACAACTCAGTTTATGGAGTGGAATGTGTGAATGAAATAAGATGGTTTGTGCATTTCGAAGCGGAAATTTCATCCTCCAAGAAGCAGAAGATCGAACTAGATGACGTCGAGTTGAGTTTGACGATGACCTTCTCGAAGCAACAACCCTTCAAGGAGTTTATCCTGTTTTATATATTGAGGGTTTGAAGAGGAATTATGAAGACGATTCATAGTTAGTGAACAATTTAAACAAATACTGCAAGTAAATGACTAGTGAATGCATCCAATGGAGCTGTCAGACACGAGCACCTCGTAATTTGAGGTAATCACTAACGATGACACATGCGCATTGCGATAAAGCATCATTTAAAGCTCTCAAAGTACGGAAGCGCAAACCTGAGTAAATGAAAACTTGTAGCAGCTGTACGATAATCAAAAAGGGATCCACGAAAGAAAAATTAAAGATCAAATCGAACGTACGTCTTTCTCCTGAGTCCTGCTTGCTACTCGGTGACACCTTTTTGGGTCTCCTACAATTTATGAAAAAAAACTAAAATCAATCCAGCAAAAGGATTCACGAAATTAACAAGATGACTTACTTCTCATAGACTGGTTGATTACTGGAATCCGCGTACTTGTTCGACTTGTAAGTGACAAAGCCATTCAGGGCCAGAACAGAACCGATAATACCTACACTGATGGCGATGGCGATGAAACGGTCCCTCGGATCCCCTTTAGAGGAGGCGTAGCGCTCACTAAAGTACCGGGGGTCACCCCAGCGCCTTTTGTGTTGGTCGTGACGTTGGTTCATCGAGAAATGTGTAAGTCTGTTTGCATTCACACTTGACAAGGCAAGCAGACCAGTCCTTGGAGCCAGCAGAGTGGCTCGAACCGACTTGACCAGCAGAGAGTTCATAGCTGTAAGAAAGAAATACCCGTTTAAACATGGTTATAAACATTCATCAATGCAGTGGAAGTGAAAGGCCAGGAATGGTTTAACTAGAATGTTTATTGACTAACAAAATGACTACATGCGATTATTTTGGTTCAATATCTTTATCGGTGTCGAAGGCCTTGTCGTAGAGCATCCAGGCGAAAGGAACGACAACCATTAGGAAACCACAAACCGAAACAGGGTCGAAATATCCCGTGTTGGTTCCGCGATAGGGATCAGGGATTTTCGAGGAACGACGGGTGGTAGCTCGAAGCACCTGTGCGAGAGGCTTGGAGAAGACTTTTGAGAGCATTAGCACCTGTAACAGCATGAGAACGGTGATAAAAATATAAAAACTAAGACGAAGAACTCGAGAAGGGGAGAATTCGAATGGGATTTTATTGAAAAGAACTAAATTAACTGTAAATCAGAATGGCTCCCGCTAGGCAAAGACAAAAGAAAGAAACGTAGGGACTTTTTCGCTCGCCAATTCTGGCACATTTCCAAAAAGTACCGGAAAACCTAAAAGTATCAGAAATTGAAAAATGACATACCCAGTTTTGTGACGATCAAGGAGATCGGGGAATATTGAACGCAAATATGTGCATGTACAAATCAGAAGAATTATAACCGTCAGCAGACTTTGAAGATTAAATATTGCCGACTAGAAAGTGACATTAGAAATAGGTCGAATTTACCATCACGTAGACCGTTGTGATACGCGGTATGTAATCAGCGTAATAAAACAAATATTACATTCTCAACTATAATCTTGCATTAACAAAGTATAAAACAATTAAATTGTTATATATTCTAAATATTTATAGCCCAAGACTTTAGTTTTTGTATATTGTGTCATTGTTTTTTATTTGATTATGGGTTCTACGGGTTAGCATAACATCCTCAAGGGTAACATAAAATTATTTCCTTCTACCTTTATAGGTTGCCTTTGATTCGTCGACCTTGACACATTAATGCTGCATGATTGATCAGAGTTGTTGCGTTGTCAACGATGTTAATACATTTCTAATTTGAATAATTACTATCTATAAAACTTATTAAATTGATGATATTCTGCTTCCCTTAGAAAAAATGAGAAACAATATGGTCCACCTACAAGTGGGAAGCTATTATCGTGCCAATTGGTAGGCTAACCCAACTTCACAGACAGTAGAGAGTAATTTTTTTAGCCCCAGTCATGAGATTGGTGGGATATTCTTTTTCAAATTTACACTCAACATTAAATATGGCATATATATTTTCTCTGCGTTTTTACCGAATTATTTATCCCTACGCCTAATACTGCTACCTAAATTTGACCTGCGTTTTATGGAACACTGACGGATATTCCAAGAAAGAAATTTAAAAATCTTCCCACCGTTGTAGCCCAGTATAAACTGCTCGCCTGTGTAACATTAACTGATCACCATCAATCCGTTTTAACAAGAGGTAATTTTACTCGCTAAAATTTAATGGTTTTATATCTTGCTACCAAAAAATTGAACGGGTTCCCCTAACACCAGGTAAAGCAGAAAAAGCTTGGCTTCAAATCATGTTTCAAATGATGGGGGCAAGTACTGAGCGTGACGTTTATCGATTGAGCATCACATCTGACTTAGTTGAAATTACTTTCAGTGTGTCAAACTAGGTAATCTGACATCTATAGTAACCGGAAGGAAATCAGGAATGGATAAATACGAAGTTATGGGAAAAAATCACCCAATTTGTAGGCCAGCTGGTTTTTAAACATAGAATAAGGTGAATAGAACTCACAACCACATCGGGTGAGATGAACGTAGTTTGGAGTTATGATTTCTCAACTGAAGTTACATTTCTGAAAATTCAAACTGGTTGCGTTGACGGCAATAAGATGAACCTGTTTAATCACAAAATATTATTGACCAGTATGGTGCAGAAATCAGTTTTTAGTTCCCCTTTAACACTCAGTAATTTTGCTATATATCGCGTCATCTAGCATTGTCTTCCGCTATCTGTGAATCAATATTTGAACCAAACAAAAGAATGTGGGAATGAAAAAGTATAATTCTTCATTTGGGATGGTGCTTGAGCTCTAGAATGTTTCAGAGACATTGTATCAGGTTTTGTTCTACTATTGGTAGGAGGCTGATAACCGAGAAAAAGCTCCCGGCAGAAGCCAAAAGCAGCAAAGCCCCAATCCACAGGAGGAAGAAAGGCCTTTAAAGATGAAGGTTTGTTTGTTTAAATTAAACGTAGTTTTATATTTATTTCATTTTCTACCAAATTTTGATGATATTTTCTGCTGGAATACTACATAATTCTTGAAAATGAGGTGTCACTGAGTGAGTTTCAAGGTTTACCGGAGCTTTACTGAACACTTATGTTCTTGTCAAGAAAACGATATTTAGAGATCCGAGGTGAGCGTAAACTGCAAATAGATTTAAACCATGCGAAATAGAGAAGAAATAGCAAAACTTTAGGTGTTGTCCTCGCTTCACACAATGTGATCATTGCTTCGAATTAATTGAGGTCATTATTTTGCAATCATACTTTCTTTTCATTGATTCTTCCCAGAAATTGTTCTTTGGTTGCTTCAATTTTGTTAAACAATATTAAGGAGATATCATTTCGAGTATCCTGGTAATTTTGCAGCAACGCATTTGGGATTTACATCTCTCTGATAGATATTAAGTCATTTCAAATAAATTTTAATGAAGAGCATTTTACAATGTAGTATAGAGCTAAAACACCGTTTTTGTGGTGAAATACATTTCTACCGAACATTTCTCACTTTACAAAGGAATAAATTGAAATTCTCATGATTAAAACCCTGCCAACACGGAAGTACTCAAGAGCCATTGGGGACACACGATGTTTTATGAGTTCGAGAAAGGAAACGCAGCAGCAGCCGATGAGAAATTCACCCAGTTTATGGGGAGAAGAAATGTGCGATTGAAAAACGATGGTTGTGGAGGAGTTTCCTTCAGCCACGAAGAAGAAAATCGGATCTGACCACTTCCGGTTGAGTTTGATGGTACGGAGATTTCTGAAGCAGCTCTTGAGGAAGCTTATCCTTCTTTCCCAATTCCGGAATCGTCTGTGAAGTTTGTTTCAAGCCGAAACTTTTCATGATTATCATTTTCATGAATCATTTTCGAATTCATCCGCATCCACCTCCTTATTTTCACGACCTCGTTTCCCTTTTCCCTTTTCCCTTACAAAACCGTTTAGATGAAAGAGCTTTTCCAACGCCTAAGTGGATTCGTCGTATCAAAACCAAAGGAACTTCACAATAATAATTAAGGAACCGATGCGCTTGTTAATAGATTAAAGGATGTCAAAGATAATTGGGGGATTGAATTATCAGTTGAATGTAAAATTTTGGTACTTCTATTATTTGGCATGACCTAAAAGATCCAAAGGTGCTGGCATGAATACGTGCTGTATTTGTCACTCAACAAGCGGTCATCATTCGTTGACCAACCTTTTGACTGTTTGCGCAGATAAACAGTTGGACTGCGGTAGCGACCTGGCACTACAACGTGAAGGACAACACCTGCGGGGTGTGCCGAGGCGTCTTTGAGCGTCCCTGCTACAAATGCCAACAGCCCGGCGACTACTGTCCAGTCGTGACGGGCAATTGCAAGCACAGCTTCCATTAGCACTGCATCCGAGAGTGGTTGAAAACCCAACACGCCAACGGCCTTTGTCCACTCTGTCGGCAGACGTGGAAGGTCCCCTCGTCTAGGAGAGACCGATTTTCTCGTCACTAAAACCCTCTCATCACTCTTCTTCCTTGCTGTGGAACCCATGGATTTTATCTTTTTTTAGTAAAAATATTTAGAGAAAAAGTGGCTCTTCCATGAGGTCTGGATTTCGCCTCTTTTAACTGAACGAAAATTCTAATGAAGCTGAATATCATTTTTAAGCTAAGATGCATTTAAAGTGACGAAATTAAAAAAACAAATAGAGTTTGATTGATTAAAACGCTGCTAACAAGAAAGGAGACTCAGCAGCAGCCGAAGAAGAAGATGAAGCTAAAAGCATTCACTCATTTCATAGTGAAGAATTTATGAATGAAGGAGTAATTTGCAGAAGATGGTTTGCGAAATTCACAAGTGCAGATTTCATCCTCCACTAAGATGAAGATCGAGTCAGACGTCTAGTTGAGTCGGATATTAAGCTTCTTAAAGAATTTTCGCTTGGGAAAGCTTATCTCACTTTACCAGTTGGCTTACTCCAAACCTTTACAACTATTTTTAACCGTCATCCTCAAAAAAATTTAACAAGTTCCTAAACGGAGGAAGTGGGTGCCCACCCGTGGATTGTATAAAAACATCCACGAAACTAGAGTTGATGACGACCAGGTGACAGCAAAGTGGAAAGACCCTAATTCCAGCAACCCCACCAGCCGCAGCAAATTTCATTTTTTAATCTAAAG
Organism: Anomotaenia brevis; assembly: GCA_030710315.1. Classification (NCBI taxonomy): domain Eukaryota; kingdom Metazoa; phylum Platyhelminthes; class Cestoda; order Cyclophyllidea; family Dilepididae; genus Anomotaenia; species Anomotaenia brevis. Next base: position 1,648,091 of record JAUOZQ010000011.1, read on the forward strand.
AATTAGAAAAAATGTTACTTTAAAATCAAATTCTCTTCCCACTTACCTCAAGGAAAAGTTAATAGACGTAGTGAGAGAAAATCGATTGATAGTGTCATTTAAACATGGTTAAATTGCAGAAGGAAGAGAGGTTAATCACTTTTAATGGTTTTAAAAGGCCTCGAATTATGTCTGGTTCAGAAGGAAAGATTTATTAAGCCAACATGCCAAACTAACTAAATAGGATTTTAACAATGACATCTTAAGGAGTTAGATGGTAACTTGTCTCTGTTAAAATTTCAGGGTAATGCCGAGTGAAACATATACAGTATGTAAGAAGAAGGCATATGAGTGATATCAGTACTGGAACGTAAGCTACATTCAATTACAATTACAATTACAGTTATAGAAATAAGTTGGAATTGCAATCGAAGCAGTAATGTATTCATTCTTACACCTACTTAAATCGTTCAAGTAAAAATTGAAATGTTGGTTCATATTCCCCGGTTTAAAACAGATTCTTTCAGACTGAATGACACAGGAAAACGACACAGGCCCAAATGTAAGTTGACACTCATTTCGTGAAATCGAAAATGCTTGATGTTTAAGTTAGCAAAGATATATTAGAGAAAAATTACTAAATTGGTCAACTAGAAACCAACCGAACCATTATTAACACACAAAGATTACCCAAGGATTTAGATTTTTGACTTTTGAAAAAGTATCAGTTAACCGAAAATATTAGATAGAGATTAATACACACCTAACGTTTGAGATATTAAAATACTAATTCCTATACACTTTGATAGAAAATGATTAAAGAAAACCAGGAGCTATTCCAGAAACCTTTGTTCTTTATAAGAAATAAAAAATTAAAATATAATTTAATTCTTCTATATTTTAAAACTCCAGTTCGAGTACAGTTAAGTGCACCGTCCAGCTATGAACTCTGCAATTTTAAAAATGTCACTTTCATAGTAGTAAAATTCTGAAAATGTTAGTAACTTAATCTAGAAGGTATATTTTGCAATAATTAAGCGCTAAATTCACCCTATTCTAAAACTTGTGAGTCTAATTTTCTTTGATATGTTCACAGCACAGAGCAGCGAAACCGATAGGAATAATTGCATATTAAGCCTATTTTCCTAAAAGGAATCATGCTTAGTGATAGGCATGCGAATAAGAGCAAATAACTTTTTGCAGTACCAAGGTAAGAAAGGCATAATTCCAGCTGTTTTAATTGGTAAACCTACCCATTGTAATGTACCTTTAATGACAGTGCAATGATTGAGATTCAACAAATTAAAAAATGTTTCAATTTCCGGATATTCGACTTAATTTTCGAATTAATCCTAAAAAATGACACAAATGCATGCGAAAATGAAAAAAATCACATTATAATGGTAACGGTAAGGTGGATTTTTCGTTATAATTCACCTTTGGATTATTTAATTGAGGAGTTTTTATAAAATGGTGCCTTTTGAGAGAAAAAGTAGAGGATAACTACTACGTTGTAACACAGATGAGTTAAAACATGAAGCCTGTATCTTCTTGAGTTGCGAAGAACACTATTTGTAGATGCATTAAAAAATAATCTCATTAAATTTCTTCACGATAGGAAATTCAGAATTTTGTTCCATAAAAATTAAAAGATAGGCAAAACCCAAAATTTATTTGAGCTTATGATTTACGTTAAATATCTTGTTTTGGCCTTTTGATTAAACGAATCAATTTATTTAAACTATTTAAGCTTTAAACTATAGCTAAATAATCCATCGGCAACCCCACGATTGGAACAAAAAGCACTATTTTCCGTTGAAAATCATAATAAATATTTAATTAGCACCATTTATCCTAAAACAAGAACACACCTGGTAATATCGAAATGCCAAAAATTTTAACGACTTAGTACTTGATTGCAAAAGTGACTCATTCCAAAAATATTTAAAATACAAAAATGAAAATTTCCATTGAGAAGTTCAACTAACTAAAATAATGCTAAATTTATGTAACTAAGGCAAAAAGGGACATAAATTGCCACTGATCAAACCGACATTTTGGGCATCTTTTCAATCGACAAATTCCAAGTTATCACGCAATCACGAAGCTTTTCAAGCCGCTGTGGCTTTTTAAAGGTAGTCAAATAGGATGCCTCCAAACTAAACTAAGTTGAAAAAGTATGATTTAAGCGTATGAGATGAAAAAATAATTTCCAGTCTCATTAATAACATTTTTTCAGTTGTTTTTCTTAACCCAAAGACACTTCAATAAAACCATTGGGGATTTTCATAGTGTTTAAATTCGCAATTACAAGATGATTAAATTAAAACGATCCCGACATAGTTGAGATAATTATGGTTTTGCACTGTTTCACAAATACCTTTTTGCTTAACATTCGTCCGATAAAATTAATAACCCCAAAATTGATATTACAGGCTTATAATAAACACGCTTTTATTAGAATAATTAGAAAATTTTCCTTTTTATTTCTTTTACACATCTCGGTTCATGTAATTTTTAAACTTGGATTTCACAAGATACGTTTGTAATTTCAAATGCTATCGTTCGATTTTTGCCTGACAATCTGACAAAGATGTGTTGCTGGGGCCTAGGCTGCATTCCAAGTCCAAAATAATTTCTACACTTGTCAGTAGTAGTCTATTTATGTTCGATCGCAACAGGATTCAGCCTCCACATAGGAAGATTTTTTTGATTTTTTAAGTTTCTCCAGTGCTTGGCTTACCCACATCCTTAACCCGACGGATTACTACTACGCATGGTTAAGAGTTGTCGAAAAAGGCACTAATAGCCCTTCCAGCACCCAAAAGGTCAATTTACCCGGGAGGATCATAGCGATTTTGGGGACAAAGGCCTTTCTCTAGAAAAATTGCAAATCAACTGAGGCTGAAATGGGGTATGCTTTGAATGGAAAATTGACAATATAATAATTTCCTAAATTACCATTTATTTTGAAAAGACGGTAATTTTCATAGAACTGAAAATTTTAAATTTAACCGAAACATCCCTTGTTTAAACTTATGAATCCGCCTCAATTGTCATTTGCATGAGAATGCAATTCTGAAACTCTTGCTTGAATTAAATTTCCATATGCAACTGTAGAAATAGAATTTAACAAAGAAATGATCGTTTCCAAGGGAAACAAATTTGCTAAGCTTCTGAGAAATTTACCACTGAAACAGTTGAAATTACCTTATCCACTTCACTATATCTTTTTTAAAAAAACCTTAACGTACTCGTCATATTAGTTCAACGCACATTTGTCTAAAAAGATATTTAAAACATACCAGAAATTAATTACTTGAACTTTGAAAGTTGTTGTGATTTCTTTCGAAAACAGTACCGTTTTTTGAATTGAAATACGACCAAAGAGAATTATGGCGTAAGCCAGAAAGGCCCTTTTTGCTTTAGTGACGTTGATCCATTAACTCTTAAGTTAGTCGCCAGGCTCTCAAATGGTAGGTAGCCTTTTACGACATTCGGCTTTTAAAGTTGGAAGAAAGTTTAAAAAAGGCTTTTAAAATCATGTGTTCTCTAAGAGTTTTAAAAAGAATTAGAAATAGTTTTCCGTCAGAGAGGAAAATTTTAAATGTGAATCTATGAATTAGTCCGAAGCTTAAAAGAGGCTGCCAAAATCACCTATACAATAATAATTTAAAAATTGAAAGGAAGTGCTTTTCAGTTTGTTAAATAATCTTCAAAACTTTTAAAATAAACATTTTATTTTCACTTACAGTGATATAATAATCCTGACTTTAGAAGTACTTCATATAAGTCTGAAATCCTTTTGAAAATACAGTATTTAAAAGAGATTGCAAAATATTTATTAAAAACGGTTTAGATAAACGAATTCATACGGGACGTTTCCTGAAACAAAATTCAGGCCTAAATAACCCGTGCAAGCATCAGAATTGAAGTGCATATAAATTATCAGCAAAAATGAAACATTTTTTCAATCGACAGACGAATAAGATCTGAACTCTGCTCTAGACCTTGAAAACATCCTCTGCAACTTACACACTTTATAAATTTCATCATTTGAACATTCGTGAGGGAATTATTAGTCTCAAATCACCACGATCGTTTTCAAGAAAAATTTTCACAAATTATATTCGGAACTAGGTCTTCAAGAAGTGCTTTTTTCTAAAAATTAATTCTTTTTTACTCAATTCACAACTGGTTGTGCGGCTTTGCGTGATCGTATCAATTTGTATCAGTGAGCAATTCAAACCGATGTTTTCAACAACTGAAAAGTGCTTTTTACTCAACTCTGTAATAATTCAATGAATATGGGAATTCGCGATGACAGAATGCAGAATGAAACTGCATCAATGTTTTTAAAGAAAGTTATCATGAAATAAATATTTATTAATTTATATATTGCTGCATCTATTTAATTGCAAGAATGATTGTTTGAAAAAATAATTGATAGGCATTATGTAGTTATGAATCAAATAATACAAAACTAAAGACTTTAATTAGTTCTGAATATTGTGCGAATGTATTTACGTACCTCTTAAAAAATCTCATACAGAAATATTGGGTATATTTCGTAATGCTTTACTAAAATGAAATTAAAATGGCTTACCGGAATATGTTGACTTAAGGATTTTAAGATTTTGCTGCATCTTCTGTAAAATTAAGTACTTAAAATATCTACAGCATGAAATAGAGCAAAAATATTCTAAATATAATTAGTAGACGAAATGTAAACTGTCACTATTGTTGATTTTGTACTAAATGTAATAGCTGTAACCTTACTAAACGCATTTTTAAGTCAGCTTGCTCGTAGTGTTGAGTAAATGGTTAAATTCCTTTTCAAATTTCAATCTGAAAAAAAGTACATACATAGGAACAAACCAGTAAGACAACGTTACCATGGATTGCTACTAACCTTATGAGACTGAGATGAGTAATGGGGTTATCAAGCAATATCTGACATAAAATTATGAATGAAAAACAGCGTAACTACCAAAAAAAATCTATATGATCTTTCATGATCTTTATTTAGTCACATACGTATTATTAGGCGAAAATGCCCACTGTTGAATTTTCGTAGCAGATTCCGATAATAATCGTGAAAATTACTCAGTTGTTTTAAGCCATTTGGTGTTAGCAGTCTCAAATTTAAAAAAACCTATCAAAATGATTTATTTAAATAAATGCATATATTTTAATTAAATATTTTTCCATAGGGGTCTACCCACAAGGTAGGATTAGTAACTAAGACTCACCGTTTGACGATGGCTCCTCTCAGAAATGAATCAAATTCAAAAATAACATAACGTTTTCCGATTCAAAGAAATAAAACAATCTATAGGTGAATAACAACGTAGTATGATCGAAAATCTAGCAATAGGAACGGCAAACCAGTTATCTGAAAAAAATTGCAAGGATTTTTCAATATTTCCTTTGGCAAAGAAGGAGTAAAATTTCCTTTAACGTAATTATTTTCAGTTCAAGCCTTTTAGTAAAAATACGAGGTAAACTGGTGAAATCGCAAAAAAACTTCGCTGGTCTGTCCATCATCTGTCACTTCGAACCTTTGAATTCACGCTAGCGACATGAATGTCATTTTAAAATTTACATCTTTTGCATTTTCTGCTCTTTTTAAAAGTAACATTTTGCGTCAAATCGAAATTCTTTGCTTGGCCTGCATTTAGCAGCAATTTGATAATGACAAGTCAATCGGCATTTTAAATTCTAGCAAATATTTTGCGGCATTAAATAAAAAACTTACTTTTTTGAAGGCTATTCCGTCTGACTAATCACTAATGAAAACTAAAATCAGCATCTCTGCAAAGTCAAATGTTTTGCCATATTTAGAAAGCTGTTATTAACGGAACTAGCCGAATTCGATACAGTGAATTAAAAAAACAAACCTTTTTGGAATATTGCACATCTATTTCGAGGCAATGAACTTGAGTTAAGATGTGTCAACAATATGAATTTAAAGTATAATTTTCATTTTAAGAATCAAAGAAGCACAGATACCATTTCTGTTATCTTAACCAGTAACACATTATGTTTTATTGTTACACATAAATTGGAGCTGCCTATCGAAATGAAAAATCTTTTCCTGATTTAATAATATATCTGGAAAGAAATGTATCTAGCAGCTCTTTAAAAAACTGAGTCAAATCGATTGCAAGTTGTCATGATTTACAATCCATTTAAGAAAGTGTATTCAAGTCTGCAGTGGGGAGATTTCGAAGTTGAACATTTTCTCTCATATTTTGTGGGTTGTGCGGTATGAAATAGAGAAAGCAATTAATAACGGACCTAGCAGAATTCGAGGCAGTTAATAAAAATAAAGCGTTTGAAGTATTGTGCTTTACTTTTTAGGCAATAAACTTGATTTAAGTTGCGCTTATGATGGAAGTTTTTAAAGTCACATCTGCGTTATCACTTTCCTTTTGAATAGCTTTCTATCTGACAAAGTTATTCCGAAATGTTCACTTTCCCCTGAAGCGATTAAATTCCCCGACATGTACTTCATTAAACAAACATATTAATATGCAAAATGAGCAACAGTTCATGGGGGAAATTATGATATCAGGAAGATTAGCTTGTACAGGTTAATGTGAATTCATCTGAAAATTTAGCAGTAGCCTACAGCCGTATTTGATAACACCCTAAAGTTTCAGGGCTTTGCGATGTATTCAGTTTAACAAAGCAGAGCACAGCACTTTTGATTATAATAATTTTACTACGATAAGAGATTTTGGCATCGGAATCTTATCATTCGTAATCGAATAGTTGTGAAATAATGATCTTGAACCTTTACCAGTTTATAAACTGAGGACCCAATAGGGATTAGTGAAAACAGAAGTATTTTTAAAACCTGCAGTCTTAAAAATCCTAAAATGTGAAAAAATCTGAAAATATTTTTGCTTGTAAAGAACCCTTATTTGGCTTTTTATAAATTACATAATTTAATTGCAACTTCACTAGGAAGGGTTGTCTCAAGAACTATTTTAACACAAGTCTATTAAACTGACGTAATTCATTTTCGGGACATCAACTTCTCATTTTATTTAAGATGTTCTCAAATTGCGAAAGCTTTTAGGAAATCGAATTCACGGGGGTAATAGACTTTAATATAAGTGAATTAAAGTTTCTCTTAAATTAAAGTTTGAATAAAAGTTTCATATTGCTAAAAATAAATGAAATTGAATATGCACTTGATATTTGCACATGATATTGAATTAATTATAAGAACTACACAAAATGCTTATTTCAAACCATGCAACTAAAATTTTGATTGCTCCTCGCACGGGTTCCTGTGAACTTTTCAGTTAATTAATTTACTAATTTTAAGGTGAAGGGATTGTATCTTCACATATTTGTAAAAGATTTTAAATATCCAAAAAGCTTTGAAAATACTGCTGATACCGTCAGTTTTTTATGATTTATCTTTAAGGCGAAATTCAATATATGTTCCTATTCATTTTTCCAGTTTTCGGAGTTCATTGCACCTTCATTTTCATGTCCTGGTTCAGTTTTACTTGAACCTGAGTCCATATAGTTTTACACACGTCATTGAACATATTCATTTTGAACGTAGTCTCAAGCTATGGGCCAAGTTAATTCTATTCTCAACTAACAGCATTTTATTTGAATTGGTCTTTGAATCTACAAACATTTTAGTAATTTCCTTAAATTCTAAATAAAATTAATCACTGATGCAAAGATGTTTTATTTTCAAAATGATAATACAATGATATGAAAATCAACTTATTATTAATCGTACAAATAAAACATCTTAGGGTAATATGAAATCGCATGATATTATTAAGTTGCCTAATATGTTACTGTGATTGATTATGTGACCTGGACAGAGCAAAAAACGCTAAATGATAAATCTGCCTAAATGTAATTCTATAATAAAATCCATTTGTATACATTTAAAAGTGCCTGAAACATAACATTTTTGCACTTTTTAATCCTATTTAATCTAAAAATTGCCAATCCAATGCCCAAATCTTAAAAAAATAGGCTCGGAAAACTAGTTCTTTTCGTGCTTCAGAAAATGAAAACATAAATTTGGCCTGAGACCTTATCCCTCTCTTTGTCATTCATTTACTAACTTCCATAGCACGGGTTATGATCATGTTTCGTTTGAATACTTCAAGGAACCTGATGGTTCTAATAACAAATATCATAGATTTCACTCGACAGCTTAGTATTTATAAGGCTTTAATAAGAGCGAAAATTGCTAATAATTGTAACTCTTTAAAAACGGAGTTAATTGAATAAACAGTGTAAACTACATGTCTTTTTGGACATACTTTGTCAGTTTTAACCTGACAACAATTTTAAAATTCATTCTTTATGCCACAATTTCGATTTTCTAAAAGCATAAAGATGTTTTACAGTCTGCAATTGCTAGTCTCCACCTCTTTTTGAAGTTTTTATTAACATTATGTAATAAATGACTTGAAATGGGCTTGATTTAAATACCAGAGAAAGAGTATTGCTTGAAGTTCAAAAAAGGGGCGTATTTTAAAGAACTTACTGACCGTTAACAAGTTTCAAATGGGTTATGCTCTTTTTGAGCTTTTCAAGCAAAATTAAGAATTTTTTAGAATAGAAATGAAATTTACTAAATAATAAAACATATAACTAGGAGAGTTGACTCTTCCGTCCATCTAATTAATTTGTTGAAGTCATGAACATAATTGCGGAATCAGTCAAAATTCAGTAATTTGCATCAGTTTCTTTTTTTTCAAAATTCAAATTGACAAATAAATCCCTCTGATAGCAAAACAAGCAGTTATTTATTATTAGCTATTAATTATTCTTAGTTTCTAACAAGACAGTGAGCACATTACACGTTTTTTGTTGCATTTCTAAAAAAGTAAGCATTTTTTGTAAAAGGAGCATGATTTTGAAGTTAATACTGCACGTTAAATCATGTGTTTACTGTGAATATTGAAACGATGAAGACAGAACAAGACTATTAGTAAAATTATTCGAATAAATTTTGGTATATCTATCTGAATTAAAAGTTAATGATAATAAATGAGGAAGCTATGAAAAACCCCGAAGAACTGGTTTAAAATTATAAAGTGAGGACGGATTTATGAACCGAACTTGGTAAGTTTTCACAAAGTGAAAAAATTGCATCATTTTTACAAATCAAATGGGAAGTGTTTAATACAAATTGGTGAATGAATTTCCTGTAAAACGGCAAAAGAAAAAAAATGGTACACGTTCCTTTTGTCGCTTACTTTCCTATTAAGTGATATTAATTGTGTTAGTGATATCGAAAAATAGTTTTACTTGCCAAACCATAGAAATTATTACTAAAACTCTAATCGCTAATTAATTTAGGAGCCTAAGTAGTTGATTGGCTCTTATAATTGGCAATTAGCGTTGTAACTAAATTCAAAATTATTTATCGTAAAATTGAGGTAAGGTTGAATAATTCAACTAATTAATGTCTGACTGACGAATTATTATATCATTATAATATATTATATTATTATATTATATTCCGTGATGTGATCAAAGTCTAAACTGAATTTTGCGCCGGATGCCGACTTCTTCTTCAACATTTAACAAACCTCACCCGTTTCCTGCCCTCAGAAACTGCACATCTGCTTCCTTTTCGAAACTCTCTGCCTGATTTTCCTTGAGCTGGGATGTACAACTTTGCCATGTGTGACACAAACCCCTGAAGACGCATGAGCACTTAGCCTGGTGAGTTTTCTCCCAATGACGGGTGAAGTGTAGTCGGATAAGTCAAACGAAATTCAGGAGAGACAAATCCATTGTCTCTTCTCAGTTTTACCTGTTACAGTTTTACAGTTACAGATTTCCAACAACACTATTTTGCATGCAGGTTTGAAAACAACCGTCTCTAGTTGACGCATTTGTATGTTAGTTCCTGTAGATGGAGCAGGTCGCATAGTCCTAGTGATTTTTGGAGGAATATGTCATTCAAAATGGAGACCAAATGTTCGGTGGTAGATTTATAACTGTTTGAGGTAAAGTAAGCCTACACTAAGGAGAAAAATTGCAAAAGGGCAGAGAATATCAAGGAGCAAAGTGATTAGCACCTAAAAATTTGAGAAGAAGGGAGGTGACTGTATAACTGACCTACAGAAGAAATTTATGACGGAGAGCAAAATAATCTTATCTTTTAAGGTGTCAGTAAGACGAGCCAAAAATCGCATATTTTGTATTAGCGACTGTCTCACCAAAGAAAGCTCGAAAAATTGCAAAAAAAAGTTTTTATGAGAAATGTCTACAAAATGTTGAATATATCTATCAAATCAACATTTCATTGTCATTTAAGACATGAAATTTCTTGTAAGAATCGATTCATATGTAATAAACCAACGGTCGGATTTAAATAAACTGCTTTAGTATTATAAAGAGTGAGTTCATTACAAATTGACATTTAATAAATAAAGGAATTTACTGCATTGTGAAAGTTTATATTTATTTAAAAATAGGAGTTTAAATTTGCTCGATTAATACTTAGCTAACATTGGGGAACTCAAGAACTATTTGAAGCACTAAGCAGCAGCAGCAGCAGCCGAACTGGATTAATCAAAACCAAATGACACTTACAATAATGGCATTAAAAAGATTCATGCCTGATTTGAAGAAGTCAGAGATATTTGTGAAATTGATTAATTAATTATTTTGCTAAATCATCGAGATACTTGTTTATTTATTTGAAAAAAAGTGGGACAGATCTTCTAGGCTTACCTAATTTTGTGCTTCAAGTTTTCAGATTGACATGTGGAACTGATGTCATTAGAAAACGGATTTTAATTTCCCTAACTCACTTTCACTCACATTGCACGAAAAACCCAATTCACCGCTGCGCAATTTGGTGAACTGCCTGGTAGAAAAACCCGATGAATCGTGAAGGCTCTAATTTCCTAATTAGTCCACCGAGTGGAGTGGATGTCAGGCAGCGATAATGCAGCTCGAAAAACATGATTATTAAATCGGGAGACAAGTTTCTGTAACAATTGAGGTTTATTTTCTCCGTTTTAGTGTCTTAAAAATTATTCGAATGTTTGGCACTGCAAATCTATTTCAAAATGAATAATTAAGTTTAGCGTGTTCTATTTTAAATCAGCAAAGTTAACGCGAATGCAGTTATGCCAATTACTGAAACAGGTAACGCAAGCTCACATGTTTTCTTCTGAAAACACAGGAATCAGCAGAAAATTGTCATGGGAACACAAGTAAGCAACCAAACTGTTAACCTTGAAAGTTAAAAGAATAAATATATCTATGAAACACTCCAAGGTTTTATTTGCAGAAATAAACACATTATTTTGCAAAATAAGTTTGCCTCTCACCATTTCTTTTGCTAAAAAATAAATCGATTATGTTCTTAAGGATATAAATATGTGAGAATAAGAAAGCCAAAGAGAGTAATTTGCATTCTTTTTAAAAAGGGGCATATTTATAAAATAACAAGCCTTATCATTTTTTACATAGGTTATGCTCTTTTTGAGCCTTTCATATAAAAATTAGAAAATACTCGGTTAAAATTAAAAAAATTCAAAAATTTAGATTGAAAATAAGGCAAATATCTGGCTAAAAATCTTCCATTAGTGCCTTTCTCACGCTTTAATGCAAAACTAATCAGTATTTATTAATGTTTTTCATTTCTATACATTTTCCGATTTACATTTGTCAGATGCTTCTCTTTGATTGAAAAACAGATATTTAGACAGACAGGGAAACTGACTATTTAGTTTCATATCCAAGACAGTAAGTCTTGGGTTATGAAAATTTCTGAAAATCACCGTTTGCTCCACAGACTGTAGTTTTGAACTAATTCTACTTTTGAATTATAGACGACATTATAGGGTATAATAAGTTGATAAATTAATTGGAACTGAAGTTTATTCAGAAGAATTTTTCAGGAAAACAACACTAACATGAGCACCCAGTTAAGAGTTTTTTTGGAATGACTTTTAAAAAATTATTCATTTTGGTCTATGAATTCTGTCTTTTAACACGATCATTGATGCCATTTTTGTGAAATTCTTTCGGTTTTATTTAGTCGAATAACGGCCAAATGATATTTTATGCTACTAGACAAATAATAGTCAAAAGGTTCGGCAAATTGGTTGGACAAAGGATTTTCGGCCTATCAAGTTCTTCTCTGATCTCTTGTGACGTGATTCTAGCTATACGGGGATAATTCTGCATTTCCCTGTTGGAAAATCACACCTTTTCGATTCATTAGAGTAGGTATTTTCCTACTTCTCAAAGATCATTCATTGGCGGTTCCAACCAATTGAAAGAAGAAACTTATTTCCATGATGTTTCCCTCACGACTGCGTCTGCGGCTGAGGTCATTCGCCTCTAAGAGGCCCTCACTGTCTACGACGCTTAACGTTTTGATAAAAGACCCAATTTTCACCAGTCGTCGATCTCAAATCTATTCATAAACGATGAATCAGGTTGTCGAGACTGGAGAAGAGCAGACGTCAAGTCAAAATTCGAGATTGTTTTTAGGTAATTCATTTTTAAAGATGCTAATAAACAGTTGTATTGTTTGAACTAAACATAATTGCTAAGAAGCTTATTATCAACACAAATGGACCTCTTCTGGCTTGATCTTGATCTTCATCTTCGTGATCGTCATCTCTACTTCTGAATCGCGAAACTATCTTCTACAAATTCTTATATTCACACCTCCCAACCCTCTGTAAACTGAGTGAATGATTCTAGGCGCTTCGATGGCCGCTGAATTTTTTTCCTTTCTTAAACTCATGGAAAAAACATTGTGTTTCTAAAGAATCTTGGTACTTCCTTGGTAGCAGAGATTTAGTCAAGCAAATTTTATTTTTTCTTAAATACATAAGTTGCTCTGGTAAATGTACTTTAATATGAAAATTATGTTTGGCTTTGTAAAATACTCTTTAGTTTTCCCTCAATTTAGAAATGATCTATTCGAAAAGATCTGATGGGATGACCTTATATAACTGTACCTGTCTTACCACGAGACAACCGTCTGATCAACGAAAACCTCTCTTCAGAGCACTGACTGACGATTTGGACGCTTGAGTTCATGTGCGACAAAAATTTTAGGGCTGTGTGTTGATTCAATGATCAGTATTTCGTTATCTAGTATGGTATTGTACATGCAAGGCAAAACCACTTAGCTGGCACTGTACAGTCAGAGAATTGTTGTTCTCAGATCCTACAACACAGCTCTTGTGTAAAAAAATCCATTTTCTACCCGAAATAGTGCTGATTTGATGATAATAATAATATTAATGAATTTTCTTTGAGAACTGCGTAGAAAGTACATGTGATAATTAGCTTTAGCACCAAAATATTTGCTCTACATGCACATTTTATCTTCGCTTCAAAATACAAATTTAAACGATAACCTGTTAAATTGTAAATGAAAACTAGTTTAGGTGATTCAATGTGCTTTTCTTTAAGGGTAAGAATTTCGAATCACTACTCATTCCATTTATTCCTACATTATCCAAGAAGTAAAGATAGACGATTATGTAAGCATCTTTAAATTAAAATTACTAAATTAATTATTACTATTTATACCATTGTTCAAAGGATTGGAGTTGTTTCAATTGATTTTTGATAGTATATTAAGTGTTTAGCCTATCAATTTAACACCTCTTAATTTTCCTATCTAATATGAGTTAAGAAAAAAATCTTTAAGCACGAACATTAGTTAGAATTGCAAATGGCGCAGCAATATGACATTGTTTTGACTGTTTAAATCACCTAAAGACCCAAAATAGTTCTTTTTTCAAAAATAATGATATAAGAAAGTGGTGGTTTATTATATGAACCCAAATGGAGGTCTATGATCATTTCTGGAAAGCGAAAATCAACACTGAGTAACTTTACATAAAATGAAACCCAGAACCATGTGTTTTAGTTTGGCAAACTAGAAACAAACCGAATCATATTTAAAACACATATTTGCTTTTAAAACATTTAGAATCTAGTATTCCAGGAAAATATGTTAAAAAATTTTAAAAAGAATATTCAAGGAAACTTAATAATTTTGGACACTGGAAATACTAACTTTCATATGTGTATATAAATGGTTACAGACAACCAGAAACTATTTCAGACACTGTTATTCCTTATATAAAATGGAAAATTAAAATGCGATTTTACTCTATTGATTTAAAAATTAGTTTCTATTACAACTAAGTGCACCGTCTAGCTATGAACTATGACGTATGGACTTGCTTTAATGCATTGAAGTAAAAAAGCAGGACATTAGTAAAACGACTTAAAATAAATTAAATTCGTAATGTATTTATAAAAAAGCCTCATGATCTAATATTGGAGGTTTGATTTTTCTCCAAAATGAGCACAACGAAAGCAAGTAATTGCTGTGTTCATGCCTCGAAGTTATAAAACCGATTCAGTTACTTGCACCTTAACTTCATTTGTCTAAAAATTAGGCACGAAACTATTAGAAAGTTATAAGCTCCGCTATTGCAGTTGTTATGCTTGCCGGGCTGGTAGTGCCTTCAGTGACAGTGTCGAAAGCGCAAATCAACAGAATACAAATGTTTCCTTTTATAATTATTTGACTGTCAAAAACACAAAAAATATCATGAATAATGTGAAATACATTACTTCTCAAAATTTATCATAGATAAAATGAGTCTTTAGATAGTTATTTATTTAAGAACATTTTATTTGCTACTTCTTCAAAACAAGGTGGTGTTGAGTGTTTACATGAAGCAGATAGCATTCCAAGTTGTAAAGAATAATCCCTTCGTAAATGTAATTAAACATATTTAAATTAAATTTCTTGACGTAGGGATATTTAGAATTTTGTCTAGGAACTTTTAAGACAAATATGATGATTAACCGTTGGATTTTATCAGCCAGTATACTTAATCTATTTAAACAACAGCCAGAAATTCGTCAGTTAACTCCAAATGTAATTTAAAGTTTTAAATATAGAAGAACAAAACCCTTATACATTTATAAATTGCACAAAAATCAAGAAATATAAATATTTCTATTATAGCAAATAAAATATTTTTCATAACATTCTGTGTTTTTCCCGTTAAAACATTAAAGCAAATGGTGTTTTCAAAAGTGACCCGAATTTAGTCATGAGGTTACAATTGCAGGAAACCTAGCTAAAAAAACATTTGTATTATAAACCAAAGAATAAGTAAGAAAATGTTGAATTATAAAACTTACATATATGTAAGCATGGCCAAAGGGTAATGAAATTCTTTCTCAAATGAGCTGCTCAAACCGAACTAAACTAGTTGCTATAAGATGCCTAAAAAGACCTCAAACAAGTGGAGATAATTATAGCTTTTGCAGTGTTTCATAAATATTTTCACTTTTGCTTTTGTCCGATAACATTAATAATTAATGAATGGCTAGTACCACTGAATTTGGGAAAAAGGACTATTAAAACAGGTATATAATTGGTGAGTCTTTGTAGGAATTATTAGTTTTAAATAATTAATGAAAATAATTTAGCATTTAAGATGGAATTCGCAAGCTTAGACTGGATTGCTTGCTTTCTGAAAA
The DNA here is from genome assembly GCA_030710315.1 of Anomotaenia brevis. Classification (NCBI taxonomy): domain Eukaryota; kingdom Metazoa; phylum Platyhelminthes; class Cestoda; order Cyclophyllidea; family Dilepididae; genus Anomotaenia; species Anomotaenia brevis. The sequence continues at coordinate 1,663,622 of JAUOZQ010000011.1, forward strand.
GTCATTTATGCAATTTCGCAAAATGAATTTTGTAACCTTAAATAGTGTCCTACGATTTAAAAAAAGTGCTAAGCAAATACTAATGAACAATGACAATGAAATAAATTAGTCTTCTTAAAATCTTCTTTAACTGTTTAAAAAAATAAACTCGCAAATCATCGTCTTGGATTATTATTCTTCAACAAAAAACTGCTTCCAAAAAAAGTTTGAGATAGAGAACTTTTAAAATAAACTTTGCAGAGGAGTATTTGTTACGTTCCTAATGTATTAAAATTTTTCATACAAACACCAGTTCCATTAAAAATTAAAAAATTCTATACGTCGTGGTGAATGTTCAGTAGCCATTGGCGAAGGAATTTCATTTAAAGAAGTAACAAACTATCAACTGCTTGCTTTCTTCTATCATATTTTTTGGAGAATCTTTAAAAACGCGTCCTGGAGGCGCCTGGGACGCATTGCAATTTGCCAGATGATTTCTACACTAATCAGGAATAAGCTAATTATATACGAGAGCAAGAGGATTCAGCCTCTATATTCGACATTTATGGATTTCAAAAGTACCTGCAGTGTTAGTCCTCTGCAAAAATCCTACTCTCATCTTAACCGGAGAGACAACTACACATGGCTGGACTTGGACGAGAAAGGCACTATTAGCCTTCTTGGTACTCTAAAATCGATATGATTATAGCATTGTTTTGTAAATACAAGTCCTTTTTTTTCGGAAAACTCTATATTAACTAACTTTAGGTTTAGAAATGAGCTGAAATGGTCGACTAAGGAGGATGATTTAAACAAAAGATTGACAATGCTGCAATCTCATTTTAATAGAATTTCTTGAATTACTCTTTAACTTTTCATATAAAAACGTTTGCCTCTGAAAAATGAAAATTTCAAATTTAACCCCAATAACCTTTGTATAGGTCGTGAATCCATCTGAATTGTCATTGGCATCAGAAAGTAAGTCCTCGACACTTGTTCTGATCGAATTTCTCGAAATCTAGTTCAAGAAAAAAATCGCTTCCATCGACATAAGTTTGCTAAGTTGCTGACGGGACGCTCATTTAAACAGCTGAAATTACCGAAGTGAATTTATGTCTTCCTAAAAACCTTAACTAACTCATTAATTCCACGCGCATTCGTCTAATCAAGGCAAATTAACTTGTTTTACTAAAGAAACACAATTTTCAGTTTCTAATAAAAGCCTCTTTTGGGTCAAATAAATATGGCAAAATTGAATTTTAGTTTTAGCCAGAAAGGCCTACTTTGCTTTAGTGACGTTGATCCATTAACTCGAGAGTTCATTGTCGTCTTTTACGGGATTCGCTTTTAAAGAGGGGAAAAAAATAATAGAGGCCGCCAGAATTTAGAGGCTGAAAATTTTGAAGCTCAGTATTTTTTGATATGTAAATAGAGTTCAATGCTTTAAATGTATTTTAGATGCACATATAACAATATACATAATAATGACATAATTATAATATAACAATATAATACATTAAAAATATATTATATATAATATATTTCTATTAATAGAGATAGATCTAGATAGAGATATTTAAGAACATTCCGTAAAATTGTTTTTTTTTAAGGCATCCATCAAATTTCGATGTCTTTGAAAAATTGAAGAGTTCCCAATTTCAAATCACAAAGAAAATGTAGGCAACAACTTTTCTTGACAAAGCCTCTGAGAAGTATTTAATCCAAAAATCTAGTCTTTCTGTCCAGTTCAAAACTGGCTGAGCTGGTTTGCGTAATCGTATCAGATCGTAACATTTAAAAAGTGGATAACGCTTAACTCAGCAATGATTGAACAAAGATGGGAATTCGCACTATCAGTTTACTGATTGAAATTCTCATTCAATTTTGCTTAGTGAATGTAACCATAAAATGTTTCTCCATTTTTTAAGCGGCAGAAGAAGAACATTGAAACTATATTTATTTAAAAATTTTGTATGGCCTTTTTCTCAACCGTTTACATCTTCACAAATACATACAATTTTCGAAATTTATAGGACCAGTGTCTTAAAGTGTTATTTTAAAGTAAGTTTATTTAATATAAAGAACTGTTTTAGAAAAGCTGATCATCTAAGTCTCATGAAATCCGAAGTCATGCGGTAAAATTAAGAACAGGTTTCATTATTTGCCACTAAATTAAAATTATAAAATATCTGATCAGAATACAAATATTTTTGAGGCGGTCCTTGATTGGTAGCACATAATTCCCTAATTTCAAATCATAATTAAGGTTTTTTGCTGCACCTACAGCAAAACAAAGTACTGAATGATCAACAGCACGGCAAGAAGTTGCTTCTCAGTTTGTGAACGAATAGGCAAGTAAACTGTTTCATGATAGACATCGTACTCGATTGGATAGTTGCGATTTTCTTTCCATTCATCCTAAAATCAGTCTGCCTGTGCCGTTAAGTAAAAATTCTACTGAATCTTTCCAGATTCACTCGGAAAAGCCTAGAAATAGCAATATCCCGACACTTCTGTTTATTGTTTTGAAAATCGAGACTATCAATGCGATCTTGAATTTAACATGTAACATGTTACGTAAAATTCTAAGTAAACAATAGTTTAACCAGTAAAAATCATTATTAAGCTTTGAGATCAGGTAAACTTACATTTTATCAAATCACCCAAGTTACCTTTGAGAATCGTCTTTTGAATCAAAAAACGTATTAACTAATAAGCGAATATCATTCGTGAACAAATTACCTTTGAGAGCAAAAAAAATTTAAAAAATCTTCTTACAAAAATAGGAGAAATATAAATTTAAAAACAGAACAACAATGAATTTCCTATATCCTGAATATTTTCTGTTAAAAGGTTTTAAGAAAAATAGGAGGAAGAAATGTGAAGCTACACATCACCTGTCACTTCAAACACTTGAATTTTGCTAGTGGCATGTATTTTCGCACTTGCTGCTCCTTTTTAAAGTAATCTTTTGCGTTAAATCGAAAGATTTTTGCTTGGCTCGCATTTAGAATCCATTTGATGATGGCATGCTAATCGAAATTATAATTTCCAGCAAATATTTTGCGTCATTGCATGCAAAAGCTAAACATCTAGCAAGAAAGCCCTTCCTTCTGACTATTTATCTTTGAAGACTTGAAACTAAAAACAAAATTTAAACTTACAATTTCCAGCATTTTGGCAAAGATCTAAGCAGCTTGCCGAATTTGAAGCAGTTAATAAAAAACCAAATCATCTGAAATATTGCCCTTTGCTTTCGAGGCAATAAGGTTAATCTCTGTTGTGTCTGTGATATCCTTTTTCCAATTTACAGTCTTGTTATCGCATAGGATTGGCTCTTCCTTTAAAAAGAGGCTTTTTAAATGCCAAAGCTAATCCATGCAGATTTGGAAGTTTTTTATCAACAGCAGCTTGCAACAAATGTAGACTGTTTACTTCCACGAAGGCGATTAAATTCCAAAAAAAACATCAAAATGCGCAACAAGCAACTGTTGCGTCAGGATCGAAGGTAGTTTATGAGACTATGAGAAATATTATGGAAATAGAAAGATTAACTTATACTAGTCAGTATTACTTTACCTGAACTATTAACCGCAGCCTATA